>PISX010000047.1:0-446409 GCA_004024625.1 Mellivora capensis
CCTCCTCCCCCGCTTGTGTTTGATCTCTCACTGTGTCTCTTTGTCAAATAAATAAATAAATAAATAAATAAAAATGTAAATAAACACCTAAAACCCTGCAGTGTCACAGTGTCAGCCAAAGTAAAAATCAAAGTCCTTAGAATGGCTTACAAGCACCTGTCTGATGTGTGCCCCTGAGCCTTTCTGATGTCTTACGACTCCAGGTTCCTACACTTTGTGCCAGCGCACGAGGCTCCTTGCTAGTCCCTGGTCATGCTAGGCGTGTTCCTACCTTACACCCTTTGGTGTAAGCCATTCCCATGACCTAGGACTTGCACCTAACTTCCTCAGCTTCTCAAATTGAATTTCGATCGAATCTCACCAAGTCAAGGAGATGCATCCTTTAGCCCATCATTTAATACTGTGGCCTACACCCTGCCCAGCACTCCTGATCCTTCTAACACTGCTTTTTTTGCCCCATTTCCCAAATCCCACACTCTCTCCCTCTCTCTCTCTCTCTCCTTCTCTCTCTCTCTCTATATATATATATGTGTGTGTGTATGTATCTCCATTGTATAATATAAATAATACATATACTTACATGAAGAATTGAAAACATAAAAAGAAAATAAAACAGTCAAAAATATTTTAAAAGTTAAAAATGGAAAACTAGAACTGGGAAATATTGAAGTTTATTGAAATTTCAAACTCTCAATGCATGTATGTGTTAAACAGCAGATCTGTCCTTCTTTCCAGATACCCTGGAAAATTCTGAGAAATAATCCACAATGCAACATAGAGTAACAAAGAGGTAGAAGTAGGAAAATTTTAAAAGGAGAGAATAGAAAACATGGAGGAGAAAAAAATATTCAACTATTTGGTTGATACATGATATAAGGGTTGATAATTGTCCAAAATGAATTAAAGGAAATGATTCAGATTTTAAGATACAATTCCAAACTAAGCAAGATAACTAAAATCAACCACCTATCCATACATGTCAGAGTTAAACTGTGGAACAGCCATTAGTAATTTTAAAAACAGAAGCACCTGTGTGGCTCTGTCGGTTCAGCTTCTGACTCTTGATTTCGGCTCAGGTCATGATGGTAGGGTCATGAGATCAAGCTTCCTGTCAGGCTCCGCACTCAGTGGGGACTCTGCATGGGATTCTCTCTCTCCCTCTCCCTCTGCCCCCACCTTTCTCAAAATAAATAAATAAAATCTTTAAAACAAAAATTTTTAAAGCAAACAGTAAATAAATACAGCTTACCAGAAAAGGAATAACAAGGTAACCAATAATAGATTTCTCTTCAGCAATAAAGAAGATAGAAGACTGCTGAAAACTAACCCCAAAAGGCTGAGAAAAAACCAATTATGTACCCAAATTTCATTCAAGGATCAGGGAATAAGTAAAGACATATTTGGAATAGAAAAGTAAGTGTCTGAGCTCTGGCTGCTTGGAGCCTTAAACAGCAGACATTTGGTTCTCACAGTCTGGAGACTGGGAAGTCCAAGATCAAGGTGCCAGCCAATTTAGTTCCTGGTGAGGGTTCTCAGCTTGGCTTGCAGAAGGCTGCCTTCTCCCTATGTTCATATTCTGGAAAGTGAGAGAGAGAGGGAAAGAAAGAAAGAAAAAGAAAGACAGAAAGACAGAAAGACAGACAGAAAGAAAGAAAGAAAGAAAGAAAGAAAGAAAGAAAGAAAGAAAGGAAAAAGAAAGGAAGGAAGGAAAGGGAGGAAGGGAGGAAGAAGGAAGGGAGAAAGAAGGACGGGAGGAAAGAAAGAAAGGAAGAAAAAAGAGTTCTGTTCTCTCTTCTTCTTATAAGGATACCAAGCCATCATGGGGGTCCCATGATCATGGGGGTCTCATGATCTCATCTAAACCTAATCACTTCCCAAGACCCCCCCCCCCCCGAACATTATCACACTGGAGGTTAGGACTTCAAAATAATGAATTTTGGGGAAACACACTCAGTCCCTAACACAAAGATTAAAAAGTTTACCACTCTGGGACGCCGGGGTGGCTCAGTTGGTTGGGTGGCTGCCTTCGGCTCAGGCCATGATCCCAGCGTCCTGGGATCGAGTCCCACATCGGGCTCCTTGCTCGGCAGGGGCCTGCTTCTGCCTCTGCCTGCCACTCTGTCTGCTTGTACTCGCTTGCTCCCTCTCCCTCTCTCTCTGATAAATAAATAAATTTTTAAAAAAAAGTTTACCACTCCTAGATCATTTAAGAAAGCATTAACAGATATATTCAGGAAAGAAAGAAATTGAAAACAAAATAAATTAAAAGTAAAAAAGAAATCACAAGAAAGTAATAAACACGTAAGTAAATCTAAAACAAACATTGTCTTATACACTGATAAATACAGATAATAAGAGCTATTAAAATAGAATGAGGGGTGCCTGTGTGGCTCAGTTGACTAAGCGTCTGATTCTTGATTTTTGGCTCAGGTCATGATCTCAGGGTTGTGAGATCGAGCCCCACAGTAGTCTCTGTGCTGGGTGTGGAGCCTGCTTAGGATTCCCTCTCTCCTCTGACCCTGCCTGCCTCCAAAAAAGAAAAGGATGGAACTACCCAACTGGATAATAACGACCTGTGAAACTATGGAGTAGTGATTGGAGTTAAAGCCCTCCTAGAACCTTGTATTGTTTAGCAGGAAGGTATGGACAGATGTTAAGAGTCTAGTAAGTACGCATGTTAAATTATGAACTAGTGAAAGACCAAAATTAAAACCAGTTGACAGGGGAGAAATGAAACAAAGAAACCACTATTAGAAAAAAGGAAAACCCAGCACACCTGGTTGTCTCAGCTGGAGGAGCATGTGATTCTTGATCCCAGGGTTGTGGTTTCGAGCCCCATGCTGGGTGTAGAGAGTAGTTAAAAATAAAATCTTAAAAAGAAAGAAAGAAAAGAGGGAGTGACAAAATAGAGTAGAATAGAAAAAGGAACAACATGCCTTTTAAATTTATTTTTAATTGAAGCTTATATGATGTACTAACAAATGTGTTTCTAACATGCTTTTAAAAATGTATTTAAATTTTATTTAATTAACAGATACCGTATTATTAGTTTCAGGGGTAGAATCCAGTAATTCATCAGTTGCATACAACACCCAGCCCTCAACATGCTGTTTTAAAGAAAGAATGATAAAATGGATTCACGTGTACTATTTCCCAGCTTCCACAATGGCCACATTTTCCAATATTCTTTTTTTTTTTTTTTTAAGATTTTATTTACTTATTTGTCAGAGAGAGAGAAAGCACACGTACACACCAGGGGAAGCAGCAGCAGGAGAGGGAGAAGAAAGCTCCCCGCTGAGCAAGGAGCCGGATGTGGGGCTCCATCCCAGGACCCTGAGATTATGACCTGAGCCGAAGGCAAACACTTGATGAACAGAGCTACCCGGCGCCCCTCAAATTTGCCAAATCATTTTCAGACAAACACAGACATCATGAGGCTCCTGGGTGGCTCATTCAGTTAAGCATCTGCCTTCGGTTCAAGTCATGATCCCAGGGTCCTGGGATGGAGCCCCACATCTGGCTCCCTGCTCAGTGGGGAGTCTGCTTCTCCCTCTGACCCTCTCCCCTCTCATGCTCTCTCTCACTCTCTCTCTCTTTTTTTTTTAATTATTTATTTATTTGACAGACAGAGATCACAAGTAGGCAGAGAGGCAGGCTGAGAGAGAGAGGGGGAAGCAGGCTCCCTGATGAGCAGAGAGGCCGATGCGGGGCTCGATCCCAGGACCCTGGGATCATGACCTGAGCTGAAGACAGAGACTTTAACCCACTGAGCCACCCAGGTGCCCCTCACTCTCTCTCTTAAATAAATAAATAAAGTCTTTAAAAAAAAAGTGAACCACAATATCATTATCTCAAATAACAAAGTAAACATTAATGCCTCAATACCATTTAAAACTCAGTCTATGTTCAACTTTCCCTAAATGTCTCAAAACTCTTTTCCAACCACTTGATTTGTTCAAATCAGGATCCAAAAGAAGATGTGCACATTGCATTCACTTGATGCCTTTCATATCTCTTTATACCCGTCACAGTTTCTCCACTCTTTTTGTTTCTATTTTAATTGCTATCTAAAATTTGTTGGAGAAACCTATAGAATTCCTCATTTTCTGGATTCAGATGATTGCTTTCATGTAGTATCAGCTGACTTGTTCCTCTGCCTTCTGAATCTCCTGTAAGCTCTAGCTATTTCCAAAGATTTAATCAGATTTAGTTTAAAAGTTTTCTTTGTCTATTTTCCTTTCCTTTTCTTTTGCTTTTTTTTCTCCAAGGATGCTTCTAATACTGGGTATTTCCTCTTCCATCTCATGAAAAGCGCTTAATGTCTAATTTCCTACTTCTAAAGACGGGGAAGTTGTCATTTGGCTCAGGTGCTGTGGGTCTGATCTGTCCTATGTAAAGTTCCCAAGCAAAAGGGTGTACAGGACAGGGTTAACAGCATCGACGACCAGAGCCTAGATTCATTATTTCCTTAGAGGTCACAAAACAACGTTTTTAACATTATATCATTTTCCCCATACTGATAGCTAGAGTTTTTCCGTAGAAAGTTCTCCCTCAACCAGGTGCTTATTCTGAAACCCGTGTAAGAAACCCATATTCTGAAACCCGTATAAGAAAAACAATGTAAATGCTAAATTCCTTCTTTCTCTTTATCAGTTTTCAGAATAACAAATTAGTGTCATGGCAAGTTTAAAAATGATAAATCTAATTTTTACTTTCAATTTATATTAAATTCATGGATTTATCTATTTGATGCATATCAAGTCATTGGAGGCATTAGGATTTTTATTCTGTTTATTTAATTCTCTGTTTATAATGTTATTATTTAGCCATCTTTGGCTAAATTTTTGTAGCAATTAAGAAAAGGAAAGAGCTTTACAGGGATAGCAGGCACAAACCTGAACGAGCCTCAGAGATCTTGAGGTAGACTTTGAACTTCTGCAGAATGTGTGATGGGCATCGAAGTCCATCCTAACTGGATCTTAGCAGAAGGGAGACACAGCTGATATCTGTCAGGCATTTGCTACCTGAATTCTTTTTACTTTCCATTCATCACCATCTCTTCCAAATGCAAATTTCCCTTGTTAATTCCTATTCACTGTTCAGATCTCAATTTCTAAATCCTGAAGGTCTTTCCTAACCCTTCCATGTCCAACTTAGGTATTCCTACTGCTCTCTGATAGCACCTTATACATTCATTCCCACACTTTTCACAATTATAAAACATGATTCCCTGACTTCCCCCACCCCCCAGATTCTAAACTCTATGAAGACAGGAACAGTGTGTCTACTAGTCTATTTCTAACACAGAGCGTCGCACTCAACACATAATAGGAACTCAGTAAATATTCTTTAAAAGAGAAAGCAGGGGCACCCAGCTGGCTCAGTCAATAGAGCATGTGACCCCTGAATTTAGGGTTGTGAGTTCGAGTCCCACATTGGGTGTAGAACTTACTTTAAAAAATAAAATAAAATGATAAGAGAGAAAACATATTGAAAAGGGGACAGGGCAGGGAAGAACAAAAAAGGAAGAAGACTATGCCCAAAGCATGACATACTCCCCCTTTTTCAATAGAACAGCCCAGTTTGGTGGGCCAAGGTAGAGGAGAAACTGAAGTCCAAATACCGACCCAAACCAAAGTTTGTTCAAGACACTCATTTCCCAGGGCACCTGGGTGGCTCAGTCATTAAGTGTCTACCTTTGGCTCAGGTCGTGATGTCAGGGTCCTGGGATCGAGTCCTGCATCGGGGCTCCCTGCTCAGCAGGGAGTCTGCTTCTCCCTCTCCCACTCCCCCTGTTTGTGTTCTCTCTCTCTCTCTCTGTCTGTCTCTGTCAAATAAATAAATAGAATCTTTAAAAACAAAAAAAAGACCCTCATTTCCCATCTGGGACTGATCTTTCAGAGTCATGACTATTGGAATGAAAAGCTGCAGAGGGCTTTCCACTTTCTAAGGAATGTCCTGCTTTCCAACTTTACCCTCCAGATTATTCAGTTGCTTAGAGAACAAAGACACTAGAAAATTTAGAGACAAAGAAGGAAAAGAAATTTCTCCCTCATCTGTGTTGAACCTTGGGTTCAAGGCTAGAGTGAGCTCAGAGGTCACCGGGGGGTGGGGGGGGAGTCCCAAGATTGGAGCAGGGACAGATAGGAAAATCATAGTAGTGTCACAGTTCGAATTGCCAAGAAGGGACCCCAAGAGCTGCAGGGGTACAGAGTTATATGCCTTGAATATGAGGCTAAGAGTTCAGTCCAGAAGTCTTAGGAAGTGAGTGTGAGCAGGGTTTTGAGGAGAGGAAAGAAATACATTATATAAATATTATTAAACAATATTTAATAGTGGACATTGTTTAAAATATGCGGCTACTTCAACCAATAGCATGCATGACTTGCTTTTGAGAGTCAGCCCAAGTGTAGTGTGTGGGCAAGTCTGCCTCGTTTCAAGCACTGGGGAGTGGAATGAGTCCTCATTGCTTTTTGTTCAACTCTTAATTTCTGAGATCTGGATAGGCTCTCCTGAAGATAGCCAGGTCTGAGGGATTCCCACTGAAGTGCCTCATGGCACACAAAAGTGATGATGCTTGCCATGGAGAGTGGAACAACATTCCAGGATGGATTAAGAAAAAAACTCACCTCTCCAGTTGAAAGCCAGGGACAAGGGAGTGGGAGCCCAGACCTAGTGCTAAGAAACAGATACAGGGAATTTCTGGCAATGGTTATTAGTAATTAAACTAATGATCCCAGCAATTAAACTAATGACTGAAGACAGTTGCATGGCCAGAAAAAGAAAAGGAAAAAATTTAAAAAAACAAAAATAGGCCTAGCGAAGAAGGCCCCACCATTCCTCAGTTCCCAAAACTGTCCCAAGGCCCAAGTATTTGTACTAACAGAAAGTGAATGGCTCTGAACGCACTGCACATCATCCACTGCCCCTCTCTGATGGCCCTAAAAGGCACTGGACAAGCGCAGTCCACCAGTGAGAACCCAAGGCAGCCAGATGAGCTAACCAAGGAACTCATTCCACTGCCACCAAGGACATCACAGATGGATGCACATGAGAACCTGGGGTCCTGTAATTTACCAACAACAGAAGGCATGAGCTCTGGGCTGATCCCCAATGACGGCTCTTCTTCTTTTATTTTCTGAGTGGGAGGTTTCTACTCTGGCCGTTCCAATTGTCCTGCCACCATTTTGTACTAGATGTGTAAGCAGTGTTTGTCTTTAAAGAGTCCAGGGGTTGCAAGATGGTGAGAGATCAAAGGAAGACAAGAGCAAGGCCGAATTGGAAGAGGCATGGAATTCACCCTGAAGTCATGTGCTCTGATCCTGAATCATAATCTCCATTAAAAACTTTTTGGGATGCAGAACATGACTTTAGGGTCTTCTGTGTAGGAAAGGGGCAAATACCACATAGAAATGATATCTACATGGTTTAGGTAGGTTATCTGAGGTAGGGGATCTTTAAACGTATGAGGCGGGGGCAGGGGGGGGGAAGGTGTCTCTAAATGGCAGGGAGAGGGTCTCATAGTTTGCTCAGCACAGACCCCTTTCCCCAGCCCTGGGAATTGCCCTATCTGTACACTAATCCCATTGCCATCCATGAGGCCAGAGCAACAGGGCTCCTGAAAGCCATACTTGGACAAGATGACCACATCCTCAAACCATACCTGATGGGACCCAGCGTATACACCTGCTCCAGACTGAGCCAAGGAAGTCGGAAATGCACTCGAAAGATCCCCACTTCCATGTGGGTCCCTCCTGAATGGAGGAAACAAAGCCCCAGGATTTGACTGTGGCCATGCTTTCCAATGTGACGAATGAGAAGTAGTGGAAACCAATCTACAGAGAGAGGAATGTTCAAGCATGAAAGAGCAGCAGGGGCCAGCACAGAGAGACACGGGACAGACTTCTAAGTTCGAGCCACAGGTTATATCCCTGCTCTTGGATTTCAGGAGACAGTCCCTTACTTTTAAAACAAAGCGCCCTTCTTAGCTGAAGCTAGCTCAAATCAGTTTCTGTAGTTTGCAACCAGTGGAGTCCTAAGGAATTAAGAGATTCATCCCAGGATTTGAGACATTCCCCCCCCTTTTTTTTTTTGGTATGGAAAACCTTTGTTTTGAGACTTTTCTGTGTACAGGAGCAGTCTAGTGATTGTAAACACAGTCTACATGAAGAAATCAAATGAACCATTAATTAGATCCTCCCATTCCAACCATCTTTATCCAATCTATTTCCATCCTGCAATTAGAATTTCCTCATATAGTTACCTGCTGTAGAAGCAGATCTTAGTTTTCCCTCCAACTATCTACCTTGGGACTCACATCAGGAGAGGGTGGGATTCAAGTGGCCAGGAGTAGACAGCCCCAATCCCAAGCGGCCCTGCCCTTAGTTCAGGTCTTGATCAGTGTCCTGAACAAGTCCAAGTTCACTGGCTTCTTGAGTCAGATCACAGGAGCTGCACTTCTCACAGGAAGCAGCCCCAGGGAAGGCAGGAAGGCTCCCACCCACAGAAAGGATTCAGTATCTCAGAGGCTTATCCCAAGCAGTATTTGGAGGGAAATACGTTCAAGAGCATTAAGGTGTGATTCTTCGCCCCCCCCCCCTCCCCATCCTTAGAGTTCAGAGACCAATTCAAACAAGAAAAATGTGCAGAATTCCTGTACCTTGTCTGATGAGGTCCGCATTCCCTTTATTGCTTGGCTTGGCAGAAAACCTGCTTGGCTTTCCTCAAGTGATGGGATGAACCTTTGTCCACAATCTGTTTGTTCCTTTTAAAAAATCATCTTAAGGGGCACCTGGGTGGCTCAGTCAGTTGAGCGTCTGCCTTTGGCTCAGGTCATGATCTTCAGGTCCTGGGATCAAGCCCCATGTATGTGTGGGGGTGAGGAGGGGTGTCCCTGCTCAGCAGGGAGTCTGCTTCTCTTTCTCTCTTTCTCTCCCTCTCTGCCCCTCCCCCCGCTCATTTTCTCTCTCTCTCTGAAATAAATAAAATCTTTTAAAATAAATAAATAAAAATCATCTTAATTTAGTAATTGTGCATTTAAGGAATTAATGAAGTTTAATTGCTGAAGAAGACAGAATTTTCTCCCCAATCATTTTGATTTGGTTATCATGAATTTGAGGAATTGATGGAGTATCAATGTTGACATGGTAAGGAATGACCTTCCCTTGGTCCAAAGTAGAGATGAGTTAAATAAATATGAGTCAAAATTATTCTAGGGAATAAATATGAGATATTTTTAAACATTGCCTATAAATATTATGATGTGGAGATTTAAGTACAAATGTGTATGAACCTTCGAAATTATTTCCATCTATTTACTTGATAAATACTGACTCAAGAAATTGCTGTGCTGAATTCAATCAATTATCTCTAGGTCATCTGGTGACAGTTTAATTATCCTTGTGTGGCTTTGGCTTTTAAGTGCAAACATTATATAGTCTTTCTCCCATACCTGGTCTGCTACTCCAAGCATATGGTACAATGCATGATTTACTAGAAAGCTGCTCGCAAGGAGGTTTGTAGAACAAAAATCTCTTCTCCTGCTGCTAAAACATATTTTGTAGATTTAAAATATATTCATGGAACCAAGTCTTCTGAGTTTTCGTCTTCTATGATGGGATTTCGCAATGTGCCAGGGATTTTTTTTATGTTGCTCATTTTAGTCGACCTTTTTATGTCTCCTAAGTTCTCAATGGAATGACACCCTGCCCATCTGTTCTTCTGTCTAGCTCCTCTGTAAGTCCCCTGCTATGTTGCCAAGGCAACACTACCCGCTATGACATCAATCATAACAAATGGTTATCCCTTCACAAGACTTCAAATATCAAATGTAACCCTTGGCTTTTTAAACCATGGCTTCTTATCCGTAGGGTTAAGATTTCTTTGTTAGGGGGTACCAAGAGTCATCTTCCCAGAATTTCCTTAGCCAGGAGCTTCCTTCCATAGTTAGGAAAACCATAGCTCTAAGCCTGTACTCTTCTTTCGCCTTGACTGACTCAGTCTCTCACAGAAGCATCTAGAATTGCTGCGGATAGGAAACCCCACTGACTTATATCAGTGGTTTTCAAACTTCACTGTGACTCAGAATGCCCCGGGCAGCACGAGAACAACACCATGGCTGGACTCCACCTTTCCTTGATTCTGATTCAATAACTATGGAGTAGAATCTAGGCTTCTTCTCCACAAGCCTCTGGGTAGATGTACAACAGAGTTGGAGAAACAATGACCTACATTTTCTTATTTAGGCACCCCAGGAACAGCCAGTTCATGTTTTTAGACTCACGGAACTTGGGTTACCTACGTCAGGATTGCTGGGATATTTTAAAATTCAGATTCCCGGGCCCCACTTCCTAAATCAGAATCTGAGCGTGGATCCAGATATCCGTACACCAAGCATGCCAGAGCAATCGTAATGACACTAGAGAGACCAGCCAGACCTGGGTCCCAATCCCAGCTCCGCCCCCTAAGTGACCATTTTTAAAGAACATCTCCGCATCTGTTTCATCTGTGAAAATGAGAACGTAATACCTCCCTCATAATGGACAACCAGGGGTTTATTCTTCCCATCAAAAAAGTCAGGCTGCAAAATTCCAGCACAGTTCGAGAGACAGGAAACAAAACAGAGAGCCACAGAAGTGAAAATGTAATTTCAATCATTTCAAGAATCTATTGGCCCAAAAAGCGTTTCTGTATCTCATTAAAATCTAGATGCCGGAGAATGTGTTGCACCTGTATAATTCCAGAAGGGAAAAAGGTAAAGAACTTCTGCCTTGGAGAAAAGTGCTTGAACAAATTTTCTTCCTCTCTGGGTCACTCCACCAGCAGGGTGTTTCTCGGACTTGAGAGGAAGAACAGTCTCTACAAGGCTCTTGTTGCCTGAGCTTAGTCAAGTTAGAATCTTTCTCCAGCTGTCACAGAGCTTCCAGGTTTCCAAGACCCTCTCAAAATGGTATTGTAATGATGCATCCATAATCAAGAATGACACTTACTCCTTGGAGATTTGCACTGACCATCCCAAAGATCTGGGGTACAAAAGTCAAGGCTATGGCCCAGTTTCTCTGGAGCGAGGGTAGAAGCAAAGCATAATATTCTGAGTCCCCTGTTTCCTATTTCAGCCTGGTAGAGGCTGCTGTTCATTTCTAAATGACCCTCTGCAAATAACAACTCGGAGGAAAAAAAGACTCTTCCAAAGCGGCAGGGGTGACCTTAACACCCACAACCCTTCACACAGATCCACTTCCTCGACTTGAGGTGTATGAGGAACAGAGAGCCTGGTGTTGAGAGTAACACTAGGAAGACAATTAAATAATTGGAAAATAAAACCTTTGGGGAAGGGCTAAAGGAAATAAGATATTTAGCCTGGAGAAGAGAAGGCTGAGGAATGACCTAATTATAGGCTTCAAGTACATGAAGAATTAATCTACAGCAGATGGTGACCAGCTGTTTTCAATTCCCATTGAATACAGTACAACAGAAAATTGGCTTAGAGGGTAATATAAAGGATTTAGGAGAGATAAAAGAAGGAATTTACTGGTTTTCGAGGGTCACGGAGGTTAAGAGGAGATAGGCTCTGTTACTTAGGGAGATGACAGCCACTCCTTCTCTGAGGTTTCCTGGTTTGGATTGGTTTGTTGCAGTGCACTGAGGGGGAAGGAAAGCTTTCTTCTGTGGTGCTGAAGGCCAGCCCTGTGCAATGGCTGTTCGTCGCACCTGTACTCTCTATTCACACAGCTTCTCACGGCTGTCTTGGTGTTTTCCAGAAGTCATCGTGATCACACCCAGCGGCATTCCTCAAGTACCACGCGTTTGCCAGGCATGCTAGAAGGAAACTACACAGTTTCCCCTTTGTCCTCTTCCAAGCTTTCTTTGCCATTTGACGAGTCTCAATTTATTGAGGACCATCTGAGGGCCAGGCACGGTCTCAGACATGGGGGGAATATCCAGACAAACACGACAGTGTGGTTCTGAGCAACGAAGGAGACTGCGTGTGTCCGTGTGCGTGTGCGTGTGAGTGTGGGGGGGAGGTGCAGGGGTGGTGTGTCATAATCAGTTGAGGACTTAAAAAAAACACACACCTGCCCCCTTCCTCCAGAGACTCTGGTGTGTCTTTGATGGCATATCATTCTGACACATTCTGCCAAATCATAATGATCACCTGCAAGTTAAGAACCCCTGTTTCTTTTACCTCAAAATATAATATGAAATATATTTTTATTTTAAAAATTTTAATTCCAGTATCGTTAATATACAGTGTGATGTTAGTTGCAGGGGTACAATCTAGTGATTCAGCAGTTTTGTTTTTTTGTTTTTTTTAAGATTTTATTTATTTATTTGTCAGAGAGAGAGGGAGAGAGAGAGAGCGAGCATAGGCAGACAGAGTGGCAGGCAGAGGCAGAGGGAGAAGCAGGCTCCCTGCCGAGCAAGGAGCCCGATGTGGGACTCGATCCCAGGACGCTGGGATCATGACCTGAGCTGAAGGCAGCTGCTTAACCAACTGAGCCACCTAGGCATCCCAGCAGTTTTACTTTTTTAAGATTGTATTTATTTGAGACAGAGAGAGAGTGAGCGAGAGAGCACAAGCAGGGGGAGGGGCAGAGGGGGAGGGAGAAGCAGGCTCTCCACTGAGCAGGGAGTCTGATACAGGGCTCGATTCCAGGACCTGGGGATAGTGACCTGAGCTGAAGGCAGGCGCTTAACCCACTGAGCCACCAAGGTGGGTCATGATTTTAAAGCAAAGGCTCCCCAGGTAGTAGGAGAGTATCATTGCTGCAGGTCAGGTGACTGCAGCTCGGGTCAGGTGAGTGCTCAGTGCCCACTCATCATGATAAATGTAATCTGAATCCCCTTCACCTGGGTTACCATCCCCCCACCTCCTCTCTGGTAACCACCAGTTTCTTTTCTATAATTATGAGTCTGTTTTTTCTTAAAGATTTTATTTATTTATTTGACAGACAGAGATCACAAGTAGGCAGAGAGGCAGGGAGAAAGAGGAAGGGAAGCAGGCTCTCTGCGGAGCAGACAGCCCGATGCGGGGCTCGATCCCAGGACCCTGGGAACATGACCTGAGCCGAAGGCAGAGGCTTTAACCCACTGAGCCACCCAGGTGCCCCTGTCTCTCTATTTGTCTTTATTTTTGGTTCTTAAATTTCACATAGGAGTGAAATCACACAGTGTTTGCTTTCTCTAACTTATTTCACTTAGCGTTATAGTCTCTGGATCCATCCATGTTGTTGAAAATGGCAGGATTGCCTTCTTTTCTACAGCTGAGTAATATTCCATTGTGTATATATGCCACATCTTCTTCATCTGTCTATTGATGGACATTTGGGCTGCTTCCCTAATTTGGCTATTGTAATTAATGCTGCAATAAACAGGGGTGTATGTATCCTTTCGAATTAATGTTTTCATAAAGAAATACATTTGAAACTGATCTGGGGTACACTTACATACACACACTCACACAATGTATTCATACACATGGACATCACTGAAAAAGGATTTCATGGAACAGTAATTTACTACTACAACTCTGTTCTATTCTATTCATTTTTTTTTAAATATTGGTCAATTCCAACAAATTGATTTTACAACTTTCTAACAGGTCATGATCCAAAGTTTGAAAAACACTGCTGTGGGGAAAGAGGATAGCTCTGCTCCAGGGCTGAGAGATAAGAATTCATATTTTTATGCTTCAATCAAAGGGCAAAAAATAGCGTGTGGGTCTAGGCTAGGTGAAATAGGCCAAGTGTCTCTCAATTTCTCTAAGCCTTAAACAAAAAGAGTTCATATGTGTTCTAGCCCAAATCACCAAAGTAGAAGAGTGTGGGGACAAAAGTCCCAATGTGTGATAAAGCACCCCGGGAAAAAGTTTGCCGGGATCATCTTCTGTGCTCCATGGATCCTTTTGGCTAACGAAGGTTATGAAGACTTGAGGTCCTACAGATAGGGCTATTTGACGTCAAGAGGACACCGATGTAGCAGAACCCTAGTGGCCGGAAGAAGGGAATATTTGGTTCTGGTCCCAGCTGGGTCTCTAATCATCAGTCCAGTCGGTCCCAGAAGGTCACTTAATGTCTCATGAGGCAAAGCAGCAGAGTCCGTGGTAATGAGCTCAGGTACGGTCAACAAGGTCGGCTGCTGCTCCTCACGGGGCATCTCCCTCAGCGTGGAGGGAGGGGGCCGCTGCGGGTCCCGTGGTCATCTGACCTGCAGCAATGACGCTGTCCTACTACCTGGGGAGCCTTCGCTTTAAAATCATGACCCACCTTGGTGGTTGAGTGGGCTAAATATCTACCTTCAGCTCAGGTCATGATCCCAGGGTCCTGAGCTCGAGCCTGGTGTCCAGCTCCCTGCTCAGTGGAGAGCTTGCTTCTCCTTACGCCTTTGCCTCTCCCCCTGCTCGTGCTCTCTCGTTCACTCTCTCTCTGTCTCAAATAAATAAATAAAATCTTTTAAAAAATAAAATCAAGTCACGACCTAAGTCTGAGCACAGAGCTTTTTGAGATGGTTATTGGTTGGTTATCCATCAATGAGTTACAAATGAAGAATACGAGCTTCAATTTCTTTATTTATACAACAGAGATAATCTTAGCTATAGCAACAGGAGAAGATTCTGGCTCAGGGCTGGGCCAGGCAGTCACACAATGGTCAGCATGTGTGATGTCAAAAGTCCCAGCTTTGGCTCACTCTTCCTGCCTAGGTGACACCAGGTGGGTCAGAGGTGGGTAGGTCAGAAAAGAATATGGCTGTGGAGTACAATAGGGGAAATATATAAATATAAAGACACACACACACGTACACACACACACACATACATGTTCATGTATTCAGATGGGCTCAGACATTTGGACAAATCTCTTCAGAGAGCTCACAGGTTAGTAAAGGGAGACCGAGGTGGAATGAATAGCTGAAACACAGCATCTTGCAGGCCATGATGGAAATATGAGCATCTGACTCTCTACTTACCTCCCTTCCATATGCCCTCTCACTTCCTCTAATGCTGATTCTCAATCCGGGGCCACAGTGCACCTTCCCTCTGTGGGGACATAGAAATGTGTTGCATAATTTTGGTTGTCGGATGTCTTAGCCTATTAGGGCTGCTATAACAAAATACCACAGATTGGGTAATAGAAAATGGTAACAATGGAAATTCTTCTCTCGCAGTTCTGGAAATGGGAAGTCCAGGATTTGGGTGCCAGCATGGTCCATTCCTCTCTTGGTTGCAGAATTCTTTCTGCATCCCCAAATGGTGAAAGGAGCTGGGGAGCTCTGTAGCATTACATACTGGTGGAGGAGGTAGAAAACAGACCAATAAACAAATAGGTAAACAATGTAACAGCAGATGGTGGGAAGTGCCACAAGAAAAATAGAGAGATGGGGTGACTATTTTAGATGGGGTGGTCAGAGGAAACGTCTCTGTAAACACTTAAATAAAGACATATTAAGTAAGAGAGTGAACCATGTACAAAGCCATGCAGACAAAAGGAATGGCAGGTGCAAACTCACTGAGTGTAGAGTGTGCTTGGCAACTTGCAGGAACAAGGAGGAGGCTGGAACAGGAGGCACAAGGAGAAGAGGGACAAGCAGTGAATATGGAATGTTAGCCAGTGGTTGATGATGTAGGACCTTGTAGGTCACAATAAAGACCTTGAATTTTATATTAAATATGATGGAAAGTCATTAGAAGACTTTGAGCTGAGAATGATATGACCTGACTTTTTTTTAAGATTTTATTTATTTATTTGACAGACAGAGATCACAAGGAGGCAGAGAGGCAGGCAGAGAGAAAGAGGAAGAAGCAGACTCCCTGTGGAGCAGAAGGCCCGATGCAGGGCTCGATCCCAGGACCCCGGATCACGACCTGAGCCGAAGGCAGAGGCTTTAACCCACTGAGCCACCCAGGCGTCCCTGGCCTGACATATATTTAAAGGATAAGTTTATGGAAAAGAAACTGAGGCACAAGAGAGGAATGAGAAACCAGATTTGAAATGCCAAAGAACATCTACTTAGCAGAGTGCACACCACGTGCCTGCACCACACAGCTTCTAGGGTTGGATAGAGTAAGAACATGGCTTCCAAAGTGGCGGGCCCAGTTTTGACTCTACCAAATCTCCAATGATGGCAGAATCCCCTGAAAACAGGAATGGGAGTCAGAGGCTGGAATGACAGGTGTCCACAACACAGAGGACTCAAAGGACTTGGTGAGGAGATGGGGCAGGAGAGAGGAAGTGTAGGGGGACAGCCAGGGCTCTGGCATAGGGAGCTGGGTAGATGATGGCAGTATATGTCTTCATCAAGGTAAGGAACACAGGAGGGAGAAGTGTTCTGAGGGAAAAGGCATGACATTCCATTTCGCTCATGTGACATGTGTCCTGAAGGAAGTAGACGATCTCCATCTAGAGCTCAGGAGTACGGCCTAACGGAGAGATAACAGATGTGGTAGAATCACTGATACGTAGGTGGTCATTACAGCTCTAACAGTGAAGGAGACCTGTTCCAAAAGGGCAGAGAAGAAGGAGAAAAGAGTTTGGAGCTCAGATGCTAGAAAACACCAAGGTTTAAGGGCAAAGAAAAAGGAACAGGCAAAGACAATGAAAAGAAACAGAAAAACAGAAGAAGACCTAGGAGGAAAAAAAAGAACCATGGCCTGGTCGATAGTATCAAATGCAATAGAGAGGCCCAGGAAGTCACTACTGCTCCCTGCATTTCCTGTAATGGACAATTCACGTGCTGTGTTCAAGATACACATCAAACATGGAACTTGAGCTGTCCTTTTCCCATTGAGGCATGGGCAGGTTGCACTGCCAGCGCACACGTGAGCGTGTGCAGAGTACCACCCCCCAGGGAAGCTCACCCAAGCAATTGGTGTCCAGTTTTATTGGGGTTCCCTCGCATGCTGCCCACGTGGTTGACCTTTAGTCCAGTGCTTCTTAGTGGTCAAGCTATTAACTTTAGTCCCCGGTCCTCTCTAGAGACAAAACTGATATGCCATGGCCCAACACCCCAACTAAATCATACCATTAGACCCTCTGGTGGCCTAAGCCCCCAGGAAAACAAAGACTCCAATCAGGTATGACCATCTTAGGGTCTAGAGATCATCTTCCAGTAGCTGAGGGTAAAGGCCCAACCTCTCTTTGGGTAAAGTCAATTCTTCATGATACACCAGGTACTATGTTGATAAAGCATGGAAGAAAAAGAAGGGTAGGAGCTTATGCAGAAGAAAGTTTTGAATAATTGTCATAGGGAATAAAAAGAGAGTCAAAGGCAAAGATTACCGTTGTACTAATGGGCCATTACCAATGGAGATCACTTGGCTTGGGTAGGAACAGGTAATTCAGACTAGGTATTTCTCAGAATACAGCCAACAGGGGCACCTGGGTGGCTCAATGGGTTAAACCTCTGCCTTTGGCTCAGGTCATGTTCTCAGGGTCCTGGGATCGAGCCCCAAATCAGGTTCTCTGCTCAGTGGGGAGCCTGCTTCCCCCACTCTCTCTGCCTGCCTCTCTGCCTACTTGTGATCTCTCTCTCTCTGTGTCAAATAAATAAAAAAAATCTTTTTTAAAAAAAAGAATACAGCCAACAGGTTGTGCATTGCACTTGCATAAACGATGACATAAGTGACATCCGATGGAGGAGACACAGCAGTGCTGGTGCCTCTAGGTGACTCATATAACAGGACACCCCACAACCCATAAGAAGTTGGTGCACCTGTTTCATAAGAAACATGTGCATTTTGCCTGCTGTCACCATCAGGTGTAGCCAATTTAGGTGACCCTCCTAAATCATACCAACAGAGATTGAGTCACGTCAACAAACACATCTTGAGAACCTACCACGAGCATCACGTGTTCTAGACTCTGCTTACAATGATGAAAACTATAGGATACCTACCCTCAAATTGTTCACAGTCTGGCTAGGAAGATAACACCTGGGCAATTTGGGGTTTCTAAAGAAAGGTCTAACTACGAAAAGTAGAAAAATTCCCTATGAATGAGGCATATCCATGATAAGGTTCACTAAGACCTTCCCAAAACTATCTTATCCACCACCATACAGCCAGCAGCTAGCAACAACTGGCACATATCAGGCATGAGACCTGACCTGCCATTTGTGAAGTGGCTAAATGAATGTGTGAAATACTATTAAACAGTTAAATATACACACACAGCGAAAATGCAAGTGACAAAGAGGTATAATTTCTTTACCGGGAGTGGTTACACAAGAGTCTGTCCTAATATGGGGCCAGATCGCTTTCCTTCCCAGCCCGATGTTTCACCCTCTGATTTACACCTGAGTTCCACATTAGTCTATTTCGGCTCTATTATCATTGCACAAGTTTGTTCTAGGCAACAGATGCTGAACCCGAAAGTTCACTGGAGTAAGAGCATCCGAATAAAGGTCTATAAATCTTGTTTGCAAACAAACGCTTATGAAGCTGATGTGAGAGAGGCTCTAAGATACCCTACTCTTTAAGGAAGTGAAGTAAAGGATTTTTTCAGATTACATATAGCAAGATCACAGGGGAAGAGAGGGAAAAATAAAACAAGATGAAACCAGAGAGAGAGACAAACCATAAGAGACTCTTAATTGTAGGAAATAAACTGAGGGTTGCTGGAGGGGACGGGGATGGGGTAACTGGGCGATGGACATTAAGGAGGACGTGTGATGTAGTGAGTACTGGGTATTATATAAGACTGATGAATCACAGACCTGTACCTCTGAAACTAATAGCACTTTAAAAGTTAATTAATTAAATTAACATTTAAAAAACTAAGAAAAAAAGATCCTTTCTTTTATGGGTGCAGCATACTTCAACATTGATTTGCAATCAGACAGATTTGGTCCAAGTCTTAAATTGCCACTAAAATAAGAAAGACTCTGGAGATGTTGTTAGTATTTTAAAACAAACAAACAAACAAACAAACAAATCAAATAGGGGCACCTGGATGGCTCAGGCATTAAGCGGCTGCCTTTGGCTCAGGTCATGACCCCAGGGTCCTGGGATGGTGCCCTACATTGGGCTCCTTGCTCAGCCAGAAGCCTGTTTCTCCCTCTCCCTCTACTTGCTATTCCACCTGCTTGTGCTCTCTCTCTCTGTCAAATAAATAAATAAAAGTTATTTTTTAAAAGATATTTGTTAAAAAAAAAAAAAGCTTAGATGTTAAGATTTCATGTCTAAGCAAGCTTCTCTAAAAAGTAAGCAGTCCAGGGGTGCCTAGGTGGCTCGGTCATTAAGCGTCTGCCTTCGGCTCAGGTCAGGATCCCAGGGTCCTGAGATCGAGTCCCACATCGGGCTCCCTGCTCATCTGGAAGCCTGCTTCTCCCTCTCCCATTCCCCCTACTTGTGTTGCCTCTCTCTCTGTCAAATAAATAAATAAAATATATAAAAATAAAAATATATGAGATAATAATATAGTATCTATTTTAGGCTTACATGCCGCCTCCAGTTAAGCTAGAAGAAAAGTGAGGAAAGGCCACCACACCCACTAAAACAAAGAGAAGATTTTTTTTAAGCCAAAAACCTGACATATTTGTTTCATTAAAACTACTGAAGAGCTGTGCATGCAACAAAGTATAAAATAATTCCATTCCAGAGTAGGGTGAGGATTTCTAGGTGAGCAGCGATGAGCCGCTTTCATTCTTGGGGGTGTTGGTCTGGTCCACACGCAGATGAACCTGTGAGGGACAGTGGGGGCTGCTGCTGGGACAGGGAGACCCTAGCTAAACTTCGATGATCTCACGTGAAACTGTGTTGGATTAGAATCTGGAAAAACCTCAAACTAAGATAGTCTTTTTCACTTTTCATTAATGTGAAAAGACAGCCTCCAGCATGGGAGAAAATATTTGCAAATTATATATCCCATCAGAGACTAGTATCAGGTTTGTATACAGAACTCTTATAGCTTGACAATGAAAAGACAAACAATCTGACTAAAATATGAGCAAATGATCTAAATAGACATTTCTCCAGAGAAGATATACAGAGACTAACAAACATACTAAAAGATGTTCAACATCATTAGTTATTAGGAAAATGTAAGTCAAAACCACAATGAGATACTACTTAACTCCCATTAGGATGTCTATTAATCAAAATGACAGATAACTAGATAATTACAAGTGTTGCAAAGCATGTGGAGAAATTGCTGGTGAGAATTTAAGACGGTGCAGCTAATTTGGCAATTCCTCAAAAAGTTAAACATAAAGTCAGCAATATGACCCAGCAGTTCCATTCCTAGATATATACCCAAGAGAACTGACAACATGTGTTTGCACAAAAACTAACACACGACTGTTCTAGCAGTATTACTCATGTGGCCCAAAAGCAGAAGCAATCCAACTGTCCACCATCCGGTGAATCAGTAAATAAAATGTGCTACAGTCATACAATGAACATATTATTCAGCCAGAGGAAAGGATGAAGTTCTGCTTTGGATTTCAACAAAATTTAAACTGTCTTATCAAGAGATGCCATGAAGAAAATGAAATGATAAGTCACTTAGGGGAAAAAATATTTTATATATACACACATGTATAGACTCAGATCCAGAAGATATGCTATATAAAGAACTCCTACAAATCCATAAAAAGAAATCAACCAATAAGATCTTGCACAAAAAAGTCTACGATAGACCTTGCCAAAAGAAGATATTTGAATGACCAATAAACATAGAGAAAGGTGCTCAACAACATTAGTCATAGGGAAATGCAAATTAAAGCTGCCATCAGAAATTATTATACACTTACCAGAAAAGCTGAAATTAAAAAGACTGATAATGCCAAGGGTTAATTAGGATGCCGAGGAATTGGAACTATCACACATTGTTGATGAGACTATAAAATCATATGACCACTTCGGAAAACTGAAAGTTTCAAATAAAGTCAAAAAGTCAACATTCTATCTCAGGGGCTTATTGGTAAAGCTGAGTGAGATGATGATGTAAACACTTGGTTCCTAGTACATTTTCTCTTTTTTTTTAATATTTTATTTATTTATTTATTTATTTATTTTGACAGAGAGAGATCACAAGAAGGCAGAGAGGCAGGCAGAGAGAGGGTGGGGAAGCAGGCTCCCTGCTGAGCAGAGAGCCCGATGAGGAGCTCAATCCCAGGACCCTGAGATCATGACCTGAGCTGAAGGCAGAGGCTTAACCCACTGAGACACCCAGGTGCCCTGAGCTCTAATGGATTCTATAAAGATAAGCAAGCTTGGTCCCTGCCACCAAGATGCCTAAGCAAGAATGTCTAGGCAGATACATAATTATTCTCCCTGAGAATGAAACTCAGAGGACCAATTACTACATATGATGCCAGAGAGCCCCATCAGCTCAATACATCTCAAGTTCACCATGCACACATGCAAGTTTCCTGGGACCACTACAAAGGGGAAAAGTCACTATCCTGCCTTGTCCCAGAAGCCCTTGATGTCACCAAGAAGGCGAATAGTGCAATTTCTAAAAGATTCTTTCAAAAACCCCAGAGGCTTCAAAGAATCTATGAGCTCCCTGAAGCTGTATGGAAAAGAATTTTTTATATCTTTAGGTGCACTTTGCAGGGAAGGAAATCTAGAACTTTCATTAGACTGTCATACGGCTCTGGGACTTGAAACAGATTTCCTGTAAATTTGTTCTAATTATAATTTCAGTTTATCTATGACCTCCCATCACTGACTTAATTGAGAGTTGCCCGTAACATTAAAGGCAAAAATTGTTAAAGTCACAGAGATGAACAAGCTACGTTAAGCAGCTGACATGGTTCCAGCGGTGGCAGACTATGGCTTCAGGATTCCTTGAAGTCTCTGAGTGCCTCGACATAGTCTTGACGGATCAGTTTGAAATTGAGCTGGCAATGCCAAGTTTAATTGGCTTTACTCCTAATTAAGCATCTTAACAGTCATAATTAGATTTTACCTTACTTAGTAAATGGCCTAAACTGTTCCTTAACTATGTGCTTTGAGTTATTCAACTCTGTGCCTCAATTTCCTCACTTATAGAATAGGAATAGTGATCAAATCCACCACCAAAGATAATTGAATGAATTAATATTCGTACAACACTTAAGACTCATGCCTGGCACAAAGGACATGACATAGAAGTCGTGAATAAATAAGTACTTTGGCTTTATTTTCGAGGCCTGTGGATTTACTCTAGTCTGCATGGTTAAATATGTGTTGTAGAAGTTCTGGACAAACCCCCAGCAGCTGACTTCATATTAAAGCTTAGATGTGGGGCGCCTGGGTGGCTCAGTTGGTTAAGCAACTGCCCTGGGCTCAGATCATGATCCCAGGGTCCTGGAATCAAGCCCCATGTCGGGATCCTTGCTCAGTGGGGAGCCTGCTTCTCCCTCTGCCTGTTATTCCACCTGCTTGTGCTCTCTGTGTCAAATAAATAAAAATTATTTTTAAAAAGTCTTTTGTTTAAAAAAAAAAAAAGCTTAGATGTTAAAGATTTCATGTCCAAGGAATCTTCTCTAAAAAGCAAGTGGTCCAGGGGCGCCTGAGTGGCTGGGTCGTGAAGTGTCTGCCTTCGGTTCCGGTCACGGTCCCAGGGTCCTGGGATCGAGTCCCGCATCCAGATTCCTGCTCAGTGGGAAGCCTGCTTCTCCCTCTCCCACTCCCCCTGCTTGTGTTCCCTCTCTCGCTGTCTCTCTGTCTCTCTCTCATGTCTGTCTCTCTGTCAAATAAATTTTTAAAAATCTTAAAAAAAAAAAAAAAAGTAAGCAGTTCATCCACTTCTTAGATAGTCTAAATTATGTCCCTGAGCCAGATTAAGCTTCCACTGAGATTTACACTTCGTCACGCTGTCTTGACACTTAATAGAAGTTCTTTTACTGAAGTCTGCTTGTCCTATGTTCCTACCTCAACTCGCTAGGGACCCTTTAAGAAACAGTCAGATTCTCCCTACGTGTTGATTAGGGACACTAGTGGGTTGTTGTTTGCCCTTGGGGACAGTGTTGGCACCCACCACCACCACACCCATCCCCCCCAGCCCTTCACCAGCCTGGTGCGTCTTCCAGTGCCTTCCATCCCCAGCTGCTGTGCTTGGCCACACCCTTCTCCAGAAAACTGATCACAGCTAACAGGAGCCTTTTCACCTGGGACTGTCTGGGAGCTGGCCCTTGGGGACCACCACCGCCATGGAGAGGTCTGGAATCAAAGTGGCCCTTCAGAATAGTCTCGAGGAGGGCTGATAAAGCAAGCCCTCATGCCCTGCCATCCAGCAGTCACCAGATCCATACCGCCCTAGCAGGGAGCAAGCTATTAGGGAAGTCAGTTCTTCTCAGGTGGGGAGGTTCCTGAAGGGACTGACAGCACAGGGCTGGCCGAGGACAGCACAAAATCCCTTCTTCCTGAAAGGGGACTAGAGCAGCAAACACAGGGACACACAAGCAGTTGGCGGGGCTGGGTGGGGGGCGGTGTGGAGGGGGGGGCGTGTGTGTGACAAAGCTTTGTCCCAGGCCCCACAAATTGAATCATCATTTCATAAACATTAGCATCTATCAGTAAGAATGACTAGTTAAAATTACAAGGTTGACTGGAAGAAAGTTTTATCCTCTTGGCTCCAAGTATCCTCCTGGCTCCAAGTGCTAGCTGGGCTCTGCTTGGGGACGATTTTTGTGGTTGTATTCTGTGGAAACTCTGAGTCAGTCAGGGATGGCAGCAGTCTGGAACGTGGCTACCAATTTCAAGGAGATAAAGATGAGTCAAGAGTGTCTGCCACTTGGAGGTAAGAGCTGGCCCTTAGGGTGTGCGCGTCCCGCCAAGTCCTTTTAGCTGCAAGGTCTCTACCTCAACCAATGCAGTGTTTCCACAGAAAATGAGCTCAATATTTTTCTGTAACTCACAGACCTTATGATTTCAAGAGAAGATGATCAGATAGCCTCACAGTATGGGGGTGAAGGTGGGAGGGATGATACCCTAAGTCAGTGTTGGAACAGCCACACCAAGGTAAAAAATAAGAATGTCTTTCCTTCACCTTCCAGACTTGTCATTACCTATGAATCACAAGAGTGAGCAGTGAAAGATTATTAATCACAAGAAAAATTTTTAATAGAGGCAGCTGGTAGGAGACAGGACTCAGAAAAATTGAACTTATATGAGTAGGGAATGAACAACATTATCACTGGAAATATAATATATTTGAAGCAGTGAATGGACAGAACCATAAGTGGGGAAAGTATTTGGCTGACAAGCAGGCAAAGACATATTGTGGATAATTATGAAGACTTTCAGAGTTCATGCATGAATCTCTAACTGAGGACGTGTTTGGGAATGGATTGCACGTTAGAGGGAAAAAATGATTCACTATGTGACTTACAAATCTGTAAACCTGTGACTTTGCCAATATTCAGAATGCATTTTTGTTTAGGACAAAGTTTCTAATATCAGAAGTTTTTTGCTTGATTGGTTGGTTTGGTTTTTGTTCTTCTTTTTCTTTAATCAGAAAAAACCTAGGATCAGGCATCTGGGTGGCTCAGTCGGTTAAGCTTCTGCCTTGGGCTCAGGTCATGGTCCTAGGGTCCTGGGATCGAGTCTCATGCTGAGCAAGGAGCCTGCTTCTCCTCTCCCTCTGCTGCTCCCCCTGCATGTGCTCTCTCTCTGTCAAATAAAATAATAAAAAGAAAGAAAGAGAAAAGAAAAATGCTAAGATCTTTATTTTCAAGTTGTCCTAAGTTCTCTTCTAATTGTCCGTGACTATGCATATAACTTTGCTCAATCAATTCAAAGGTTTAAATTCAAGGGATGGAAAATCCTTAATATCAATTTTTGAGTATATGCTATAGAATCAGGATAATTCAGAAGTAGAGAAGACTCTGTAGTTCAGAGGAATTTGGAGTCAGACAGACCTACAGTCAATTCTCAGCTCTGCCACTTACCAGTTGTGTGGCTTTAGATGTTTCCTTAATCTGAGGTTATTTACCCATTGGTAAAGTGTACATAACAAGAGTACCTATCACATAGGGTTATCACGGATATTCAGTGAGGCAATGTGGGCCAAATGGCTAGCACAGAGCCCGGAAACCAGTATCTGTCCACCAAAGAGGGGCTGCCGCTACTATTCTGCTGTTGTTGTTGTTACGTTGGTGTTATTCTGGTACTAAGTCTACAATTGGAGACCTCTGGAAGAAAGGGAGCATTCTGACCCATGCTTCAAGAAGAACATGTGTTTTAACCTTTCAGAGAAATTGTACCATCAAGGAAAAGGAATTAAAACAAGATTAGTTAAGAATCCTCCTTTTCCTGGGTTGCCTTCGTGGCACAGTTGGCTAAGCATCCAACTCGTGGTTTCAGCACAGGTCCTGATCTTGGGGCTGTGGGATTGAACCTTTTGGGGGGCTCCTCACTCAGCATGGAGTCTGCTTGAGAGTCTCTCTCCCTCTGCCCCTCCCGCTTGTGCTCATGTTCTCTCTCTCTCTCTTTCTCTCAAAATAAATGATCTCTTAAAAAGAAAGAACCCTGCTTTTTCTTTTCTTAACTTTTTTACGTTAGTAAAAGGCAACTTGAGTGCAGGGTTCTTCCTTAAATCCCAGATAGGTTCAAAATGTGCAACTGCCACCCAGGGTTTCTGATTAAATGTCAGTAATGGGACAGCCTGGTTCTCATGTGGCATGTGTGGGAGGCAAAGGGAGTCCATTCTGTCTCATACCAGTTGCCGAATCGTGTGGTGTGGACGCACACGGTGGCGTCACCACCGGCTGGACACTACCCCCTGACTCCTGTTAACCCACGGTTTCTCCTTTCATGCTATCTGGATTGATGAAGGAGATCTGAGATGCTCTTCCCCTCCATTCTTTTAGGACTTCAAACCTTTTGACATCAGCACAAGATGGATTGTTGGTACTAAAATGAGTATGGGGGACACCTGGGTGACTCAGTTGGTTAAGCATCTGCCTTTGGCTCAGGTCATGATCACAGGGTCCTGGGATTGGGCTCCCTGTTCAGCAGGGACCCTGCTTCCTCCTCTGTATGATGTTCCCCCTGCTTGTATTCTCTCTCTCTCTCTCTGATAAATAAATAAATAAATAACAATCGATAAATGACAGTAAACAAATAAAATCTTAAAATAAATAAATAAAATGTGTATTTGTAGCAAATAATTTTTAGAGGGGCTCATGACAGTCCCAGTATGATCTACATGCCAATCTGTCATCAGTTGCTATTTTTAACCATTTCTTTTCAGCAAATCCCGAAGCTGCCTGTACTACAAAATGGTTAATGTGATTTGTCCAAGGTAAATTAATAAATAAGTGGTTGAGCCAGTAAACTAATGTAATTGAACTCCTCAAACAATGTCCTTTTTCCCTCCAGCTTTTTTTTTAAAGATTTTATTTATTTATTTGACAGACAGATCACAAGTAGGCAGAGAAGCAGGCAGAGAGAGAGGAAAGGAAGCAGGCTTCCCACTGGGCAGAGAGCCCGATGCAGGACTTGATCCCAGGACCCTGAGATCATGACCTGAGCCGAAGGCAGAGACTTTAACCCACTGAGCCACCCAGGCGCCCCTCCCTCCAGCTTTACTGAGGCATAAATGACAAATAAAACTGTAAGATATTTGAAGTGTACATCGTGATGATTTGATATAGTATCCATTGTGAAAAGATTCTGCCCATCTAGTTAATATATCCATCACGATATATCTGAATATTGTACAAGAACATTTGAGTCCTACTTTCTTAGCAAATTCCAATTGGACAATGCGGTGCTATCAATTGCATCCACCATGTTGTACAACAGATCCTCAGACCCTATGTAGAGCAATGTTCTCTTTACCATAATTAGTGAATTTGTTTATTTATTCAACAAGCAAAAACACACCTCCATATTATACTCCAGGCTCTAGGCTAGGTACTCAGAATATAAAAGTGAAAAAATTAGTTCCCAATATAGTAAGAAATTATTTGCCATTTATTTACATGTGCTGCACATGTAAGTAAATGAAATAAAATATTTCAGCTGCTAAGATCAAAGTAAGACTGGGAAAAATTTCTTTTACCTGGGAATATATTAGTTAAACATACCATAAATACTAAAAAACAAAAACAAAAACCCAACCCCATGTACCTAAGTAGCTACAAACAGCTGGGTAACACTAAAGCCTATCTTCAAAGGGAGGTATTACATTAAAGTAGAATGGCAATACACAGGGAGGGCTTTTATATCATCCTGGGAATTTAGACTTTACTTTGTAGGGGTAGTAGGAGAAATTAAAGAGATTAGTCATCATCAGCTTTGCATTTCAGAAAATGGATCTGGAAAGCAGTGGAGGTTGGATCGGTTGGGTGGGGCGGGGGAGGGGGGAGAGACAATGGGTGCAATTGATTCCAACTACTGAGGCTCCAGAGGATGTGGTGGTTGAGATCATGGAGCTGGCAGTCGGGTGGGAAGGTAGAGAAAATGTGAAAGATGGTAAGGTAGTGGAGAAGTGGGAAGAAGGGGATCGGCAAGGCGCCCAGCTCTCTTCTTTGAAGGAATGGATAGATGTTGTTATCTTTCGCTAAAAGAAGAATTGAGGATATTAGAGGAGAGATGGTGAGATCAGTTGCCTAAGGAACAAGCAAGGTGAAATGTTTCACATTAACCTTCACAGGTGGGATGGGAAGGAAAGGACAGGGAAGGGAGCCAGGGAAAGAATCCTCACGGGCAACAACACAAAGAGCCAGGAAGAGCAAATAAGATCCAAGACAGAGGATGAGACAGCTGGCCACAGAGATGCCAGGAGAACTGTAGGAATGGTGTCACAGAAGACTAAAAAAAATTTTTTTAAAATGCTGAAATGGTCAACAATGTTAAGTGTCACAGAGAAATCAAGAAGATACAAGGAAATAAAAAGTGAAAAGAACTTGATAGATTTGAGAAACAAGATCCTTGCTGACTTAACATTTTTGGTGATACAGAGGAGGCAGAAACTTGATCACAGTTAAATGGGAAAGGAATCATTAAAAAGCAAAAGCAAAGATTCCAACCAGAATTGGTGATGGTAGAGGGGATGTTCATATAATTAGAAGTATAAATAAGATCAATTTTTATGTCAAAAGTTTTCAGTATGATCACACCATTTCATCAAGCTATTCTACTTCTTTGAAATTATACAGAGGAGACAACCTATGAAATGGGAGAAGATATTTTCAAATCTTTAAAAAAAAAAACATATCAGATAATGGGTTAGTATCCAAAATCTATAAAGAACTTATCAAACTCAACACCCAAAAACCAAGAAATCCAGTCAAGAAATGGGCAGAATGAACAGACATTTCTCCAAAGAATACATACAAATGGTCAACAGACATATGAAAAAATGCTCCACATCACTTGGCATCAGAGAATTATAAATTAAAATCACAATGAGCTATCACCTCACACCAGTCAGAATGACTAAGATTAACAAATCAGGCAATAACAGAAGTTGGTGAGAATGCGGAGAAAGAGGAACTCTCTTACACTGTTGGTGGGAATGCAAGCTGGAGCAGCCACTCTGGAAAACAATATGGAAATTTCTCAAAAAGTTAAAAATAAAGCTACCCTATGACCCAGCAACTACACTACTAGGTATTTGTCCAAAGGATACAAATATAGTGATTCAAACGGGCACGTGCACCTCAATGTTTATAGCGGCAATGTCCACAACAGCCAAACTATGGAAAGAGTCCATATGTCTGCTGACAGATGAATGGAGAAAGAAGATGTGGTGTATAGTATATATAAATGTAATGGAATATTACTCGGCCATCAAAAAGAATGAAATCTTGCCATTTGCAATGACATGGATGGAATTAAGGGTATTATGCTAAGCAAAACAAGTCAGTCAGAGAAAGACAAATATCATATGATTTCACTCATATATGGAATTTAAGAAACAAAGCAGATAAACAGGGGAAAGAAAAATAAAATAAGATGAAAACAGAGTGGGAGGCAAACCATAAAAGACTTTTAACTCTAGGAAGCAAACTGAGGGTTAATGGAGAGGAGGTGGATGAGGAATGGGGTAAATGGGTGATGGGCATTAAGGAGGGCACTTGATGTAATGAGCATTGGGGATTATATGCAACTGATGAATCACTAAATTCTACCCCTGAGGGGTGTCTGGGTGGCTCAGTTGTTAAGCGTCTGCCTTTGGCTCAGGTCATGATCCCAGGGTCCTGGGATGGAGCCCCATATCAGGCTGCCTCCTCAGGGGGAAGCCTGCTTCTACCTCTCCCTCTTCTGCTACCCCAGCTGTGTTCCCTCTCCTCCCGTCTCTCTCTGTCAAATAAATAAAATCTTTTAAAATAGCAAATAAATAAATAAATAAATTCTATCCCTGAAACAAATAATACAGTATTTAAATTGAATTTAAGTAAAAAAAATTTTTAATTATATGGAAGAAATGAAAATTTATCTGTGTTAAGATTCAGCCGTAAGGTATTCATCTGAATGTGGTTTTCAATGTTTCTTTTTTTAAAGAATTCGAATGTATAATAATAGGGTATTGAGTAACGTATGTCCTATCTAGGTCAGATTTACAGTGAAGATGATGATAGTGAAGCTTTAGGACCCTCAAATAATGAATATTTGAATAATTTTATAGTCTCTTCTTTAAACAGGGCTCTCCAAATTGTATGCTTTAAGTTCTTCCAAACCCAGATCTCCTCTGGGTATATTCATATAGTTATAAAAATAAACTTGCGTTCAATAAGACAAACAATTACCCACCCCCCCACAATGGGCAAATGATTTGAATGGGCATTCCATCACAGAGGAAATATTGGTTGTCAAGGAAATGCAAAATACAACCACAATAAGATACCACTTCTCACCTACTAGAATGGCTGAAAATTCTTTTTAATGCTGATGAGGATGCGGAAGAAATAGATCCCTCCTACCTTCCTGGTGGGAATGCAAAATGGTAGCACTACTTTTTAAAAACGATTTGGCAACTTCTTACACAATTAAATATATACTTACCATATGACTCAGTAACTTCACTCCTCAGAATTTATCTAAAATGAATGAAGATGTGGGTTCACACAAAGACCTGTACGAGAATGTTTAAAGATAGAAGTTTTATGAATGATCACCTAGAACTAGAAACAACTCAAATGTCCATCACCTGGTGAACAGATAAATAATCTGTCCTCTACCCACACAATGGAATACTACTCAACAATAAATAGGCACTACTGATGCGTTCAACAGCGTAAATGAATCTCAAAGGCCTAATTGTAAGTGAAAGAAGCCATGTACATAAAAGGCAATGTACTGTATGACTCCATTCCAGAAGACATTTTGGAAAAGATCAAACTATAGGAATAGAAATCAGATCTATAGTTGTCAGGGACTGGGGCTGGGAAAGGAAATTTGGGGATCACAGAAATGTTCTGTTTCTTGGTTTTGTGGGGCTTACATGACTGTATATAATTTTCAAAATCATCAAAATAAGCACTTAAAAAGGGTAAGTTCTACTGCATGTAAATGATACCTCAATAAATCTGACCTAAAATATTGAAGTTGTAGGAAAATATTTAATGACATGGAATGGTGGTCATGTAGTATTAATAAGCAAAGAAACCAGATTATAAAATAAGCTGTGTAAATTTTTATAAATCAAACATTTTATGCATAGAGAGATAATACATAATACATCGAACAGAAGAACATGTACCAACATTTCAACTATAGTTGCCTTTGAGGTATTGATTAATGGGTGAATTTTAATTTTATATTTTTAGTCACATGTATTTTCTAAATTTCCTTTAATAAGTACATATCTCATGTAATTTTTTAAAAAGTGGATTTTTGTTGATGGTGATAGGTTGAAGGTTTTTAAGAAAAATATTAAGAGGGGGCATTCAGACACCTATTTAGGGAGAAAGTTATCAGAAAGGACCGCAGTTCAAGGATAGGAATTTTTGTTTTGTTTTGCTTTTTCTTTTAAGGTGAGTCTTTTCCTATCAGGGAAGAGTGAGAACAAGTCTAGACACCTGTGCCATCAAGCACTGACATGATTCTCCCTGAGAGACACGGTCATGGAATAGTGTTGAGAGCAAAGCCCGATTATGCCCACCAAAAGCCTTGATGACTCACCTCTTTCTCTGAATAAAACCACCTTAATTTTTCATTCAGTCTTTTCCCCTGGTACCCATCTGCACATACCTTGTGCCCTAGCAAAGGGCTTACCCACCATTCCCAACCACACAGCCTGAAGTTTCCTGATCCATGCTTCTGCTCTGTTCCTTCTATCTGGAATGCTTACCCCTTTCTTCCCTCCAGGGGAAAGCAATAGTTAATTACCTGCTCGCTACAACAAGCCTATTCCTCATTGACACTCTCCCCTATATCTTGTCAATTGTCTGTGATTCCTGTCTCCCTCATTGATCTTAACTCCATCCTCCACAGCATGGAACACAGTGCCTTATGTATTTTTTTAAAATGTTTTATTTAGGGGCACCTGAGTGGCTCAATGGTTTAAGGCTCTGCCTTGGGCTCAGGTCATGGTCTCAGGATCATAGGACTGAGCCCTGCATCAGGGGCGGGGGTGCGGTGGGCCGGGGGGGGTGGGGTGTCTCTGCTCAGCAGAGAGCCTGCTTCCCCCTCTCTCTCTGCCTGCCTCTCTGCCTACTTGTGAGTTCTGTCTGTCAAATAAATAAATAAAATCTTTAAAAAATATTTTTTATTTACTTATTTGAGAGAAAGAGAGAGATCACAAACAGAGGGGAGGGGTAAGGGAGAAGCAGACTTCCCTTTGACTACTGAGCAGGGAGCCACGTTGATAACCCATATCAGAGCCAAAGTCCTTACACCTTGAATCTAATAAGTGATATGATACAGAAAAGTTTTTCTAACATAAAACTCAAGTATAAATATAATAAAGTTAACAAAAATTGTTATGCAAATAAAACAAAATTAGGATTTATTGAAACAATGTATGTAGTCAATTCCTTTTTCTTTTTTTAAACAAACAGATCTCTTATATCTTTATCTATTTTCAAGTATGTTTTTCAGGGAAAATTATGAGCTTATTTTTATGATTGAGTCATGTCCACATGCTCTGCAAGACAGGATCCAGCTGAACATTGTTTTTATAGGAATGGGTGCTATGGATCATGAATTGGTCAATTAGGTGGTTCATTTCTTAACTATAAAAGTGAACTTATGACAAAATGCAGTTAATAGAAATATGCCAATCATATCTATACTTTTTATAGTTGAATGAGTGACCTGGAAGTCACGGAATTCATATTCTACAGTGAGATATTTTAAAGACTCATATAAACCATTCTTGTTCATGCACCTAGTCAGCCTTCCCCTATCTTTTGGACATTTTGGGGTTCGACTACCTGGGCCATTCTGGAAATGTAGAAGTTGCCATAATGTGTTACAGTTGGCTAGAAGCAGGAGACTCTCTCAGGAAAGCAAAACAAGGAAGGCCCAACTAGCTTTAGGATAAAACCCATGGTTCTGCCCACGGGTGGGTAGGAGCCCTACTAAGGTCACAAAGCCTATTTAGACCACAGGTGTTGTAAAGGTTTCTTACAATATGAGTCAGAGTATTTATAGATTTGGGGGATCACCAGTCTGAAGGTTTTGATTGAAGTCATAAGAGTAGATATGATCATCAATGGTAAATGAGTAGAGAAAGGAAGGGGAACAGGATGTTCAAGTGATAGTTGGGGAAAGAAGATTGCATTGGAAAAGATCAGAGAAAACTAGTCAGATATCGAAGAAAAACCAGGGGGCATGTCATATCTTTCTAAACCCATAAAGGATAGTTGGAAGAAAGGTAGGCAGGGAAAGGTAGGCAGGGAAATGGGGAAACCATCTTTAAAGGTGGTTTTTAAGGGAAACCACCCTTAAAAGAATTTTACACCACCATGGAAGGAGCCCCACTCACCCTTTTCCATGTAGATGACAAAAAAAAATCCAGATAGATGACAAAAACCTGATAAGATGACAGGCACCTGGAGGGTTAATCACATAAAAACAACCCACCAACAAGCCCATAAAAACCCCTAGACATAGAAACTCTGGTGGCAACCCTCTTGGGTCCCCTCACTCCTTGGGACCTTTGTACTATCGCTCAATAAACTTGGCTTTGCTGCCCATCATTCTTCATCTGATCTACCTCTTTATTCTTTGAAGTGGTGTGATCAAGAACCAGAGGCACCCAAAGAAAAGAAATCCTATAATATAACCAAGATGCAAGAAGTCTGACTTTCCTGAGATCACCACACTGTGAGAAAGCCCAAGCTAGCCAAAGAGAAAAATGCCCAGCCAGCCCCGTCCAGGCCCCATCTGCCCAAGCCACAGCTGCCTTCTCACTGCACCTGCATGGGAGATATTGGGTGAGAACCAATCAGCTGAGCTCAGTCAACTTGCATTCCTGAAGATTATGATTTTTAATTTGTTTTTAAAGATCTATTTATTGATTTGGGAGAGAGAGAGAGAGCACAGGAGGGAGAGGGAGAAGCAGACTCCTGGCTGAGTAAGGATCCCGATGTGAGGCTTGATTCCAGGACCCTGGGATCATGACCCGACCCAAAGGGAGATGCTTAACTGACTGAGACCCCCAGGTGCCTCAATTTTGAAATTATTTTAAATAATGGGGTAGTATGATGGTTAATTATACAGTGTTTCATTTCAACTCCATCTGGGTGTATTGCAATTCAATTCCAATACGATCCATCCAGAGGCAGCACAGATCCCACAGGTTGAGGACAAAGTCCCCGACAAGACAGCCCTCACTTCAGATGACAGTTGCAAAGCTTAAGAGGTTCCCAGGCCACAATCACTTCTGACTAACTATACAAATTCACAAGTTCTCATGACCCCCTCAGGTCCACTAGTCCACGAGAATGACTCACAGCATTCAGGAAAGTGCTCTATTCATTATTACAGTTTTATTAAAATGGATATACCTAGAACAAGGTCTGGGAGGGCCCCAAATGCACAGCTTGTATGCCCTGGTCCCATGGGATGAAGGTCCATCACCCTCCTGGTACATCAATATGTCTGCCAACCAGTAAACCCCTCCAAACCTCTGTGTGCAGAGGTTTTTGGGGGGTTTCTTTACATAGGTATGGTTGATTAAATCATTGGCCACGTGCCTGAACTCAATCTCCAGCCCCCCTCCCTAGAGGTGACTGAAGGTCCTAACCCTCTAATCCTTGGGTTGCCTTTCTGGTGACAAGCCCCCTCCCATCCAGAAGCTCTCTAGGGCACCCACCAGGACTCATTTCTTTAGCAGAACAAAAACGCTCCTGTCACACAGGAAATTCCAAGGATTTGTGAAGCCCTACATCTGGTACCTGAAACAAGACCCACATTGGTTATTATATGACACACAGCCAGAGATCACTAGAGCTGAAGTCAAGCAAATTAAGAACTGAAACATAGCCACTGGATTTCTCAATGTCCACCCACATTAAACAGAATTACGGGCTAAAGGGATGGAGCCGATAGAGAGGCAAGACCTAGCTTTTAGTTACCTGCAGCCCAAGCTGTCCTAACACAATGTAGTGATGAGACCTGTATGTATAACCAAATCATACACATGTGTGTATATATGAACCAAGAATATTTTAGAAGCTACAGGATGGGAAAACGCAGGGACACAAGAAAAAATTGCCAGGAGAGTCAGAGTATTTACATTTTATCTTGAAGGCTCAGGAGGATTTCATCAGATAGAGAAGTCAGGGAAGCATGATGCGGATAATCTGGGAAGTGCAAAAATACTGAGTAGTTATAGAAGACGGAATATTCTGGAATCAGTGAGAAGTTCAGTGTTGTTGAAGCATTGTCCGGAAGCGAGGGAGTCAGAGATGGGAGGCTGAGAGTGGGAGAGGACTGACCAATAGCAGAAGCTTGTAAATGTATTTTAAGACCTGATTCTGACAGGTTTAATAGACCATGATAAGGGATTTAGACTCTCAGGTAACACATAGCAGTCATAGACTATTTTATTATGATAAAATATACCCACCATAAAATTTCCCATTTTAACCTGGTGTCAGATTTTAAACACAGGAGTCACATACTCAAATCTGGTAAGCTATCAAATGTATATCAAGATAATAATATTATTAAAACAAATAATAATAGAGTATAATTTTTAAATAAATACACTGAAGGAAAACTTAAAATGAACAGCTCAGAGGTATGTGTAGTAGACGTGGGAGGGTATACTGACAAGAGCCCCTCAAGGAAGGATGGGCTGCCCAGCTTTGGGTTTTTGAGACATCAAAAGGCCTCCAGTTGGCAGCCATTTTGGGGCTGGCCTCAGCTGCCCAGAACCACCGTGCCCGGGAACATGCCCTTCCTGGGTATATTATTCTTCAGAGAAACACAACCAATAGAAGAGATATATATCCCTCTTTTTTGTTCTGAGGGATGGTGCCCACTCACACTGAGGAGGGCAGTCTGCTTCACTCACTCTACCAATTCAAATACTAATCTCATTCGGAAACACTCCCACAGATACACCCAGAAATAATGTTTAGACAAACACCTGGGCACGCCATGTCCCAGTCAAGTTAACACAAAATTACCCATCACACCAGGGCCGGCTGCTTCCTGTGCCTGTGTGAGGCAGAATGCAAGGCCCTGCCTTCTGCCTAAAGGGGACCCATCATGGAGGTTTGTTCCAGGGCTCCTATGGGGGACCCTGGAAGCCCGCAATCTAGCACAACCTCTCTATTTGCCTAATACCGCTTCCCCCCTTCCTTTCCTGAGCATTGATCCCTAGTAAATATCTTGTACCCCAAACAAGGTCTCTGTGTCTTCCTCCAAATACATAACTTCTCCACGTCTGCCTGACCTGTGGCAGTGGGGCTCTGGTGAAAACACAAGGAGTTTTCTTTAAATATGTTATTTATTTGATAGAGAAAGCACACAAGCAGGGGGAGGGGCAGAGGGAGAGGGAGAAGCAGACTCCCGACTGAGCAGGGAGCCCAATGAGGGGCTCGATTCTAGGACCCTGGGGTCATTACCTGAGCTGAAGGCAGATGCTTAACCAACTGAGCCACCCAGGCATCCCTGAAAACGTATGAATTTTGGTGACAGGCCCACCTGGGTTCAAAGACAGCTCTCCTACGTATTAGCTGTGTGATTTTGGAAAGGTGATTCAACCTCAGTCTTCCCATCTGGAAAATGTGGATGAAACCTACCCACCTTGCAGTGTTGTCATACAGATTAGAAATCACCTATGTGATGTCTGTGGTACATAGAAGGAACTCAGTAAAGGGAGCTCATGTTGTTTAGCAGAAGACATCACTGGGTGTCTGTCAGGGACATGTAGGGATTTCCCTTGGAGCCATTCTTCCCTTCAGATGGAAAACCCAGCAACAGGTTCCTGAGATAATCCCCCAGCAGAATCTGATGCCCAGGAACAAGGCTGGTGCCTGCCAACATGAGATGTTAGCAGGGACGGTGCATCAGAATCCAAGGATCCCATATTAAGTTCTCCAGATAGCTTTTAAAATCCCTCCCACTGGACTAGAGGTGAGAGAGGAGCACCCCTGTCCCCTCGGCCATGATGGGGAAGGAGCACATGGACACCTGCCTCTCTCCAGAATGGTATGGAGGTAGGTGATCAACTAGCAATGGTCAGATCGCTTTTGGACCAGTATCCTTGGCAAGTCCTGCATGGTGACACTATGGTTAAGTTCTCAGTCGCCTGAGCTTTTTCAAAACCTTTCAAGTGCAAAAATAGAAAATAAAATTAAATTAAGAGATAAAAATTAAAGTGCTTTTAAGGGTCTGTTTCATGACGAGCAAAAAATAAAATAAAATAAAATAAAATAAATCCCTGTTTTCCTGGTCTTGGAGTTTGTTGAGAGAGAAAAAGCAAGAACACATACAAATATATCATCATAAACAATGATGAGTGCTATGAAGGAGAGGTTCACTAGATGGGGTAGCCCCCGAGGAATCATGCCTCCTGGTATTTTTCTCGTGTGCAGTATCCCCTTCCATATTGACACGATTTGGCCTTGTGACTGACTTTGACTATTGGGACATTACAGATTTTATTTAGTTATTTATTTGTGAGAGAGAGAGACAGCACACAAAGCAGGGGGAGCAGAGGCAGAGGGAGAAGCAGGCTCCCCACTGAGCAGGGAGCCCAATGCAGGACCCGATCCCAGGACCCTGGGATCATGACCTGAGCTGAAGGCAGACGCTTAACCCATTGACTGTGCAGGCATCCCAGACTACTGGGACATTACAAACACAGAGCCAGCAGAGGCTCGATGCGCCTGCACAATGGGACTAGATCCCTTGGAATGCACTTTCTTAGAAGCCAGTTGCCATTCTGTGAAGAAGCTCGCTAACTAGTCACTTTCTCCACCTGGGGCATCCCACAAGGTCCCGGCCGACAACCCCACCAGAACTCTCAATCAGTGTCCAACATGATATGCCTATCTCCTAACCATTCAGCTGTCTCATCACCTCAGTCAAGACCACGTGAATCAGAAGACCCACCTGAACCAAAGAATCATGGGAAAGAATACTGTAATTACACCATTGAATTTCGGGGTGGTCGGTAACCCAACAGTCGACAACAAAAACAAAGGTTCTGAAAACAAAAACAAAAGGTCCTATCTAGTCTGCAAAATTGGGAGGCCTTCCAGAAAAATTGATGCTTTACATGGACTCTGAAAGAGAAGTGTTATCCACCAGACAGAGAGAACAGAATGTACAAAGTCCTGTGTTTGAAAGGCAAGAAGATGTGCTAGAATGAGGGGCATTACGCATCTTCACCTAATTATGGAACATATAGAAAGGCAAACATATGTGTGCATACATATTTTATTTATTATATATAGCAATCGTATATTTAAGAGGGAAATGAGGGCACGCCTGGGTGGCTCGGTTGGTTGGGCGGCTGCCTTTGGCTCAGGTCATGATCCCAGCGTCCTGGGATGAGTCCCACATCGGGCTCCTTGCTCAGCAGGGAGCCTGTATCTCCCTCTGCCTCTGCCTGCCACTCTGTCTGCCTGTGCTCACTCTCTCTCTCCCTCTCTCTCTAACAAATAAATAAATTTAAAAAAAAAAAAGAGGGAAATGAAAGCCCAAGCTAAAACTGATATGTCTATTCTAGCTTTAATAATACAGATTTGCTATTACGAACCATCTGTGACACGAGCACATCGTACAGGGACCATCTGTAATGTTCTTGATCTAATGGTTTCAATGACAGCTCATGCTTTCATTAGCAGATATTAGCGCCTCAAAGAACATTTGTTGGAAACAGCAAAGTGCTGATCCCTTCAGATACTATCAAGTGGGTATACTATAAACTAATGCACAAAAGTCCAGGAAGAAAGGAAATATGCGTTGAGTTCCTTCTGTAGCCCAGGACACTTGAGACTCTTTGCATCCATTCTCACATTAATCCACTGAGTAATCTATGGGGTCACTATTATTCTATTTTTTTTTCTTATTCAAGAAAAAAAGGCTTTTAAAGACTCATTAACTTGCCCAAGATCATACAGCCACAAAGACGTAGAGTCAGGATTTGAACCCCAGGCCCTCTGCTTCTGAGATCTGTGATAGAGTAGTTGTTCTATACTTAGTAGTTGTTCTGATACTTAGAGTAGTTGGTTGACCACGTTGCACCTACTTACCCCCTCCTTCCAGATTCTTGTTCAGACAGCCATATCCTTTTGGGGTGTTTTCCAGCCCCACCAAGCTGTTCTGCAATGCCCAGCAGACATCAACGGGATGTCCTAAAAATTTCACTTGATTCGGTCACTATCTACTCAGAGATACCATCAGATCTTACAGTTTGAGGACTCAGACCCACTAGACCACCCCCACTTTAGACGCCAATTGCAAGATCCAGGGTGACCTTCCTCCAGGAACTGAACTGCCTCCAGGTTAATGCTAGAAGCAAAAGGCAACCTTAGCTTGACATTAGCCCAAACTCCAGGATCCTGTAAGTCTTCTTTAACATATAAAAATCCCTTTGAGGGGCGCCTGGGTGGGTGGCTCAGTGGGTTAAAGCATCTGTCTTCGGCTCAGGTCATGATCCCAGGGTCCTGGGATCGAGCTCTGCATCAGGCTCTCTAATCAGCAGGGAGCCTGCTTCCTCCTCTCTCTCTGCCTGCCTTTCTGCCTACTTGTGATCTCTGTCAAATAAATAAATAAAATCTTTTTAAAAAATTGTTTTAAATCCCTTTGGAAACTTCCTTTATCTCTATCCTCCCCCACCCCCTGCAAGATATATGTTAGCAATCCTCCTCCAAACACATGGTCCACTAATAAACATCTGAAGGGTCTCCTAAGGTTTTTTTGTTTGTTTGTTTTGTTTTGTTTTTCTAAGTTTTTACTAGACAGTAGTAAATGACCCCTCAAGGACCTAGAAACCTTGCTTCCAAATTCCTTAGAGACTTATGCTATCCCTAACCCCCTCCCACCTTGAAAATATATACTCAAGTCACTCCTGACAACCCCAGTACCTCTCTTTCTGCCCATGGGTCCTGCTCTGTGCTTTAACAAAACCACCTTTTTTGCACCAAAGACGTCCCAAGAATTCTTTCTTGACCATTAGCTCCTGGATCCCAACCTTTCACATCAGTTAGCATTATCAGGTATGATAAAAGGGGCTCCTTATTTTAAAAAAAAAAAAAAAAAAAAAAAGACACTCCTACTGCTCAGGAACTTCCAAGGGTTTTAGGAGCTCTAGGTCAGGAAGCAGGGACAAGACCAAATATATGTTTCATTGTACTGCACCTACTTGTGAAGCCAGTGAAATTCAAGGGTGGACCCCTTTGTCTACAGCAGTATTTCTTAGCCCTGGCCACAAATGCATTTCAGGCTGACCAGTTCTTTACTCCGCAGGACTTTGCCATACATCTTAGCATGTTTTTCATCTTGGCTTCCACTGGAAATCATTCTAACAACTCAAAATAACCAACATATACCTGCGTTTCAGTGTTCTTACTTGAGAATGTCTGTGTCATTGCGAGTGCAGTGCCTTCTGCCGGTGACGGATCAGGAACTTACCCTGCAGTTGGTAAAACAAGCATGGGACAGAATTTCCCCCCACAGGAAAATGTCCAGGAATGGGAATGCAATTGGGGCCAGTGGGATGCAGGGGGAGGTTTGCTAGCAAGTCTTCAGAAAAGAGCCCACCCGGAGTAAACAGCTTGTTTGCCCGGGAACCTTCCATGTACGGTGGTGCACCCCAGCCTTCCTCAGCCACCGAGCTGCCAGCCTGCAGATGAATCCAAATCCTGGAGGCGAGTGGAGCTGAAAAGCTGTTAGAAAGGCAGCGGGACTACAACTGACCGCTCACTCCTCTCCGGACTTTCTAAGTTGAGCAAACCAATAAATCACCTTGATTCCTGAAGCTAAGAAAGTTAAATAATAAATCCCAAATGCTGGGCTTCTGTTGTTTACAGAGGTCAACATCCTGCCTGATATATCCTTTTGAGGCTTTGAGTTCCTACTCTTCTACCTAAAGTAGAGAACATGTCCCTGCAGGCTAGTGGCAGCAAAAGTTAGGACAAAGGTGTAGATTTCAGTTTGGAAACGTTCCTTTCTTGTCGCTACTCCAGCTTTCTTTCTGCTCTGGCTTCCCCGTCGCTCCGTCTTCCATAGAAGTAGTGTTCTAGTTTCGGTCCAGGGTGGATTCCTCTGCTTGCCCTCTGGGTCTCCATGCCTCCTGCTTCCTCACATGTATGTCTCCATCACGTGATTTCCCTCTCTTGAGTGTCCAGCTTCTCCCTTTCTACGGCTCTTTGCGCAAAGCACACACTCTGTGCCCAGATCTCTTTCCTAGTAACCCAGCCCTCCCTCAGACTAGCATTAGTCTTTTTACATGCTGCCTCGTGTATTTGCACTCCCGTCCCCCACTCATCCTTAAACTACTGTTATCTGATTTATGCCCCCAACTGCTCTAATGAAACCGCACTGTTTGCTGATGATCTCCTAAATGATAAACCCAATAATCATTTCCATCTTTATAATTTCTTTTTTTTTAAGATTTTATTCATTTATTTGACAGAGAGAGATCACAAGCAGGCAGAGAGGCAGGCAGAGAGAGAGGAGGAAGCAGGCTCCCTGCTGAGCAGAGATGCTGATGCGGGGCTTGATCCCAGGACCCTGAGACCATGACCTGAGCCGAAGGCAGAGGCTTAACCCACTGAGCCACCCAGGCGCCCCAATCTTTATAATTTTTAACCTTTCCGCAAAGGGTATTAATCAGTTTCTCCTTCAAAAATTCTGTCTTCTTTTGGTGTCTGTCCTACCACCCTCTGATACGTAGTTTCCTAATGTGGGGTCCGTGAGCCGTGTAGATATGGAGAAGCTACATCTTCATTTGTATTAACTCTAGTTGAAATGTACCTTTCTTCCATTATGATTGTTGTTAACAAACCATGGTGGTCTTGGTAGCCCTTGCAGCTTTTCACCAGTAGAAATACAGATGTTTTCACTATACAATATAATTGGCACAAATGTCTTGTTATATTATTTATGTTCATCCCCACTGCCACACTATGGGCATTATTAAACCATAAAAAGATGTTAGATCTTTTTAATTAATGTATTAATAAGGAAGCTCATAGATTCTCTAACACAAGTTTGGGGAATATTTGGGTAATAATTCCAATATAATTTAATTTTTTATAATCCACTTTATTTTGTGCCTTTATTTTTTTAAGGTTTCTTTCTTTATTGTAGAGAGAGAGAGAGAGAGAGTGAGTGAGGGGAGGCAGAGAGAGGGAGAGAGAGAGAGAAGCAGACTTCCGACTGAATGTGAAGCCTGACGCAGGGTTCAGTCTCACAATCCTGAGAATCATGACCTGAACTGAAATCAAGAGTCAGATGCTCAACCTACTGAGCCACCCAGGGGCCCCTATTTTGTACCTTTAAAATCATTATTTTGAAATGGCATCCATGAGATTTACCAAACTGCTAAAAGGGGGCAATTACAAAAACGAAGAAAGAGAAGAAGGAGGAGGAGGAGGAGGGGAAGAAAAGGAAGAAGAAAAAGAAGAAGATAAAGAAGAAGGGGAAAGGGAAGAAGAGGAAAGAAAACATTGTATGTTTCCTGCCTAATTTTAAAACATTTCTTTAACTGTTTCTCTATTCAATTTTGAAGCTCATGTACAAAGCCACTGTCCCGTTTTTTTTAGGTTCGAAACCATCTGTGACTGCCATCATAGTCAATGGATTTTAAGAAACAGAAGGGTAGATGGAATCGAAGACTTGGCTACATCACGTGGTTGGTAATTAATGAGGCTGAGGGCTTAATATACTGCAAAATAAAGTTATGGGAGTGATCTAAAAATCCAGATTGGATCCCAGGGCCATGGCCTGATTATAATTTGATTGACTTTGTTAAAGTGTCTGAAGTGACTATATCAGAAGGAAGGTGGTCAGCCTTCAAGGCTCAAAAGGAAGATATTAGAGATAAAAATTGGCCTTCTTGGGACGCCTGGGTGGCTCAGTTGGTTGGACGACTGCCTTCGGCTCAGGTCATGATCCCGGAGACCCGGGATCGAGTCCCGCATCAGGCTCCCAGCTCCATGGGGAGTCTGCTTCTCCCTCTGACCTTCTCCTCGCTCATGCTCTCTCACTGCCTCTCTCTCAAATAAATAAATAAAATCTTTAAAAAAAAATTGGCCTTCTTTATTGAAATACTACTCAGAGGAGTTTTCACTCATTAGAGTGTTTGGTACTTGGTTAAGGCCATTGGGCCAAGGTCATAAATGCCATCAAAGGCCAAACAGATATGTCATGCAGATCCAAGGGAGACACAATCAGAAGATGAAATGAGAGAGCGAGTGAACTGATAAGCCAAATGTTCTTCCGTGGAAAGCTGATCCCAAAAGTGAGATGGATATCTCATATCCTCCTAGCTTAAAGTTATTAAATATTTCTATACACTTTATTCATTGTCCAGGATAAGCAAAAAATTGCATGGATTTTACATAGTTGTGTTTCTGGGACAGTGATTTCTCATTGCAATTTGACTTTCTGCATTTAAAAACCGGACCCATAAACTAGATTAGTGGGCGTCCATTCCTGAAAGATGGATTCACTCTTGATATGCAGAGAAATCAGGCTTCTAATCCTGATTTACTATATATATCATCCTGTGAGTTCTCTTGGGAGACCCAATATATCCCTTCTTCGTGAGCAGAAAGCGTCCATCACCTCCTTGTGGAGGACAAATCCATTTCTCTAAGGTGTTACGTGCTGATGACTTCTAAATTTGTGTGTGGAGGTCAGAACTCTCCTTAGACCCATACATCCAGCTTCCGGCCCTGCCACTTACAAGCTGCCATGACATGAGAAATTATTTAATCTCTTTAAGCCTCCACCTCTTTCTCTTTAAAATAACAATTAAAAAAAAAAACTATCAGATTTGTTGTGAAGATTGGATGACTTGGCATGGTTTGCCACACATTCTCAATGGTATTAAGCTGATACGGAATTTTTAACAACAATTGTCAGAGACTTGATAGATAAATAAGTAGATGTTACAAAAACATAATCTGCAATAGAGGAACTCCAAATGTCTGTTGAGCACTTGAACAAACATTTGTCCCCAACGACAGTACCAGCTCTTTGGTATTTCTCTCTCTGGCTCAGACCATGCCTCACAAGCTCCAGGCTCAGATGTCCAGTTGCTTATCAGACAAGTCCACTTGGATGCCAGTTGGTATTTCAATTCTATATGCCCAAAACAGAAGTCCGATTCTTTCCCCTCTTTCCCACACAGCAGGTTTTCTACCTCAACTCATTGTATTACCCTGTTCATCGGGCAAGATACCTAGGAATTGTGCTTAATTTTTCTCCTTCCCTGTCCTTCCATATACACTGTGTCGGCAAGCTGGGGCTAGCTAGACTTGGCCTCTTTGGTGGTGCCTGGGCCTACCTGGACACCAGAGAAGAGTCACCTGGTCAAGTTCCTCAGGGAGCTAGGATGGGCATCTGTCTTTTCTCTTTCCTCACAAAAATCCATTCCCTTCAGAAGTTCACCTCTCAAAGCTACACCAACTGAGCAGAAGAGAGGGGAAAAAGAGCAAGTTCTAGGGACACTGATCTGCCTGGAAACCCACCTAGTGACTGGGGGTGACCAACTGGAAGCAGCCCCCCTTTCCCAGGCTTTCATGGGCTGAGTTGCAGCTTTCCTCCTAATCCAAACCCTCTCGTCTGCTCTCAGTTCCTCTACTCTGGCCTTGGGGATAGGCTTCCTACGCGTCTTCTCATAGTGGCTGGTACTCTGCTGGTTAGCAAACTTTCCTATAAGGCCAAAAAGAACATTCTCTTTGATGATCTCTGCGCTTCAGTATTTGGGGTTTTGTATGTTTGTTGGTTGGTTGGTTGGGTTTTTTTAAGATTTTATTTCTTTATCTGACAGAGAGTGAGCATGAGTACGCGCGCACGCGCGTGCGCACATGAGTTGGGGGAGGGGCAGAGGGAGACGCAGACACCCTGCTGAGCAGGGCTCCATCCCAGGACCCTGGGATCATGGCCTGAGCTGCAGGCAGACATTTAACCAACTGAGCCATCCAAGGGTCCCTGTGCTTCAGGATTTGTAACGTGCAAGGTGCTCTCAAGTAGAGGGATCAGGGCAGGGCCCCTTTCCTCTAAATCCAAGACAGGTACTGAGTCTACTTATTACCTCTTTTCAAAATTTACTTCTTCTTTGTAATAAACAACTGGTGTGTTTGTAAGACCCTTTCTTACAATTTAATTCTCCATGACAGGATACTTTTGATTAATTTTATCATTCATCTTTATTATTTATTGTACAATCTGTTAATTTTTTATGAATGCTTTGTTTTTAATAAATAAAAACCTCTAGGTTTCTAATAAATAAATTAGGATTCTGTAATTTTGTATTAGTTGTAATAAAAAATTGCAGTTAAAATTGTATATCAGAGCTGTGTCAAATTTTTGAATAAATTTTCATTTTATTTATGCTGGAATTTTTCTTTCAAGTCTTTGAAGAGATATATTCTGAGTTGAAAATGTGGGATGTCTGGACTCTTGATCTCAGGGATGTGAATTCAAGTCCTGCATCGGGCTCTACATTGGGTGTGGAGCCTACTTTAATTAATTTAACCAATTAATTAATTTTTTAAAAAGCTTTATAAGATGTATATCTTCCACTATACCATATATGTCCAGTACTGGGCATAGTAAGTGTGGTAGGCAGAAATCTAAGATGGCCCCAAGGCCTCCACTCCATTCTATACACAAACCTTCTCCCAGTTCTTCAGTCGAATTTTTTTTAAAGATTTTATTTATTTATTTGACAGAGATCACAAGTAGGCAGAGAGGCATAGAGAGAGAGAGAGGAAGGGAAGCAGGCTCTCTGCTGATCAGACAGCCCAATGCGGGGCTCGATCCCAGGACCCTGGGATCATGACCTGAGCTGAAGGCAGAGGCTTTAACCCACTGAGCCACCCAGGCACCCCTCTTCATTAATGTCCCAAGTCAGTTGACTTCAAGATAGGACAATTATCCCAGGTGGGCCAGACCCAATCATTTGAGTCCTTAAAAGGAACTGGTCCTTCCTGACAAAAATAAATTCAAAACACAAGGAACTAAAAATGAAAAGCAGGGACGCTTGGGTAGCTCAGTTGGCTAAACGTCAGTTTCAGCTCCGGTCACTATCTCAGAGTCCTGGGATTGAGCCCATATTGAGCCCTGCATAGGGCTCCCTGCTCAGCAGGAAGTCTGCTTCTCCCTCTCCCTCTGCTCCTCCCCGCTGCTTGTGCTCTTTTCCTCTATCAAATAAACAAATAATCTTTAAAAAGGAAAAAAAAAAAAAAGAAAGAAAAGCAGATTCTCTATTGTTGGCTTGGATGATGGAGTCAGCCTTGTGGCAAGGGATGTAGGCAGCCTCTAGGTATTAAGAGCAGTGCCTAGATAAGAGCCAGCAAGGAAATAGGGATGTCAATCCTACAACAGTAAGAAACTTAATTCTTCCCTACCATGTAAGCTGGGAAAGGGACCCCAGATGAGAATGCAACTAAGCCAACATCTTGATTTTAGCCTTATGAGACCTTGAGTAGAGAATGCATCCACACCATGCTCAGACTTCTGCCCTGCACAACTATAACATAATTAATAGATATATTTTTTGCTATTAAGATTTATCTGTTTGCTTATTACTCAGTAATAGAAAATGAATCCAGTAGAACTTACCATTTGATGTGGTATGAATCAGCCCAGTAAGGATAGCAATGTTCCTGGAAACCGTTTCTACAATGGACATCTTACACTAATTCGACTACACCCACAAGTGGATGAATAAGCATATTCTATGAGGCCAAATGTGTCCCATTTCAACTCTCCCTTAATCGGAGCCAAAAAATAGTAATAATTGTAGATACTCTAGTACCCCCCAACACAAAGGCAAATGTGATAAAATAGAAACTGAGTGGAGAGCTGACAACTTCATTTACAAAGTAAGGTTTAAATGTCTTACTTTTGCTAACTTTACTCCTCCCCCCCCCAACACACAAAAGAAATTTATCCTGGGGACATATTTGCCTTGGAAGGTTTTCACACAAGTAAGGGACCCTGAATTTCAGTTTTATCAGCTTCATGGTAAATCTCTTTCTCTTTCTTAGTACCTGGCCTAAGAATGGCAGGTCTCACATAATACTTTTTCATGTAGCCATATTAAATTAATCATTAAATAGTTGCCTACTTTAGTGACTTCAAAATTTTTAAGCGACTAAATGTTAATTGAGAAATGCCTGTCTATGGAGTCCACTTCCTATTGCTTGTATCCTGGGTCACTCATAATGAGACATATTATATATATTGACTTCCTCATCTCTACTTGTTTCCAAGAAAGAAAAGGTAAGTAATTCAGTTTGGGAGTTTCAATTAGTAATTAGTTATCAGCCTGTTCTATAGATAAGCAGAATGGCTTATCTCTGGGTTCTGATGAGACAATCTTGTACTTCAGTTGGGATTTAATGTCCTTTGAGGTGAAGTGAAAGGATAACCTTCCAGAATTGCAGTCACTTGATTCATGGAGAGGATCCCTCTAGTTACAAAGAGAGTTCTGATTATAATCAATTTTTCAAAGGAAAAAGTAAAAGAAGGTATAGTATAACAATGCCAAATAATCTGCTCTTGCTAGAAGACACTTTTGTGTAATTTGTGTCAAATGTGGTTTCAAGAAAATGTAAATACCTATTTACTAGGAGTAAAAAAATGCTCTCCATTAAGTTTAGTAATGAAAACCTCAAAATATGATTTCCAAATTGATGGAAGCTTGCAGTTCTTCTAATGAAGATTACTAACCTATAGTATCAGAAAAGACTACTTTCAGGGAATAAGATGATGGTCAAATTTCTACTTGTCTGTATCTGAAACTTGTTAAACTAAAGGCTTTCCCTACCCCCGCTTAATCTAGATTTTTTTTAAACTTGAAACTTAAAATGCATAATCAACTGCTGTAATATTTGGATACAAGAGGTTTTGTAGGTAAAAAATATTGAGCTCCCATAAAATTATTCAAAGAAGTTAATGAGAAGCTGAAAATAATTTATGCTGTTGAAAAACACGAATCATTAAGGATTTGGGATAGGAAGCAAAGAGCAACTTAAAAAAATCCTGTTTGGGAACTACTTTTGTCATCATGTTGCGTCCTCAAAACAACTGCTCTGAAATGCAATTTTTTACTTTTTTTTAAAGATTTTATTTATGTATTTGAGAGAGAGCGCATGAGGCAGGGAGAGTCAGAGGGAGAAGCAGACTCCTCACTCAGCAGGGAGCCCAATGTGGGACTCAATCTCTGAACTCTGGGATTATGACTTGACCAAAAGGCAGACACTTAATGACTGAGCCACCCAGGCACCCCCTCATCTCCATTTTAAATAACATATCTATTCTTTGAATCACTTTTATTTTTAAGAATTAGAAAGTATGGAAAATATACTTATGTGTTCTCTAGATTACAAGTGAAATAACGATTCTGTGCTGATCATTTTCCCCTCTTTCACTCTGTATGTTAAAAATTCTTACAGTGAGATTATTCAAAGCGGAGATAAAGAGTGCATTGGAGGGAGGGGGGATAACCGAGGGGTGAAATGTGATCTCACAATGCCCTGTACCACTTATTTTCTAAGATCCCTTCTCATTCAAAAGACATCAGTGACAGAAGGTTTTCTGTGTCTACATCTCCCACTGGGACACAGCCTACTTATCATTTCCTCAAAAATGGAGAGAAATGGATTTCTCTTTATCAAAATTTGAAGACCTTCAGGGATTGAGATTAAAAGACATTGAGGCACTCATGGGACAGAAAGTGGTTTTGTCTTCAGCCATTATGAGATATATGTCTCATGCATTGCCATTCTCATTCCAGCTCCAACTTAGCCAAAACAAGGAACTCCTACCAGTTAACACAAGGCCTATAACACATTAGAGATAAATGGATATTAGGGTCAGAAGCAACTGCATGTTCCAGTTTCTGCTGACAAAAAAGACTAATGCTGCAGATAATAAAATACTGCTGATGTTCTACTGTGCTGTAGGAGTTAGTCTTTTATTTACTTAGATAAATTTGCAAAAAATCATTCACCTGCAATTTGGCATCCACGCTTGCTTCTGGTAATGACATGCTTTTCAGAGTGCTCTCACGTCCACCTCCCAGGAGTTTTATTATGTAAACAACCAGAATTATTATCTCTATTGAGCAGATGTGACAAAAAGTTTCAAGAGGATTTTCTGGAAATCAGCAAGTTAGCGGCAGGGAACACTGTAATGCAGGCCTCCTGGAATTCAACACTAGGCCTTTCTCTAGAGCACTTTCCCTGCTGAAAACACTAGGCAAATGTAACTGACTTAGAAAAGTAGTTAATTAGAGTGCCTGGGTGGCTCAGTTGGTTAAGCATCTGCCTTTGGCTCAGATCGTGATCCTGTGGTCTTGGGATAGAGCCCTGCTCAGCGGGGAGTCTGCTTCTCTCTCCTTCTGCCTCTCCCCCTGCTTGGGATCTCTCTTGCTTGCTCTCTCTCAAATAAATAAATAAATAAAATCTTAAAAAAAAAAAAAAGGAAAAGTAGTTAATTAAGACCACTATCCTGGGTTTTAAGTCATTTTAAAGGTGTTTAAAATTAATTATTAATTCAAGGTGTTTTATGTAGTTACAATTTTTAATCTATTATTTTATAACATGAGTTTATTGTTCCAATATTCAGTTTCATCTGTGCACTTATGTAGGTCTCTTATTACAGATGATCAGTCCATTGGTAAAAAGAGTAGCCTACATATAAAGGAAAGTTTCTTCAGACACCTATACTCACATTGACTAAGGTTTGAATTTGTGATCATTAAATTTATACTCTTTAAGTAAGCTTTGGAAGGATAAGCAGAATGAAGTGGAAGAGAGAAAAGAGTCATTTCTGGCTTTGACAAGTGGTCAAAAATGGGCCACAAACAGAAAATAAAATGGAATATGAAGTATGTTATCCAGCCAGAGTATAAATGGCCAATGAGGTGGATAAGGTGAGCAAAGAACAAACAGGAAGGCTGTTGGAACGCCTGAAAGGAATCGGTTAAAGCAATAACTATGACAGATGATGCCCTTTAAGGCCCAACTTAAATGGCTCTCCTTCTGTAAAAATCTACTCTCATTTTCCAGAACAAAATTCTGTCCTTTAAAATGACACATAACCTCTCCTGTGGACTTCATCAGACCAAAGCTACCCATGACTGAGCATAAAGAGACTCTACTTTAAGACACCTGGGTGGCTCCGTGGGTTAAGCTTCTGCCTTCGGCTCGGGTCATGATTCCAAGATTCTGGGATCGAGCCCTGAGCCTCGCATCGGGCTCTCTGCTCGGCGGAGAGCGTGCTTCCCCACCCCCCCGCCGCCTGCCTGCCTCTCTGCCTACTTGTGATCTCGGTCTGTCAAATAAATAAAATCTTTAAAAAAAAAAAAAAAAGACAGTCTAGCTTGGGCTCATTATTAGTGGCAGGTTGGAGGTGGAGGACAAAGAAAGGATGAAAAGAAGGAAGAAATTATTTTGATGTTTATTTAATGTCTACTATGAGATTAACATTTTGCTGGACACTTTGTGTCATCTCCTGAGACAACTAAGGTTTAGAGCGTTTAGTAATTTATCCATCAATTTATTAACTGATAAGTACTAAAGTCAAGATTTGAACCTAGTTCTTTCTTTCTCTAACCCTGGTACTGAGCTGATTAAGTATTTGCTGGAAAATTAGTTCCATTGTGGCATTTACAAATGGCTGAAAGAAAACATTTCACAGTGGTTCTTAATGATTTCTGGGTCACAGCCCCGTGCAAGAATCTCTCCCATAAAATTACATCTATGCAAACACACACATTTTCCATACTATTTCTGGAGGATCCCAGAGCTCCCAGAGCGCATTCAAGGACTAGCTAAGGAACCACGGAAACTAAATAGATTACACTATTTCAAACCACCCCTCTCCCATCACATCCACCTCACGGCTTCCCTCTTTCCAGTCTTAGAGCTGTCAAAACCAGAGAAAATGTAAACACATGAAACGTCTGATTGGTAACAGTAAATGCAAAACTCCAGTTTAATGCTGTATTTTAAAATGTTTTGGGGGAACTTCAATGTGGAGACCTCAGAGAATGTATTCTAACAATCTTTAAACTTCACAGTTTTGACCTTCAGACCAAATATGATGTAAGACTGAGAGATGAGGTTATCAGAATTCATCCCCAAGGGAATGAAATAGCTGAAAATCAAACTGAATGGAAAATCCCAGGAAGTATACTACCACTTAGGGGAAAAGAGGTTTATTTCTGTCATTTTGCCTGAGGAATTTTTCTTGAAAAAATGTTCTTGGATTTTGGGGGCTAAATCAAATGCTTCAAATGAAGTTTGTATGGTTTTTGTTTATGCCCTGAATTGTTTCAAAGAGGGTTTGAGACAGCATATAGGCATAGAAAAAAATAGCAAATATTATGAATTAAATGTAGGAAGAAAGAAAAGGTAGAGAAATAAAATAAACCCAGGAATGGAGCTGATTTTAAAGCATGAACTCTTGGGGCGCCTGGGTGGCTCAGTAGGTTAAGCATCCGCCTTTGACTCAGGTCATGATCCCGGGGTTCTAGGATGGAGCAGGGAGTCTCAGCAGGGAGTCTGCTTCTCCCTTTGCCCATCCCCTGCTTGTGCTCTCTCAAATAAGTAAATAAAATCTTTTAAAAATAAGATATGAACTCAAAGTAATTTTAAATAATTACTCAGTACTAAGTGTTATATATTAAGTATATATTTTTCATAATTTATAAAATATCTTGACATACAATGTCTTAATTGATCCTAAATTGACTGTCACAGAGGCAGTTGTTATCTACACTTTCCAGACAAGGAAAATGAGGCTCAAATGACATAACATGGATTCTTTGCTCTTTTCATTAGGTTACACTGGCAGGTTGCAAGTGATCATTACAACACCTTTGCATCTCAGGAATGGAGGGATGCTACACAGTTCTGTGCCAGAACAACATACATTTGACTCCTGGGCCCCTGGTATTGTTGTGAGAAGATTACTGATACTTTATAGGTAGCTTCAGATCTGGAGGTTGGAGACACATAGAATTACACTTCAGACTTGGGAATAGCCCTTTAAGGTATAAATTAACTCCCTTCAGGTTACAGAGGAGTACACTGAAGCTCTGAAAGGCCAAATGATCTGGCACAATCATCTGATCAGTTAATGGTAGTGCCACAACCAGGGGCCAGCCCTCCTAAGGTTTGGTTTTGTTTTACTCTATAGTTCTACATCCATTTCTATGATTTTTTTTTTTTTACATGCCCAATCCTGATCTTCTTTCTCTTCAGTTTCCCCTGTATCCACCTGGCTAAGTACTATATGCGTACTGACATGGCTACAAGACCCTGAAGGACCTGGCACTAGTGACTTCTCCAGCGACTCACCCCCTCTAACAGTCTGGGAACACTCTTGACTCAAAAGGGTGCTCAGCTTGTGTGTGTCACCCTGAGAGAGCTCTCCTGCTGAGACTATTAGTAAAGGTCATACCTCTGAGAGTAGAAAACAACTGAGGGGACACTGCAGATGTCCATCACTCATGAAAGACCTGAGTGAAGGCACTTGGATGGGAGGGACAAAATGGCCTCTGGAACCTAGAGGCCATGGGCAGGGACCTCCTTTCGCCCAAAGTAAAGATGAGTGAATGCAATTCCAGGTAACTTCTCATGTCAAATCCCTGTGTGCTATCCCTGAAACCTTAGTAAAACCCACCCCCCCACACACACATACAAAATACTCCAGAAACAACCAGTGAGTTCATACTTGGCAAGGCCATTCAAACTATGTACTAACCAACAGTAGCCAGCTTGGCATCAAGGTGTCAGTATAATTACTTAATGAGAGATATCAAAAGGGAAAGAACATTGGGCCAGAGGAACCAGGGTCACTAAATCCCAGTGACTCTTCCCCAGCAAAGACTGTCCTTCCATTGCCAACATTAGAGGATATGGGTTAGTAAATGAGCTTCCTCAAGCAACTTTAAATTCCATCAGCAGAGTCACGAACTTTGCACACTCTACTCCTTTGCCTGAACTTCACTTCCCATTCCCAAACTTTTGACAAACTCTTACTCATCATTCATATTCCTGGTTCAAACATCATTTTCTCCAGATAACCTATCCTAAAACTTTAACAAACTCTACTACCTCCTCTTCCAAAACTGTGCTCCATTAGAACAGGTTCTGCCTCCAGTTGCAACGCCTAAGCAATGCAGAAACATAGTAGGTACTTAATAAATGTTAGTAGAATGAAAAAAAAAGTTACTTCGTTTTTCCTTTAAACACATTTTTTCAATAGGTAATTCATGAACACTGCAAAAAAAAGTTCAAACTGCACATGAAAAATTCTGGGAGAAGTAGATCTTTCCTCCATTCCCATCCACTCTCCCCTTGGTTCCAACTGTGTTTCCTTTCAGGCTGACTACACACATAAGGGTATTTGGGTGCACCCCTGTCATTTTTTTTTTAAAGATTTTATTTATTTATTGACAGAAAGAGATCACAAGTAGGCAGAGAGGCAGGCAGAGAGAGAGGAGGAAGCAGGCTCCCTGCTGAGCAGAGAGCCTGATGCGGGGCTCGATCCCAGAACCCTGGGATCACGACCCGAGCCGAAGGCAGAGGCTTAACCCACTGAGCCACCCAGGTGCCCCAACCCCTGTCATTTTTTTTAAATAAAATTGTAAAATATACATATTACCTATGTAACAATAAAATATGATTTACAAATATATGAATATATTTAGCATAATTAAATACAGTAGTATATTGAGCATAACATAATTTTTATATATCTTATATATAAGTAATACATGTGATATAAATATGTATGTCTGCACCGATTTCTGTGCCTTGTTTTTGCTTATCAGGCTTTTTTTTAAAGAGCCGTGTAATATTCCACCATAGGGCATACCATAATTTACTTCACATTGTCTGATTTACGGTTTGCAATTTACAGGTAAATCCATTTTCTCTCTCAAAACCCGGTCCCCAAACACGGAAACACCACCGCCCTTCAACGCACCGCGGAGCGGCTCCCGCATTTTCAAGCACCTTTTCATAAGCCCAGGGCGGGGCCCTGCACCGAACGCGACGTCCGCCTTCCCACACGTACCCCGCGCCCCCATTGCAAGGCGGAAAGACGCGGCGCCCAGGCGCGTCGCGGCGACGGAACCGAACCTTCCACTTCCCTCCCCTCCCCCAGCGTCTCCCGGCCGCCGGCGTCGCCCGCTCAAACGTGCCGGAACGACCGGCGCCGGGCCTCGCCCGGCTCTGGGTGGACGGGGCGCGGCCGGGGCGCGGCCGGCTCGGCGCTGGGCGGAGCTCCGGCGGGGCGAGGCGGGGCTCTGGCTGGGCGGGGCGCCGGCCTGCGTGCGGAGCTCCTCCCCTTTCCTCCGGCGGCGCCGGCGGCCGCAGCACTTCCGGGTCGGCGCGGAGGCGGGGCGGAGGCGCCGCGGCGGCTGTTATTGTTCGACTGAGCTCGGCCGGGAGCTGCCTCCATCGGTTCTGCAGGTGTCAGTTTGTCCGGCTTCCTCTCGGCCCCTCACTCCCGGCGGCTGACGGCGACGGCTGCGGCGGGCGGGGCCTGGCGTTTCGAGGCCGAGCGGCGCCGGGGTGAGGGGCGCGGAGGAGGAGGAGGAGCAGTAGCAGGAGGAGGAGCCGTGTGCCCTGGCACCGAGCGGCCGCGGCCATGGCGTACGCCTATCTCTTCAAGTACATCATCATCGGAGACACAGGTGAGGGCCCGGGGTGCGGCCAGGCGGGCGTCGGCAGCCCCCCGGGCTGAGCGGCAAACGGCGTCTGGCAGGGGCGCGGGCGCCAACGCCGCCCGGCGCCTCCCTCCCGGCCGCGCCGCTCCATTTCCGCAGTGCTGGAGCTGGTGACGTGGGCACTGCGAGCGGCCGCGGCCTGGCCAGGCCCTGTCCGCGGCCCCCGCCCGGGCCAGCCCTGCAGCTGGGGGCCGCGGCAGCCGTTTGCGACTTAAGGTCTAGGAACTGTGTGACAGGAGGGGCGGCCCAGCCGAGGGCCGTCAGGGTCTGACTTAGATGATTGCACCCCCTCGCCAGGGCCCCTCACCTTGGGCCTCTTCGCAGCGCTCGAGAAAGAAAAAGGCAGGCAGAGGAGAGCAGAAGGTGATGGGAGAAGGGTCTTGCGTTTCCTGATCAGTCACTCCCACCTTTTCCATCCTACACGCATCTTTCAGAAGCTGGGCAAGGTGCTCCTGGTGTGGGACGGCCAGCTGAGGAGGAGAGAAGGGAACCGTTAAAAAAAGATGTTTGTTTAACACCCTCAAATCCCAAGTCAGAATAAGTCCTGTCCCGTCGCTCGGCGCCTGGGGAGTCCCTTTCCAGGTCATTAAAGCGTGAAAGGTCTGTCGATTTTGCCACGTGTAAACTGGGGTTATTTGGTAATGCGAGGCCGTCCAGTGCTCTGGGTGTGTGCTTGCGTACGTGTGCCTGTGCGTGTTGGAGGCACTGATTTCTTGGATATGTCAGGGTCGCAACTGCCCATTTTCAGGTGACCTCATGTACTTTTGAAGCAGAAAGAAATTTAGCTGTTCTCTCTTGAAGTAACATCTGAGTGTATTTCACCGATAAGCAAGCAAACTTGTAAAATATACTTAATCCATGTGTTTTTGGCATTATTTTGAATCTAATAATAAAACTAAGGCTTGTTCAGGTGTTACAACTATTTATATACCAGAGTCTGATTTCAGTGAGGACTCTTGCACAACTTTGGGCCCTTTGCACAACTTTGGAAACTTAAGCAGCAGCTTGTGGTTGCACTAGTGATGTAGCAAATTCAGTAAGTAACACAAGAAGCATGTTGATTGCAACCTAAAAAACTTGCTGTCCCAAACCTGTCTTTTTAGCAAGGTTTTTTTGATGTGTGTCTGTACAGAGTAGAGTCTGAGAGGTTTTCTATGTAATATCTTGGGTAGAGGAATGTTTTGCAAATGTTTAGTAGCAAATTTTTATACTTTTTACAAAAAGCTGCGGCATGTTTTGAAGGAGAAGGAATTGGGTTGAAAGCCTATTGGAAATTTTTTATTTAGGCTGTAAACCTGAGCTGGAGAGGAAATTTATGTTAATTATGATATGAATGTGTTTGAGAAGTAAAAAGAGGAGTGAATATAGACATATAGAAGTGGTGAAGGTGCAAGTTATCCATTGCAGGTTGCCTTCTTTCAGCTTACTAATTGAGCATCTACTGTGGGTAGAGTAGTGGAGCTACAAATAGTAGCAAACTGGTGCTGGTGCTTTTGGAACTTGCCCTTACTCAAAAACAACCCCCAGGCAGTTTAAAGGGAACACTCTCCCCGCTCAAGCCAACCTAGTTTTACTGCCAGATTAGTCTTCCTGAAAGCTTAGGAGATTGTTCCTCTGCTCACATTCTTTAGTTTGACTTTCCAGGAACTCCAGTATTTTAGCCTCTGTTTTCTTTGGTAGTCTTCTTTCCCTCTACTCCCTGCCTTCTGGCAGTGAGGCCTGGTGGCTGATTTCTGTGCTTTTTCCTGGTTCCTACTGTTCCCACTGTTCCCTCTGCCTCATGTGCCTTCTTAGTGGAAAGTCGACCAGTCCTTCAAAGTCTAACCCAGGTCTTCCGATAATGGTCTCAGAGTCAACATATATTAAGCTCTTTTGATGGGTCAGGCTTTTTCTGGTATCCTGGCTGGCAGTGACTACTACTCCTTTATCTGGGTGCATCACACTTTGTATTTTTCTGCTATTAATGCCGGACTGTTTTATAGGAATTTGTGTAGGCATCTGTATTTGATTATGTGCCTCTGGAGGGCAGAAAAGCTGTTTAGTATAGCTTTGTATTTTAGGAAGAGCCTAGTAGAAGTCCTTGTACATTTAGTTAAATTAATGAAAGAATAGCCAAACAAGCCACTATGTTCATGTTAATATACATTAATAACTTGACTGTAGGATGTTTTTAGCCTGCTTCTGCCACTTTTTTTTTTTTTAAGATTTTATTTATTTATTTGACAGAGACACAGAGAGAGAGGGAACACAAGCAGGAGGAGTGGGAGAGGAAGAAGCAGGCTTCCCGCCGAGCAGGGAACCCAATGTGGGCCTCGATCCCAGGACGCTGGGATCATGACCTAAGCTGACGGGAGACGCTTAACCACTGAGCCACCCAGGCGCCCTGGATTCTGCCACTTTTTTAACTGACTTTGGCCAGAATCATTTACCATGTCTCCTTAATTCAAAATAAATGCACAGTTGTAAGTTACACTTAATGTGGCCCTCCCCACAAAAAGATATTAAATCAGTAAGTAGTGTGATATCCATCCTGATGTCTTCAAAATTCATAGTATGAAAAATATGTATCTTAGAATGAAGGAAATTGCTGCTTTTCCCGTTTCTCACTTTCCCTAGTTTATAATAACTTTTCATTTTTAACTTTTACTTTTCTTTCAATAATGAAATAAAATGGAGACAAATGTGAAAGTACCATGCACACCTTGTTTTTTGGAGTTTCCACTTCATAGAAAAGATTTTTTAAAACTTTTTCCATGATCATGATGATACCATTGAAATGCTTGTTTTCTTAACTCTGGAGCCAAATGCAGTTAAAATGTAGCTCTAATATTTTTCATGGGTAGTGTCTTGTTCCTGAAAAATCATTTAGGTAAATGTGTCATTTAAATCTAGATATAGATGGAAATTGGTTTTTAACTAGCCTGGCCTAATAGCATAATCAGATAATTATCAAATAGGGAAAGAGAAAAATTATAATAAATCTGTAATTGTTGCTCCTAAAATTCTAGCAACTGCCTACCATTTTAACTTGATCACTAACCGCCCTTGCCCTTTTTGCCACTCAGGTAGGCAAACAGATGCTCAAACCCAGTTGTATTCTATCTGAAGTGACCTTCTTACCTTGCCCCCCACCCAAAAAAGATGAAAAGAAAGGTTAGGTCAAAACTTTTTCACCTGACCAACTCTTGGTTATCCATTCGTTTAAGATTGTTAACAAACCCCACTATTCCCTATTGCATCGTTCTCATCCCCTCCACTCTTCCTTCATTTTTTGTTCCCCCTTCTCCCCACTCGCACATGCTTTTTTTTTTTTTTTCCTTTTTCTTAAAATCTTTTGAGGACAAGTGCTATATAAGAAAATAAATAATAATAAAACAATGAAAAAATAATAGCTAAGTAGCTGGGCCCTTGGAAGACGTGCTGCAATACTTTATTTGGAAGGTGATAGTTGAGCTGAAATTAGAAGGATGCATAGGGATTTGCCAGGTGGGCATGGGGGAAATGTCTGGTAGGTAGTTGGAAGTACATGTTTGCTGCTTGATCAATCTCACATATACTTCTTACTGGTGATTTTAGAAAATTAAAAATAGAGCCATAGTGTGAGCCATTTTATTGAAGACTGTGAAAGAGAGGGAAAGAGTGAGAAGTGAAGAGCTGACTGCAAGATCAGGTTGGCAGGAATGTGAGGGGCTGCAGTGTGTATGTGTGTGAAGATAGGGGAGACTTGAAGTTGAAAGGTCAAAAACATGCGGCATAGAGGCAAAATCCTAGAGGACTTGGGGAACGATGGCATTAGATTTTGTAGAGCTTTAGAGCTGTGACAGAAGGAAGACCTATCCCGTGGGAGACTCAAACTTGAGTTTCTTTAGATTCTTATGAGTCACCTAGAGTGGTTTTTCTTTTTTTAAAATAAAGATTCAGTGGTCCAAACCCCAGAGATTTTGATTCCCTAGGTCTGAGGTGGAGCTTCTTGTCGCAAAACCTGAGGCCAGAAACACCAACCATTTTATTTCATTATATGAACAAGTTTGTTAGATTATCTTCAGAAAACAAACGGGAAAAACAAAGAAATTTGAAGGTAGAAGAATGCCACTTATTTTATGATGAAATATAGCATGCATATAAAAAGCATATGTATGTATATATTGTGTATGTACAGTTTAATAGTTTTAAAGAACAGTAATGAATTATTATACACCCATGCTAAAGAAACATGGATCCTCATCACCGACGTCTTCCTTTCCCAGGCTAGCACCAAGTTGAATTCTTTATTAATCCTTCCATCACTTTTCTTCATAGTTGTGGAACTTTTTCATCTCTGTATTGTTTTATTTTGCCTGTTTTTATGTGTTAGTTTTATTCAGTGAGAGACCTAAAACATGTCTGAAACATACCTTATAACATCATCTAGAATTCAGACAGTTTATTCTTCTTCTATTTTTAAAGATTGTATTTATTTATTTATTTGAGAAAGACAGAGAGAATGAATATCTTATGCTCAGTCCCAGGACCCTGAGATCATGACCTGAGCCAAAATCAAGAGTCAAGACGCTTAACCAGCTGTGTCACCCAGGTGCCTTTAGACAGTTATTCTGGTCTACTTAAATTGTTGCTTTCAAGGTTTTCGAGTATCCCTTTCCTTTTTTCTTTTTCTCCTAACCATTTTGTTTGCTGCTTGCTTCCCCTAACATTTATATTGCTACTGGGACTTCTGTTGAATCCTAGAGGTCATGGTCCTGTTGTTCTCGTCCTTTTTCCTTTCATCTCTCCTGGTGATCCTGCCTCCTCGTTATCTCAAATAATGCCCCCTCTTCTTCCTCAGTGCTCTTGTTTGTTCTCATTCTGTTCCTACTCCACCATGAAATGAATTTTCTCTTCTCTCTGATCCTTCTCCCCCACTCTATCTCGACAGCTCACTGCCTCTTGCAGTAGCCAGTAATTTTGCTGGTTTTTTGAGCAGATCCTAATTTTGCCAGCTCAGCTGTTTTTCCCTTTCATCTGGCCCAGCTGTGCTTGCTCCATTTTGTTATTCTTTGCTTATCCTGAACTGCTAGGCTGTGTCCTTTGCTATAAAAGATGCAGCCGAATACTGACCTACCTTGTCCTCTTTTCTAACTTTGCTTTCTTTGTGAAAATTTCCCATTTGGTTCATCAACCTCATTTCTTTGCAAGTTTTAGAATACATTCTAGCTGCTGTTCTTCACTTGAAAATAAAAGACACCTGGCAAAAAGATACTAGATTCCCTTTGCTATCATTCACGTGTAGTCACCTCCCTTTTAATTCCTACTGAACTTCTCAGTGCAAACAGCTTGGGTCTTACCCTGGAGATGCTGTTTAAGAAGACCTGCAGTGAGTCCTGGACATCTATATTTCTTAAAAGCACTATTATGTACTTATTTATTTTTAAATATTTTATTTATTAGAGAGAGCACAAGCAGGAGGAGAGGCAGAGGGAGTTGGAGAAGCAGGCTTCCCACTGAGCAGGGAACCCGATGTCTGGCTCTGTCTTAGGACCCTGGGGTCATGACCTAAGGCAGATGCTTAACAGACTGAGCCACCCAGCATCCTTAAAAGCACTATATTTTAGTGGTAGTACTGTGGCATTCCTCTGTAGGTCTGTCATGGGCCTTTTGTGTATATTTTTCTAGAATTTATCTTTTTTTCCCCCCTATTGTCAGATTTTCTGCTTTCTGAAATTTTAAGTTAATCCCTAAAGTATATCCAGGCTGAATTTATGTGGAACTCTTCATCACATGAATTTTTGGTACCGCCTGTGTAGTAGATTCTTAGGAACCATTCGTCACACTTCTAATAGTTTGTGTATAATATCAAAAGGTTTTCATTTTTTATTGCTTCAAAAGATATGTGAGGTTACCATTTTATAGATAAAGAAACTGAGCGTCATTTGGGGCATTACTTATGTTTTCTCTTGTAAGTTTTTACTCGTCACAGCTATGATGTAGCTCTCTAAATTTCTCCTAGTTTGCTCTTCAGAATGTACCTATTTTCAGGTGTAGCCAACAGTTCGTATGTGTCTGGTCAAATCTGAGGGAGAAAGGAAGGAAATGAGTATTGACGGATGCATGCCGCAGTGAAGTTCTTGGAGCAGGAGAGAGCCTGGCGCGGTTTGTGCTTCAGAACATGGGAATTTGTGCTAGGTAGCCTCCACTGGGTGGGCTACATGCATTGGCCAGTTTGTTCCTTTTTGTTTCAAAAAGGATTTAAGGACATTTATATAAAATTTTGTGATCGTTTTATTCAAATGTGAGAAAGAAGGTACATTAGTTTTGTGTTGCTGCCATAACAAACCGCTGTACTCTAAAGCAACTAAGAGAACACAAATTTAATATCTTACAGTGCGAAAGAAAGTTCTATATAAGTTGATGGTACATGACAGCATATGTTGGAAGTCTGCGATGTTTCTTAGTGGGCCAACATCAAGGTTTCAGCGGGACTAGGTTCCCTTTTTGAGGGATTCAGGTTGCTTTTTCAGGTTGTTGGTAGAATATACTTTCTTGCACCTGTGAGGCTAAGCTCTCCATTTTCTTGCTGTCATCTGAGGGCTGCTCTCAGCTTCTAGAGCCCACCACATACCCAGTTCCTTGGCCTCTGGTCTCCTTCCTCCATTTTCAAGGACAGCAGCAGCCAGCCAAGTCCTCTTCCTGGGTCATCCCATCTCTCTGACCAAAGTGGGGAAATGTTCTCTGCGTACAAAGACTTGTGTGATTAAATTGGACTTATCTAGGGACGCCTGGGTGGCTCAGTTGGTTGGGCGGCTGCCTTCAGCTCAGGTCATGATCCCAGCCTGGGATCGATTCCCACATCGGGCTCCTTGCTCGGCAGGGAGCCTGCTTCTCCCTCTGCCTCTGCCTGCCACTCTGCCTGTGCTCACTCTCTCTCTCTCTCCCTCTCTCTCTGACAAATAAATTAAAAAAAAAATAAATTGGACTTATCTGGATAATCTAGGATAATCTCATCTCAAAGTCTGTAATTTTAATCACATCTGCAAAGTGCCTTTTGCCATGTAGAGTAACATAGTCACAGGTTCTAGGGAATAGGGTATAATTTCTTGAGTGGCATCATTCTGCCTACCACTGAGGGTAAAGGAGAAACAGTAAGTTGAAGTCAGAAGCAGCATTAATACTTGACTTTCTGTGAGCACCTTTTTGAAGTGGGCACTGTATTAAGCTATGAAAAGAGAGAACCCTGCTCATTTACTTTAATTATAATATGCATTATTTTTTTTAAAAGCATGTATGTGTATACTTAATTATTCCTGATCATGGGTCTTGAAAGGCATTTTTCCTCTGATTTCCTCTTTAAAAGACTACAGTGTGGTGTAGTGAAGAATGTAAATATGCAGCCTGTATATTTATATATTTATAGGGCCTTTTCTACTGGTACAGGTCATTGAATCTGAACAGTAATATCCATGATGAAGGGCTCCATTTTACAGGTGAGGAAAGAGAAGCTGTCACATCCCAGAGCTAGTAACTGACTAAACTGGAATTTGGAATTTGAACCCAGGTCTTTCTGACTCCAAAGTCCATGCTCTCCCGTATCATAGGTATTTTTGGATTTCCACAAATTACATTCAGACCTCTTTTGTTGGCTTACCAACACTGCTTGGTTTGTTGAGTTGTGGGAGTACATAGTCCCTCAGTCCCCTTTACTAAAACAGATACCACATCCACTTATACAAAATGGGGATAAAGGATAAAATAACAGTGAAGTCCTTTATAAAACAAGAATAAAGGCCTTTCTCTGCTCCTTACCAGCTATATGAGCTTGGGCAGCATCTTTCATCTGCCTTGGTGTCCTCATCTATAAAATGGAATGAATAAATGAGACAAGATAAGTAATAGTGACTTGAATGAGAAATGGTTACTATTTCATTTTAACTTTATGTGCTGCTTCTTGAAATGTTACCATAATTTCCTGATGTCCATTTAAAGAGTAACACAAACTTGACCAGTGATGTATAGGTTTGAGTAATGCTTTTCATAGCAAAAATAGTTTCTTTTGTCCCCTGTGAATCCTAACATGTTGATCTCCACCCCCCATCCCTGCTTAGCTTGCTAGTTGGTGGCCAGCTGATACTTTGAGATATCTATCTTTGATCTAATTGTTTCTTTCCAACTATACTGTGTTTTCTTGCACTTACTGTATTTTTCTCCTGTATTTGTTTGCATGTAGCAGAAACTTTTTATGGAAGACTCCTTATCTTATCAACATTGTTTTAACAGGATCCAAAATTGTTCAAGATTCATTCTATTCCAGGTGTTTTTATATATATTTAGCACCTTTGCTTAATTTAGTCTATATGATCATTCAAGTCCACTCATGATTCAGAAAGACTGTCTGTAGGGTTTTGTTCTAGAAGGACCTGCTTGATAATAAAGAACAGAAACCTACTCCTACTAATCTACCTAGCTCAGGAAAAGAAGTTTTGATAATGGTTTAAATTGTGCCCATAGGAAACTAAGAAAAATTGTAAACAAGTGTTAGGGAACTGGTTACTCTGAAATGTTTTCCTCTCATGGCTTCTCTTTCAACCCTTGAGATAATTAGGGATATGTGTTTTTTGGTTTTTTGTTTTTGTTTACAAAGATTTTATTTATTTTAGAGAGAGAGCATGTGTGCGTGAGTGCCTGCGTATATTTGCATGCAGGAGAGCACAAGCAGGGAAGAGGGGGAGAGGATGAAGGAGAAGCCGACTCCCTGCTGAGCAGGAAACCAGGGTCCTGGGATCATGACCTGAGCTGAAGGCAGACGTTTAACTGACAGAGCCACCTAGGTGCTTCATGTGTTTTTTTGTTTTGGGTTTTGTTTTTTTTTTTTTAGATTTTATTTTAAATAATCTTTATACCCAATGTGGGGCTCAAACTCACAACCCTGGGATCAGAAGTTATATGCTCTTCCGACTTGGCCTGCCAGGCACCCCTTGTGTTTTTTGTTTTAAATATTTTTTTTCCTATTGAACAATATTTTTATTATTGATTTCTGACTTTATTCACATAGGTAAGAGCATGTAGACTATGTTGATTATTTAGTTTTTTAAGCTAATTTTGTAGCCAGTTACTTGGTCGGCGAGTGTACATATTCTGTGTGTGCTTGAAAAGTGTACTGTTGGTTCAGGTTTCCATACACATTCATGAGATGAGACTTACTATCTGTATATTCTTGATAGCCTCTTGAGTTTTGGGGTAAGATGTTAGCATCTATTATGACATGGTTTTGTTTTGTTTTTAGTTTTGTCGGAGTGGTTTTTTCCCTCCAGTAAATTTGAGGGCTGATTTGTAAGGTATTTACGGGGCTCAGGTCCTCACAGCTCACTGAAGAGTTACTCTTCGTCATTAAGTTACCCTCCACTTTTTACATACTGTGGAGTTGTTGTTTTTTTTTAACATTGTTTTTTTGGTAGTGCAGTTTTGGGTACTGAAGTGTTTGATATTAATTTTGAATCTTATTTTTTGGTTTATATTTGCCTAGTATATACTTTTTCATCATTTTCTTTTTTTTTCTGTGGAAAAAAAAGAAGGGTTTATTTTGTTGTGCTTTGTTTAGGAAACATATATTACAGATACAGTTGAAGCCCTTTGTACACTCTTCACTGTCCTCTGTCGCTAGAGGTAATCACTCTCCTGAATTTGGTGTTTATTATTTTTATGTAAGTTTCCAAATGATTACTACATACGTTTATGTGTATTTGTAAACAGTGTACAGTCGTTTATGTATTTTTCAACTTTATATTAATGAAATTTTACTGTACATGCTCTCAAACTTTTTTGTTCAACATTATTTTGGGAGATTTATTGGTATTAATATATTTTGTTCTATTTTATTGGTATTAATTACTAGGTTAGTTTAACTACATTCTGTTGGTTTAATTTTAATTACATCCTATTGTTTGACTATACCACAATTTTCCCATTCTTTTCCCCTAAGGAAATTTTAGGCTGGGTTGTCTTTCATGTTATAAAAGACAGTATGGGGCACCTGGGTGGCTCAGTCGGTTAAGCAGCTATCTTCGGCTCAGGTCATGATCCCAGGGTCCTGGGATAGAGCCCTGCATCTGCTTCCTGCTCAGCAGGGAGCCTGCTTCTCCCTCTGCTGTTCACCTACTTGTGTTCTCTCTCTGTCAAATAAATAAAATTTAAAAAAAAAAAAAGAACGGTATACTATGTGGATTTTTTTGTGTGTGCCTCCTTGAACATATATGCTGAGTTCTGGAGCCACATCTTGAAGTGGAATTGTGGGTGTGAGGTGTGCACATATTCTACTTTATCTGTGAATCTGTGAATCTAAATCATTCTTTAGAGTAATCAGTTAAATCTCTTGTTCTTTCAGCCCTACTGTCATCTTTTTTTTTAAGCTTGTGTTTTTTTATAAAGCCCATTGCTGTATTATTAAAAGATTCAGTCTGAGAGGCTTTTACTAGGAGAATTTAATCACTGATGTATGTATGTATGTATTTCTAAGTGGAGCCCATCACAGGGCTTGAACTCAGGACCCTAAGATCGAGAGCTGAGCTGAGATCAGGAGTTGGACACTTAACCTCCTGAGCCACCCAGGCACCCCAATCTTTGATGAATTTGAATTAATTTATACTATGGTCCCACCCTTGTTCAGTCACATGGGCAGGGTTCAAGACATAGATCCTAAGCATGCCCATTTGCCATGATCTTTTGGATAAGGCGGGCACTGTGTCCTGTTATGTCCTAACTATGTCCTACATAGGAAGCAATATGGTGGTCAGATTTCCTAAGCATGTTTAATGTTGCCTATTATATTCCTATATATACAATGTCATCTATATATTCCTTTTAGGACAATGTAGAAAGAGTCTAATGGAAAGAGGATACCTGTCACTAATTCCTATTTGTGCAAATGAACAATTAACTAAAATTCCTGAGTTTCCTGTTTGTGAAATGAATAAAATACCAGCCAGCTGCACCCTGTAGGCTTGTTCACCAATGCTGTGTGGTTTTTTGTTTTTGTGGGGGTTTTTTTCAAACTTTATAGCTGTCTTTGAAATTCAAGCGTCAGTAATTTGTTTCCCTTCATTTATTTACAGTTGATACATCAGCGTAAGGGTCATGGTAAGTGGTGTATTCACGCTTGTTCTGCGGCCCCCAGTGGTGTTAATGTCGATGAATGATTCCTTTAGCATTTGTCCCCCTTAGCAATAATTACTATGCATCTAGAAGGGAAATACAGTTGACTCTTGAATAATGTGGAGACTAGGGGCACCAACCCCCACACAGTCAAATCCACATATGACTTTGACTCCTCAAAAATGTAACTGCTAATTTGTACTGTTGATCAGAAGTCTTACCAATAATATAAACAGCCAATTCACAAATATTTTTTATGTTGTATATATTATATACTGCATTCTTTTTTTTTTTAAGATTTTATTTATTTATTTATTTGTCAGAGAGAGAGAGAGAGAGAGAACACGCGTGCACAAGCAGGCAGAGTGGCAGGCAGAGGCAGAGAGAAGCAGGCTCCCTGCTGAGCAAGGAGCCCAGTGTGGGACTTGATCCCAGGAACCTGGGATCATGACCTGGGCTGAAGGCAGCAGTCTGAGCCTTAACCGACTGAGCCACCAAGGTGTCTCTATATACTGTATTCTTATGATAAAGTAAGCTAAAGATAAAATGTTATTAAGAAAACAATAGGAGGGGCGCCTGGGTGGCTCAGTTGGTTAAGCGGCTGCCTTCGGCTCAGGTCATGATCCCAGCGTCCTGGGATCGAGTCCCACATCGGGCTCCGTGCTCAGCGGTGAGCCTGCTTCTCCCCCTGCCTCTGCCTGCCATTCTGTCTGCCTGTGTTCTCTCTCTCTGACAAATAAATAAATAAAATCTTAAAAAAAAAAAAAAAAAAGAAAACCATAGGAAAGAGAAAATACATTTACAGTACTCTGTTGAAAAAAATCCACATACAAGTGGACTTACACAACAAACCCATGTTGTTCAAAGGTAGACTGTAATATGTTATTCTAAGTCCTCTCTGGTTATTTTAGCCTAGACAACACTCTTGAAAATTTTCCAAGAGCCTAGTATTTGTAATTACAATATCTTGATTAGTTCAGGGGCTCCTCTGCTTGTTACCTTGGTGAAGTTCAAACGTCTTCAGCTTCAGTTTTCTCATCTAAAAAAAGACAGCAGGAATGCCTGGCTTGTATCTACCCTACAGGATTTTTGTTATTTGAAGTAAAAAAATGTGTGCAGGTGCCTTGTAAACTGCAAAGTGCTTTATTAATCGTAATATCTTAGAGATAATTTTTCTAATCGGTTGAGCATCCTAAAATTAAGTTAGTGGGGGAGGTCTTGTCTATAGAAAAAGCGATTCGTTATGCTGACTTCAAACTGTAATTACTTGAGTTGAAGGAAATAAGATCACGTGTTAATATGCAAAATGGCGATTCTTTGATCCTGAAATTTTCTTTGGACTCCATAAAGGAAAGTCATTTCCTATCTCAGATATCCTCCCAGGCCTCTTGAGATTCAGAATAATATCAAGTAGGAGGTGCTCTTTTTCAGTAGTCTTCAGGAAAGGGATGTTAAGATCAATAGTTGTTTCCTCGATTTCTTCCATACCCACTCTTGGTACCTTGAGGTACCTTAGATCAGTTCTCTTGATTTTGAACTCCTTTGGAAAGAGGCAGTTTTTTTCGGTTTACAGAAGTCTTCAGTGTAATGAATCGACTGATCAAAGGTTATCTTTTTATCTCCTTGGACAAAGTATTATTCAGTTTAGTCTTAGCCATTTCAAAGGTTAAAGTAAAAGTACACGTTTCCAAAATTACTTACGCTCAAAGCTTTACTTTATATTACTTTACTTTACTTTTTGGATATAAAAATTAATGAATAGCGAAATGAGTTATGAATTATAAATTAAAGCAATAATTGTACACTTGGTGAATTGATTCACCTGTCTTTAAAGTAAAAGTATGTGTTACACTTTTTCAATAATATAACCTTTGGTATAAGGAAGAAATTCTACTGGTTTCACTGCTAAGTGGATTTTTAAGTGGTTGAATAACTGTATCCATGAAGGGCTGCCCTTGTGGGCAAGCTGGAAGGATCTTGCTGCTGCATTCAGTCCTGGTTTTTTTACATTTTATATTTGTAACAACTTGGATAAAATCCAGTTTAGTTGAAAGCGCTAATGTGTGGATTATACCAGGTAGAATCCAAAATGACCTTGACAGGCAGAATGACTGACTAAATTTAGCAAAATGGAAATTAATGAAATTAAAGCCGTTATATTTACTGTAAAAACAATAACAACTGGGGCACCTGAGTGTCTCAGTCAGTTAAGCATGCGACTCTTGATTTTTGGCCCAAGTCACGATCTCAGGGTCATGGGATCAAGGCCTGCATTGGGCGAAGTGTGAATTCTGCTTGGGATGCTCTCCCTCTCTCTCTCCTGAAATAAATAAATATATAAAATCTTTTTAAAAAAGTAAAAACAACCATACAAATACAAGATGGAGGTCAGCTGGTAAATAGCACGTGTCTAAACACTTAAACTTCTTACATGACTTGGTTCAGTATGAGTCACAGGATTGATAAAGCCAACAAAGGAATAAATGTGATGCTAGGTTAGTAAAAGTATAATGTACAGACAAGGCAGAGGATAATTCTACTCTACAACTCAATTATGGAAACTTGTTTTAGAGTTTGAGTCCGTGCTCAGAAGACCAGTCAAGATAGTATAAAAACTATATCAACCATGATATTATAGGAACAACTAACGGAAACGTTTTTTTAAGATTTTTATTTATTTGAAAGATCGGGGGTTGGGGAGGAGAAGGTGCACAGGAGCAGGAGGGAGGGACAGAGGTAGAGGGAGAAGTGGACTCTCCACTGAGCAGGGAGCCCCATGTGAGACTGTGTCCCAGCACCCTGGATTCATGATCTGAGCCAAAGGCAGATGCTTAACCAACTAAGCCACCCAGGCTCAGGAAACATTTTTGTTTGTAACTTGCCCCCCCACTCCAAATAACGGAAACATTTTAATCTGAAAAAAGAGAAGATCTAAAGGAGCATATAATAATGACTTTTAGTACTTGGGTATTTAAATAAAGGAGACTGAAGCCTACCCTTTGTGGCTTTTCATGGGCAGAACCAGGACCATGAGTAAAGGAGATAGATTTGGACTCCCTATGAAATGGAAAGAGGTGGGGAGCACCTGGCTGGCTCAGCTGGAAGAGCATGCAACTCTTGGTCTCGGAGTTGTGAGTTCAAGGCCCACACTGGGTATAGAGATTACTTAAAAATAAAAACAAAAACTTTTTTAAAAAAAGATGGAAAGAGCTTGTTAAGTGGTGAGTTGGTTTGTTACTGGAGTTGTTCAGATAGAGGTTTGATTGACACATATTAGGGCTTGAAGGATGGAATTTCTGTGAAGATTTGAAGGATTGGATTCATTTTCATTTTTTTGGTTTTGTTTTTTGGGTTTTTTAGAGAGAGTGTGGTTGCACACACATGTGTTAGGGGATGAGGAGGAAACGGAGAGAGAAAATCCTAAGTAGGCTCCATGCCCAGTGTGGGGCATGGTGCAGGGCTCAATCCCACAACCTTAAGATCACTACCTGACCTGAAATCAAGAGTTGGACACTCAGCCGAGCCATCCAGGTGCCTCTCATTTGTTTCTATTTTTTAAAAATTTATTTATTTATTTATTTGACAGAGATCACAAGCAGGCAGAGAGGCAGGCAGAGAGAGAGGAAGGGAAGCAGGCTCCCTGCTAAGCAGAGAGCCTGATGCGGGGCCTGATCCCAGGATTCTGGGATCATGACCTGAGCCGAAGGCAGAGGCTTTAACCCACTGAGCCACCCAGGCGCCACTGTTTTTATTTATTTTTATTAAACATTTATTTATTTGAGAAAGAGAGCAAGAGCACAAGCAGGAGGGGCAGAAGGAGGGGGAGAGAGAATCCCAAGCACACCCCATGCTGAGCAGAGCCCCACTCAGGGCTCCATCCCATGAGTCTGAGATCACAACCCAAGCCAAAACCCAAGAGTCAGACAGTGAACCAACTGTGCCACCCAGGCCTCCCAACCTCGTTTTTGTTTTTAAGGACATTTAAGATACTATGTATTCTATAGTATTAAGATACTATATATTCTAACATATTTTAGATATTTAGCTTATAAATTTTTCTATTCAAAAATTATGGAATTTCCCTTGTGAAGGAAATGTCCCAAAACAATAGAGAGGCTTAGAAAAACTGAGCAACTGTCCAGCTGGTAGCTGTGTGGAGGTGGAATGGGCAGGTGTAAGGGATAGTGAGCATCCCGTCACAGGAGGTATGCACAGCAGTAAGATGGTGACATGGGACACATGTGAGCAGGGAAGGAGAGCCTGGGTCTCATGAGCCCCTGAGCTCAGGGAGTCTTGCGTCCCTTTCCCTGTTTAGAGCACTTAGTTCAGAAGGAACAGAGCTTCCTTGATGTTCCTGGGTTCCCTCCTCCTCAGTTTGTCCTGCACCTTGAAAGATGGAACTCCCAAGGGCTGGTTCTGAGTGTGGATGCCTCTTCTTCCTCACCTCTCTCCCGGGGTGCACAATTGCATGGAGGTTTTTCCTGACTGGTGTTGTCAGGGCTGACCTTACTCCCAACCCCTCTACCCGTAGCCTCAGGCCTCTTCGTCCAGAGCAGCGAGGCGCTGCACGTCCTCACCGTGATCCATGCTAATGGATCCACAGTCCTTGTGCTAGAGTTAGAAAAATGAATAGGACTATCTTACCTACTGGGAAGATGAATTTGCCACAGTAATTACAAGATAATGTAATGTACTGAGCACAAAGTACTGAAGGGGCATGGAGAGGATTCATTCTAACTGCAATGAATGGCTCATAACATACTCAGATTTTCAGCAAGCATTTATTGAGCACCAGTGTGTGCTGAGTGCTGTGCTTTGGCTTTCATATATATTCTCACAGCACTCATAGGTACTTACTGGCTCCCTTTTACAAATTATACATCAGGTATGATATCATCAGACATGGTCTCATTTGTTTGAATAATTCTCTCACCTAACAATCCTCCTGAATCAGTTTGTACTTTAGCCCCTACTTGTTATATTTGTTATGTGGAGAACAGAGAATTGAACCGAGCTCCTCGCAGTCGGCTTGTACAGAGTGTGGCAGGATAGGGTTTCTGTCAGGATTCTGTGAGGACTTAAGACTAAAGGAGATCTGGGGACCGTACTGTGAAGAGCACTGTGTGGCACTGAGTTGGTTTGCTTATCCTCTGGATAGCTTCACAGAAGCCTTGTTCCCCATCTCTCAGTGGTATAAATTTCTACCCTTCACTCAGATTTCTGGCAGGAATTAGTGATCCCTTTCCATCTTTTAATCTTGTTTTCTTTTTTGGCGCCCCCCCCCCCATCCTTTCCGGCTTCAGGTTTCCTTTCTTGGAGAATTTACCTTAGAAACGGAAAAATCATGTTGGATTTGAGCATGGATATGTGAATTTTTGGCCTTAGCTATGAGTAAATCTTGTTAAAAAGTACTGATTAGTATTCTTGAGCGGCTTTTAGGAGTTTTAAAAAAAGGAAATCAAAATCTTCTCATAGCACATTATTTTACTCACACGTTCTCATAATTTTCTCCGCAGACCAACATTTAATATAACTATTTTTGGTCACACAAGAAGTTTTGCTAATTATTTAAAAGCCACTTCAATATGGAGGTTGTTAGACAAGGCCCATTAGAATATTGCTTATGTAGTGTTTGATGTAAAAATAGATCCTTTGAAAAACTTCTTTGTATTTTTTAATGGTCTAAGTGATAAATGCTCATGATAAAAGATGAAAATATTCAATCACTTTATGGTGAACAGTGGTTTTCTGTATCCTTCCAGAAATTTTCTATCCATCTGTAAGCTTGTGTGTATGGGTGTGTCCCAGTTTTACCAGTAGGATTATACATTTAGTACTGTTCTACACCTTTTTTTTTTTTCTCCTGAGGGTACATCTTAGGTGTCTTAACATATCACGTATATAAATCTGTCATTCTTTGTAAACACCTGCATAGGTCAACCATAATTTATTCAGTTTCTGATTCTGTTATTCCTGGTCTGTGGTAGGTAGCAAACAGCAGAAACCTACTCTGGTTAATTTAAGCAGATTTCATTAGAAAGACTGAATGTTCATAGATTGATAGGAAAGCAATAAATCCAGCCTGAAAATGGCAAAACCAAGGAAGGCAAGGCACAGTCAAATTCCTGCTATCAGTATATCCTGCTGAAGAAGATACTGGACACATATCAGTGGTCTCTCATCTCCACTGTAGCCACCATGGATTCTCTATGGTGCCTGATATTGGAGCATTCCTTCCAGATTCCAGATTCTGGACAAGAGCATCTGATTGGCTGAGTCTAGGTTACATGTTTATACCCTAGCTGCAGGGGAGTTCAAAGAAAAGTGCTCTGATGCTAGGTTGCCAGAAATAACAAATGTTCATCTAGACCTGTTGGTGAATATTGTTATACACAGTATAACACAATTCTTGTGGGCTTGTGTAAGAAGTAAAATCAGTGGCCAACTAGGATTTATATTTGTATTTTGGTAGATACTGCAAATAGATAATTGATACTACAAATCACCTTTTATTAAAAATAGTGGACTTAGAGTATCTGATTTTGAGTGTGGTATGTATTTTGTGTACTTAATTCAGCAGGCTAATCTCAACAATGTCTGTGTTGACTGATGCCTAGTCTGTATTTAGGAATTTAGCAGTTCGATTTAGTTACTATTATGTGCTTTCTTGGGCTCTTGCCAGTTTCATGTAGCAACTGCATGAAATAGTTCTTTTTGCTTATAGTCTTTAACTTTGATATCATTTATATCATGGCATACTACTTAAGAGATCATGTACAGTAAATTTATAAGTCTAGTGTACATTTACATCACAAAGCACTTTCTTCCTTCCATAACATCATGGAAAAGTATCCTCTAGAAGCTGCTTCATTGAAATGTGATTTTTGAGATGCTGCAGTTCTTATTTGGAATCTTTGCTTTTGAAAGGATTAGGAAAATGGTCAGATTAAAGTGTAATATACCTGATCTATTAACTGAAACTTGTTGGGGTAAAGTTAGTGTCAGGGAAATTATGTTTATTTTTTTAAACCTTTTTCCCTTATTACATTTCTGCCCTGTCAGTCATTTAGTTACAGAGTATTCCCTTCGTTCTCTTAGTATTGCTACTAGTAATACCTGGAAAGTGAGATAACATTTTTAGTTAGGAAAGATATTGGTTGCAGTCTGTCCAAAAGAATAAATTGAGGAGGTTGAGTGGTAGAGTGGAAAAATATGATTTACGGGGTACCTGGGTGGCTCAGTCAGTGGGCACCAGACTCTTGATTTTGGCTCAGGATGTCATCTGAGGGTTGTGAAATTGAGCCTCATATTGGTCTCTATGCTTAGCACAGCTCTTCCCCTCTGCCCCTCCCCCACTCACATTTTTTTTCTCTCTCTCTCTCAAATAAGTAAATATTATTTATTTATCATTCCTGCTTTACTAACCTCACAGACTCAGTATGGTTGGATAAGATTGTGTGCAAGGAAGGAGCATAGTTAGACCTGCAGACTGTCAGAAGCCACACAGATATTTTAAATAAGACAAAAGTATATTAGCATAACTTGATTACAGGAGTCCTTAGATGCAATAAGAAAGAAAGGAAGACTATCTGTATTGAAGTGAGTCCTTTGAGTATTTGGCAGGTGGCATGTAACCCAGCTGTTCCAAGCCAGGTAATTGCCAAAGGTATAAGTGGAAACCAGGATAACTATGTTTTGGACTTTACTGTGGGGAAACATATCTTCAGTATTTTCAGTTATTTGTGTTATTACCAACTGTGTAGGGGCTTCACATTAGTTATAACTGAAAAAGTGAACTGAAGAGGATTGGCCACTGAAACCAGCATTTTTGTTGGCTATATGTAGAGCACTGGTTATTGAACTTCAGCACCCATCAGCAACACCTGGACAGCTTGGTAAAACACAGATTACAGGGCTTCACCCCAGTTCCTGATTCAGTAAGTCTGGGGTGAGGCTGATCATTTGCATTCTAATAAGTTTCCAGGTAATGCGTAAGCTTCTAGTGTGAGAACCATATTTTGAGAATCTGTGCTTTAGGGAAACCATATAATTTATCATATTAGCTGATCCATAATTTATTAGGGAAACATGAGTTACTGAGCCCTCCCTGGCAAACCAGGGTATAGGGTTTATCCCAGTTTCACCTAATGGAAGAATCTTTTTACAGAGAGGTTTCTGTAATAGAATTATCACCTGCTGGTTGACTCATGATACCTAAGTTGTATTTATTTGTGTAGGTATGCACATTAAATTCCCAAAAGATGTTTCAGTCAGATTTTCCCCTTGATCTCTGTCCTTTTAAATGTTAATTAAAAGAGAATATAAGCATTCTGGATTCTTCAGCTGACTTGTTTTGCCATGAGTGATAGCAAAAGTATTATAGATGAGTTCTTTCATTGGATGTGTAGTTGGATTAGACACTAGAGAGTAATTTCCAAGTTTGTTTTTGTCAGGCAAGGTAAGAGGTGTTTGCAGCCCAGGGTTCAGATACGTGTGTAAGTGCATATATCTCTTTAAGATAGAAGTTTCCAAATAGTACTTATGACTGTATAGTATATACAGTCTCATATTTGCTGTTTTCTAGGTCTTTTTTATGGTGGTTGTGATCCATTAAATTGATTTCATGACCTAACTGGTTACAGTCTACTGGTTAAAAAACACAGCACAGAGAACCTCTATGGTTCCAGCAAATTGTGGCACTCTTAAAATTCTGAGAGGTAGTTGTACTTCAGCTGGTTCTTCATTCTGATGCTTCTCAAACACTCCAGCCATTTACCAACATTAAAACAGGTGGGGGGGGGGGGGAAGTCCCATGATTTGGGAAGAAGAAAGGAAAGGTATGTTATTTTTAGCACATGGTGCTATCTTACTTGCTGTTAGATTTAGTATTTTATCATTTATTCCCTATGGAAAGTAGCAAATGCTCCATTTTATTTTACAATTTTTAAAAATTTAAATTGTATCTGGCTTTATAGTTTTTGAAAATATTGTACTAAAAAGCAAAAACAAAAAAAAAACACCTAGGCCTTCTCTAAGAAAATCTAAACTTGGCTCATATTCAGAAGCCCTCCACTTTACCAACTTAAATTTGGTTTGTCTTAATGAAAGATCTGTTAACCATATTGTTAGCCTTACTTGGGATCAGTCAGAGTTGAGCTAGGTGACTGAAACCACACAGGAATTTGCATAGGGAAAGTCTAATGTAAAGAATCATTAACTATACCATGGGATTAGAGTAACAGGGAATTGGCTCAGAGATAAGGAGAATTCCTGAAGAGTACAATAACAGCAGATAGAAGACCCAGGCAGAGCATGGAAGGAAGGAGCCATTCTGGCACCCAGACCTTCTTGGAGGGGCACGGCTGAGGCCCACTGAGGGGCTGTGATGGATTGGAAAGCTGCCGTCTGTGTGTTGTGAGAAGCCTTCCATGGGGAGGAGCTGTGTTGGGACCTTCATGGGAAGCAGCCTGAAGGAGCGCTGGGGGAATTGGCTGCCGAGAGGTGCGGAGTGCTGCCTTCTACTGATGACACTTGCTGCCACGCCAGCTGGCAAGGAAGAAATGTTCTAGTCTCTCCAGCAGGGCAGTGAAGGTTTGGAGCTAGGAGGCGCTTGATTGATAACTCATGTACACACTAAAAACCTGAACTTTTCAGAGGAAAATTACACTTAAGTTAGGGACCAATGATAGAGATGGAATTCTGATTCAGCACAGTGAGGTTTTCATTCTCTAATCATCTGAAAAATTCACTGTTGAGTAAAAAATTTTGACTTATTATTTTTTGAGAAATTGATTTTTTTTAAATGTAGATTAGAGTTTGTCGCATCATAAAAATGACTAGTCTCACTTTTGACCTTTTCAGTGAGCATGCCGTATATTAATCTAGTATTCATTGAGCATCTGTCTTCTAAACTGGGCCACAGTGCAAGGTGGTTTTCAAAATACAAAAAGGTGAATGGTACTGCCCCTGAAGGAGGAAGGTAGATGTGTAAACTGATAATAAAAGTATAATGTGATAAGTGGTTAATAAAATATGTATAGAGTAATGTGACCTTAGCATGGGATAAAGTGTCAGCCGGCCTTTCAGCACTGGGGAAGGAAAAAGAAGCACAGACATGTGATCTGCGTGCTATCTCCTGTATTCCTCAAAATAGCCTTATGAATAAAGTGGGTGGTATGATTACTGTTATACAAAGAAGCAAACAAGGTCTGGAGACCTGAAACAGCTGTTCCTTCCAGTGTCACACACAGGATCCTAATCTAGTCCAGAAGATTTGTTATCTCTTAAATTAGTGGTGTACTTTGACATGTAGAAGGCTTCACAGTAAAAGTTTGCAAATGTAAACACAGGACTACTACTGTGAAGGATTTAAAAAGTGAAGTAAATATGCCCCTGCCTTTAAGGGGTATATAGTCTAGAGTGCTGATTGAATGTGATAAAGACTCTGATGGAGGTACCAGAGAAGGCCTGGAATTTCATGAGAAGTTGCAGAATGCAGAATGCCTGCCCTCCTCCGTGGAAACCTTAGGGCAAGATGACATTTGAAAGAAAAAAAATTGAGCATTGAAAGAAAAGAGAGAAAAAAAAAGATGGCATTTAAGCTGGTCCTTGAAAAATGGGTAGAGTTTAGACAAGTAGAAATGGTAATAAACAAAATGTAAAAATAGGAGGGAAAAAGTTGTCATTTATCATGTATCTTTCAAGTGCCACACCTTGTAGCTTCCTCAGTATAAACCATCCAATTTATAGTATAGTCTCCTATCAGACAATTACTAGATATAAGACTGGAAAGATAAATTCATTAAACATATTGGTCTTGGGTTGTGATACAGTGTGGTTGAATTTGAACTTTAATCTGTAGGCAGTAGAAAAGGTAGAAGTTTTTCCAAAGGAAAGAGTACCAGACTGGAGTTATGATTACATTAGAAACTATACATGTGTATATATTCAGATTATAATACAGTGGCAGAGACATTCTGGACGTTACATGCAATCCTTTCTTTCCATCTTTTCTCATCCATCCCTGGTGCAGCCATATGTAGGACAGATTCGGAAGCTGGAGCATATATACATATATAGTTAGGTGGTTATTACAGTGGTCCAGGTAGGAGGTAATAAAGGTCTTGTGTAAGGCAGTGGTAGTGAAAATGAAGAGGTGGTTACTGGTGAGAATTGGAATTAACAGGGTTTAGGGAAGGACATTATAGGGAGTGAAAAAATTAAAGATGAAGGTAATTTTCAGGCATTTTTCCATTTCAGAAGAGTACTTCAGATACAGTATGGCTATTTTTCATTTATTTTTAAATATAAAGTAGTAAGTACACATAATAATGTTAAAGCACTGTGAAAGGGCAGAAGATTGGCTACGGGCAACAGGACATGGTGGTGAAAGATAACATAGAAAAAAAAAACAGGCCAGTGGTTAAAATTTTGGTAAGGTCCACTCCCCAAAGCAGTGGGCTATGCCTAGTGGTGTCCTTTGGAAGAGTGTAGTGTGGAAAGAGAAGGAAACAGTTACTTTGCAGTGGAGAAACCTATCAGGCTACCTCAGGCAAGTGATCAAGGTTAATGTCAACAGTAATCAGTCATGTGGATGGTATGTATCTTGTAATGATAATGGGTACCTTTGGAGGTGAGAAAATGTATCTCTGTGGTCTTCCTCGCAAACATCAGTAATTCCAGTCAGTCATGGGGGAAAAGTGTGACAGATCCCAGTTTGCGGGGACACTCTGCAATGCCTTCACCATACTCATCAAAGCTGTTACGGTCTTCAAAAACAGGGAGAGTCTGAGAACCTATCATAGCTCAGAGGAGTCTAAGGAGACAACATCACCAGATGTTGTATGAGTCTTCTGTGGAATCCTGGGACAGAAAAAGGACAGTAGGTGAAAAACAAGGGAAAAAACTCAAAACTTGGGGAGAGGTAAAAGCAGAGAGGTTTCATAGAGTGCAGGGTAAAGATTGGCTATGAAGATAAGGCTTCTTCATTCACTATCATGTGTCCATCATAGGTCCTCAGCAGATAGTGGCTGCATAAATAGTAGGGTTGGAGCTCTTCCTAAGCCTGGTTTTTAAAATGAATTGTGCTCTTCAGTGAAGCCTGACTTCATCTTCCAGTCTTGAGCTCAGCCACACCCAGGGCAAGTGAGGTCATCCTAGGTCATCAGTGTTCTTCCTCCCCAGCATTCACTGCAGAGGATATTGTTTTTTCCCCTGAAACCCAGTAGTTATATTTTTTATTTTATACACACAGTGAGAAAGTCTTCATATTTTAAAATGAGAAGAATACCTAGCTCACTTTGTGAAGGTAGGTATGTATTATGGAAGCTTCCTAGGGGTCATGGCACTTGAGTTAAGTTGCAAAGATAAGTAAGTAGCTGTTAGCTAAGTGGAACAAAGTCACCAAGTATTGGGGAAAGGACATTTAATTAAAGTATGCTAGATAAATGTGTGCAAACAGCTAGATGTGTAAGAAATACAGGCATTATCTGCTTTAGCCATTTTCATGTTTTTGTCTCATCCCAGAAGTGTTTAAAGAACTTAGAGTACTTTAATATTGTAAAACCAAAGATACAGAAATGGGAGTAGATGATTTGCTTCAAGGAAGGATGGCTGTATCCGAACAACTTCCTATTTCCTTTCACTTTATCAGTTCTTTTCTTTCTTTAACGCTTTTTTTCTTTCTTTATTTCTTTATTTGAGAGAGAGAAAGCCGGCGTGAGCGTGAGCACAGGTTAGCATGTGTGTGCATGCTAGTGGAGGAAGGGGCAGAGAAGAAAGAGAGATGCAGACTCCCTGCTGAGCACGTAGCCCCATGCAGGGCTTGATCCCGCCACCCTGAGATCATGATGTGAGCTGAAATCAAGAGTCCGACACTCAACCAACTGAGCCATCCAGGCGTCCCTCACTTTATTGATTCTTTAGCAACTTTTTCAGCCTTGTCAGCATAATTGTTTCCATACCTTCCATTTTCAGGGAAAAGATATCTTGTGTTTTGAAAGCTATATCTTCTTGAAAACTTTCTTTAATTTCTTTGTTTTTATTACTAATTTATTTATACTAGTATCTGGACTATAGGAAGTACTCCATAAATGTTTTTTAATTTTTTTTTTTTTAAGATTTCACCTATTCATTTGACAGACAGAGATCACATGTAAGCAGAGAGGCAGGCAGAGAGAGGGGGGAAGCAGGCTCCCCACCAAGCAGAGAGTCCAATGTGGGGCTCCATCCCAGGACCCTGAGATCATGACCTGAGCCTAAGGCAGACACTTAACCCACTGAGCCACCCAGGCGCCCCTCCATAAATACTTTTTTGAGTGACTGCCTCTTAACCTTTCCTCCTAGCCTTCACTGACAGATTTCTCAAATAAATTTTCTATATCCCCTGTTTTCTCTTCCCTTACTGCTCTTAATATTTCTGGTGTTTGAGGCACTTTACAGGTTATAGTAGGAATTATTACAGATGGTGTCAACAAGCCTGGAAGACTAACAACAGAAAAGTCCCAGGAGGAGGAATGAAAGATGACTCTTGATACATGTATTGGTTTCCTAGGGCTGATGTAACAGATTATCACAAACTTGTTTTAGGGCTTAAAAAACGGAAATCTCTTCTCTTGTAGCTCTGGAGGCCAGAAGTCCAGAATCTGGGTATCTGCAGGGCTGCTGTCCCTCTGAAGCCTCCAGGGAAAACCCTTCCTTGCCTCTTGTAGCTTTTGGTGGCGGCCTAACTCAGTCCCTGCCTCTGTCTTTGCATAGCCTGTCACCTGTATCTGTCTTTGTCTCCCCCTGCCTTTCTCTTATGAGTACATTTGTCATGGGATTTAGGCCCCAGACAAAATCCAGACTGAAATTATCTCAGAATATATATCTTAATTATATCTGCAAAGATCCTTTTCCTAAATAAGGTCCCTGATTCTAGGGGTTAGTACTTGGACATACCTCTTCAGGGGCCACTCTTCTGCCTACTACAATAAGGAACCAGATCAATATCTAATTGAATTAGTTGAGAGGATTGCTATCTTAGGGAGGACAATGTATGGAGAGCCAATAGGATAAGAACAACTCTGAAATCATTTTATTTGAAAGAATATCATATTTGTGAATATTTTCTTCAGTTAATTTTAGAAGATAATGTGTTTAAAATTTTGAACTCAAGATTGGATGGGTTTGGGGGGAGATTTGCTCCTTAGCTGTATTTATCTTGAAGAATCCTCATTATTTTTATTAAAACTTTTGAATTTGTAAGATTTGAAAATTTTACATTTGAGCCTTATGATAGTCCTTTGAAGTAGGAATACTATATTTCCTTTTTCCCATCTTACACATGGAGAAATGGAGCATAGTTTCTATATCTAATTTGTCCAAGTTCACAGGTTATGAAATGATACAGATGGACTTGAACACTGGTGTTTCAACTGTAAAGCTTGTGTTCTAATATACCATGCTGAGTTTATTAATTTCCTGTTTAAAAAGAACAGACTTTATTGTTTTTTCTTTACGTGTCTTTCAATTTGGAATGTTAGTGCAAAGAAGAGTAAAATTTTCTATGTTGGCTAAATAAGCTACTAATATTTCAGCCAGCTCACCACATCTCTGAATGATCTGTATTGGAGGTCTGTCATTTTTTTGGTATGACTTTAAAACATATGCTTCTTTTTTTTTTTTTTTTTTAATTTTTTTTTAAATTTATTTATTTGTCAGAGAGGGAGAGAGAGAGAGTGAGCACAGGCAGACAGAGTGGCAGGCAGAGGCAGAGGGAGAAGCAGGCTCCCCGCCGAGCAAGGAGCCCGATGTGGGACTCGATCCCAGGATGCTGGGATCATGACCTGAGCTGAAGGCAGCCGCTTAACCGACTGAGCCACCCAGGCGTCCCTAAAACATACGGTTCTTAATAAAAAAACAAAAAAACCCAACAACAAAAACAAAAAATAGTAGGCAGATTGGTAAAACAAGCTAGTTCTTTGAAAAGATCAACAAAATCGATAAACCTTTGCCAGACTCCTCAAAAGAGAGGCCTCAAATAAACAAAATCATAAAAATAAAATATACAGTTCTTCAGCGGGTTACTTTTAGTCACGAGATAGGCCATTCATTCATGGATCTTTTGTTACATTTTGTTTTTGAGAGCCAAGTGTGGTAGATGAAAATATGCAGCCATGATTTCAGAATGGTAGTTGGACAAAACTTATCTTCAGTGGTTAGGAATTGGCTCTGGTACTTTTCATACCTTTGCTTTTTTTAATTTTAAATCCATGTGTGTTAGGATTTTTAAAAATAGAGCCACTACCCGTTTTTTAAAATGACACTGAAATTGGTGGAAGTCAATTTAGACGTAAGCAAATGAACCTCTGTAGAATATTTGGCATTAGGCCATTGTTTCTTATGGAGAAGGACACACTACCTAAAAATCACTGGAGGTCTTATTAATGTAATTTTTGGGTCCAAGCAAAGAGTTCCTAAATCAGAAGCTCTAGGGTGGGCTGTAGGAATTCAATTTAATGAATATTACTTGTGATTGTTTGGCGCTCACATGATACTTAGGTACTCAGTTCTCACCACAGTACAGTCCTACTGAGTGGATGGCAATGTGGACCCAAAGTAAAAGAAAAAGTAAGGTGACATCATTGTAGAAACTCTATCAGTGGCATTATTAAGTATATCAATTTGTATTGAAGAATTAATAGCCAAAGCAATCTTGAGAAAGAAAAAAGCTGGAGGTTTCAGCATGCTTCCTGATTTCAAATTATATTACAAAGCCATAGTAATCAAAACAGTATAGTATTGGCATAAAAACAGAGACAAGGATCGGTAGAACAGAATAGAGAGCCCAGATAAACCATACATACATGGTAAATTCACTTAACAGCAAAGGAGCCAAGCATATACAGTAGGGAAAGGGCAGTCTCTTTAATAAATGGCGTTAGGAAAACTAAACAGCCACATACAAAAGCATGAAACTGGACCACTAACTTACATCATACATAAAAATTAACTCAAAATGGACCTCAATGTAAGACCTGAAACCATAAAACTTATAGAAGGAAACATGGGCAATATGTTCCTGGACGTTGGTCTTGGTGATGATTTTTTAATCTGACACCAAAAGCAGAGCAGTGAAAGCAAAAATAAATGAGTGGGACTGCATCAAACTCAAAAGCTTCTACATAGCAAAAAAACCCACGGAGGTCAGTGGTTCATCCAAGCCCACACAGGTAGTGCTTTTAAGCTTTTAACCACTACATAATGCTGACAGTTCAGTCAGAACCTCTGGGATTGAGAACTTATACAGATTTGGTGATTTTTTTGGTAAAGATCAAAAACTTCTAGTGGGTAGAAAGTGGGAGCTACTTAACACAGAAGGGTTGGGGAAGGAAGGCATCTGTGGTGGTGAGAAACCAGCCATGGGAGTCTGTCTGCATGGAAAGAGGGAAGAGAGGATGCTTGAAGGCCTTGCAGGTTCCAGATACAGAATGAAAACCAGTGATAGAAGGAGTGGGAGAGGCCACTTTTATGTTTTTTTGTTTGTTTAATTCTGCTATTACATAAAACAAATGTGTTTTTTAAAAACAAACCTGTCTTTTTGCTGGTTCCTCTCTTTCTGTGGCTTTAAGTACTATCTTATGCTGACAGTTCTAATTTATATCTCCAACCCCAATATCTTTCCTGAAGTCTAAACTCATATATTCTGTTGCCTACTCAGCTTTACCACTGGGATGTCTAATAAACATCTCAAAGTAACTAAACTGGAATTGATAGTCCTTCCTACTCCACATATAGTTTTCCCCATCTTCATCGATTCTTCTATTTGATCTGGCAAAAATATTGGAGCCATTCTTAATGCAGTTCTCCTTCTCTCAAAACCCACATCCACGCCATCAACAAATTCTCTTGGCTGTGCTTCAAAATGTATATAGAATTCAGTAACTTCAGACGCCCTCCATTGCTCCTGCCCTTGTGCAAGACACCATTTCTCGCCTCATTGAGAAAGCCTCCTTAACTAGTCCCTGCTTCTCTCATCTCCTTATACTTAACAGGTCATTCTCAATGTTGCAGCCAGAATGATTGTTTTAGAATTTAGGTCAAATTATATGACTCTTCTGCTCAAAACCCTGCAGTGAATTGCCCATTTTATCACAGGTAAATTTTAAAATTCCCATAGAGTCTGCATGATCAGACCCTATGATGCCTGCCACCTCACCTCTTAGGGGCAGGGACCTCCCTTGCTTTCTGAGCTGTAGCCATACGTGGCTTCGTGACAGTTTCTCCAACACATCCCATTTACAGCTTTTCCTCTAGCCATTTCCTTAGCCCAAAGTACTCTTCTCTCAGTAAGCCACTTGTCTGTTTCCTCACCTCCTCAAGTTTTGACTTAAATCTCACCTTCCAAGTGAGAGACCACCTCATTTAAGCACCACTCTCTTTCCTTCCCTCCAGTATTCCAGGTCCCATATATTAGCTCAGCTTTTTCTCTGTACCATAACACATAACGCTCTGCACTACCACGTCCTCTTCATCCATCCATCCATCCATCCACATTCCCACCTCCCCAGTATATACACATACATGCAAACATGCTCACAGGCATTAAAAAAAAAAAAGTTTTTTCATAGTCTCTTCTCACTCCAGAAGGACAGGGGCCTTTATCTTATTGTTTACTGATATTCCAGTTGTTTAGCCTTAGAACACAGTACATGCTCAAATATTTCTAGAAAGTTTGAATTTGGGCATGCATTAGAAGTACATGTGGTTAAACTAAAAATGAATAAAATGTGTTTCCTGCCTTTAGGGAGCTTGAATTATAGATAGACATAGTAATAAGTGATAGTAGTAGTAATAGTAGTAACAAACATTTGTTGACTTCTTTACTGAATTTTATGATGTGCCAGATACTGTTTTAAGCACTTAATGCATGAACTCATTTAATAATCCCAGTAACATCTGAGATAGGTATTATTGGCCTACTTTTTACAGATTAGGAAGATGAGGCCCTGAGAAAATAACTAATTTGAGGTTCTGTTGATAGTGATTGGCAAGGCTGGGGTTGGAACCCAAGGAGTGTGGTGTGGCTTTGGAGTCAGAAATCATAACCGCTGTGTTACGCTGTTCTTAAGCATTAAATGAGCTGACATATGTGAATCGCTTAGAACAGTATCTGGCATGAGAGAAGCTTTATATAAGTTTATCTGTTGGGAATCATAAATTTTAAATATTTCAAGGTTCTTGACTATATAATACAGTTACAAAAACGTGAAAATATTCATTGGCCACTTTATTCTTCATTCAATTATCTTCTAAGTGTCTGTCCTCAGGTGACTATCATTCTCTATCAAAATGAAGGATGAATCCATTCCGAGTCCCACCAAATATATAGGGTTTCATCAACTAGGTAAAAATGTTGGAGCACTGCTTGAATTCCATATAATGCCATTGATGAATGGGGAGCTGATATTTAGACTAATAAATAGCTGGAAAAGAGGAAAGATATGGAGCATGCTTTTTAGGAACTATCTGAATATTAAGGATTAAGAGAGGTTCTTGGGAAAATTGCTGAAAGAAACCTTGGAGATTTTTGCAAAATTTATACTATAAAAAGGACAAGTATTAAATTAAAGATGTCTACAAAGGATTACCAAAGGATTATTATCATTACCCTGAACCTCTAACTTGAAAGATACTTTGGTTACCTGAAGAAAGAATATGGAGTCTTTAAAATGAAGAACCAAACAGCATGCCTTTTCTATACTCAACTAGCACTTGGTCAGAATAAATGGTATTAATATCACTAAAGCAATACATATTCTGTTGTGAGGTAAGGAAGTTTTTTAGGCTCTTGTATCACTTACATGATTGCCAGTATGTTAGATGATTCTTGAGGTTTCTCAGTAATAAAAATCTGTGATTTCTAATTAATCATAATTTTTTCTATATCATATGGGGAAATTTTTGATGTTAAAAATAAAAATGAAGAAAAGACACAGAAATCTTAAATGCATGTTACTGAGTGAAGGAACCCAATCTGAAAAGGCTACATGCTGTTGATTCCAGCTAAATGACGTTCTGGAAAAGGCAAAACTATGAAGACAGTAAAAAGATTAGCATTTGCCAGGGACTGAGGGTGAGAGAGGGACTAATAAACAGAGCATTAGAGATTTTTAGGTCAGTGGAACTATTCTGTATGATACCGTAGTAGTAAATACTTTATATATTTGTCAAAACCCATAGAATAGACAACACCAAGAGTGAGCCCTTATGTAAACTATGGACTTTTGAGAGTGATAATTAGGTGTCAGTGTAGGTTCATCAATTATAGTGAGTCTTAGAGCTCTGGTGTAATAGTGATGGTGGAAGAGGCTGTGTTCCCGTGGGACAGGGCGTATATGGGAACTTGTACTTTCTGCTCATGCTCAGTTTTGCTGTGAGCCTAAAACTGCTCTTGAAAATAGAAAGGCGGGGGTTGGGGGGGCGGTGATGTACTGCCTGGGTGGCTCAGTCAGTTAAGTGTCTGCCTTTTGATTTCAGCTCAGGTCATGATCTCAGGGTTGTGGAGCCTGCTGAAGATTGTCTCTCCCTCTCCTTCTGCCCTCCCCTCTCCCCCTGCCCCAACTCTGGAAAAAACAACAACAACAAACCCTTGGGGCTGGCTGTCAGTAGAGCCTGTGGCTCTTGACCTTGGGGTCCTGTGAATTCAAACCCTACGTTGAGGGGTAGACTGTACTTAAAAAAATTTTTTTTAATCTTATAAAAATACCTAAAGGTTCATATCTCAAATGTTTGCTAATTTTACTTTCACACTTAAAAAATAATAATTTTCCTTTCTATCCTACATCTGAAAGGCTAGAGGAGCTAGAAATCTGATAAAATGAGTTTGGCTTTACACCTTTTGTAATGTAAAAAAAGAAATCATGGATAAAAGAAAAGAGAAGAAAACTAAGGTCAAATGTTTTGAAATTCCAGTTTATTTTTAGTTAAAACATTTAGAAAACTTTGAACAAATAAAGTATTTCCCAAAGCATAACCATATACACACATATTTCTTTGATTTGTTTACTGGGCATTTTGACAGTCTTTGTAACATTTGACACTAGGGCCAGTCATTCAGCGAAATCATAAATTGCCTTATCTCTGCCATAAGACAGCAAGATATTCATCATCTTCTCTCATGGAGGTTATAATCTAGAAGACCTTGAGCAGCTGAGTTTAAGTGTCACTTCAGAAAGACCTTCTCCAGCCCTTCAGTCTAAATTAATCTTGTCACTCGTCCTCATAGTACTCTCTTCTTTCAAATGGCAGTTATTATAATTATTTCAAATTACAGTAGATTGCCACTGGTAATGTTTAATTTTTCTACATATACTCGACTGTAAGGAAGGAAGCATTCCACATGATTGTATCCTGAAGTCCCAAGTGCGGAGCACCATTAGCATTCAGTAAAGCCTTTTGAGTGCAAGAATAGATGAAGTGCAGGATGGTCTTGAGTAAGCAGACTTGATCTAGTGTGAAGATGAGGGCCTGAGCATGAGTAGGAAGATGATACAGAGTTCGATAACCAGTTCTCAGATGGTGAGTAGGGTAGAGTGAAGGGATGCAGTTCAGATTAGAGTTGATCCTGGGGACACCTGGGTGGCTCAGTGGGTTAAGCGTCTGCCTTTGGCTCCAGTCATGATTCTGGGGTCCTGGGATCAGGCTCCCTGCTCAGTAGGAAGTGTGATTCTCCCTCTGCCCCTCTCCTTTCCCCTCTGTCTGCTCAAGCTCACTCTCTCAAATAAATAAATAAACCTTAAGAAAAAAAAAAGATTAGAATTGATCCTGAAAATGAATTAGCCAAAAGATAGAGCAAAGTAGATCACACACATTTAACTGCCAGTTTGTTTGTAGGAAAAGTAAGATGAACTACAAGAAGAGATAACTTTATTTTTAATATTTTCACTACTACACAAAAAACAAAGTGCATGAACTTACATTGCTAGAGTACTATGGTAGTAGGGGCTACTGAGGGGACCTGCTTGGTTGTCTCCTAAGAGTACCTGCTAGTTTTGTCTTTCAGATTTAAATGTCAAATGAATAATGAAGGAAGAAAAGCTGTTTTGGATTGGTTAACACCTTCCACTTAAATCATCGATCCTGTAATTTCCCATGAAATCAGAGCTCCGAGAATTTGTGGTAGATTGTTTATAGAGCACCAAAAACCCTTGCTGCCTCTTTTCTGTGTGCTTTTGTAAAGTGTTTCTTAATTTTGGGGGAGTTTTGTCTCATAATTTTTTTTTTTTTTTAACTTTCAGGTGTTGGTAAATCATGCTTATTGCTACAGTTTACAGACAAGAGGTTTCAGCCAGTGCATGACCTGACTATCGGTAAGTTTTATGCAAGAGATGAGAAACATTCAGAAGTTTGGGGCAGTAGAAATAGAATGTGCTAAAGGGGGTCCATTCTATTAATGATGTATCAAAAAGAATCTGTGAAACTAGATTTGTTGCTGCACAGTTTCATCCCATCACTTTTTGAAAATGTATAAGTATGGTAAAAATATTATCCAACTTTGTAAAAGTGGTCAGAAGACAAGAGGAAGATATAAATATTTAAGATTGTGATTGTATTTAATAACGAAACAAATGATTGCAAGACAGTATAGAATATAGGTATGATCAGAGACTGGACCAGCTTGCCGAGTTCAAATCAAGGCTGGGCCACTAACTAGCTGGATAAGCCACGTTACCACTCCATGCATCAGTTTATTTTATCTGTAAAATGAGAATAATAGTGGTACCAATCTCACAAAGTTATTGTGAGCAATCAACGAGTTAATAAATGTGAAGCATTAGAACAGTGCATGGCAACATGGTGAATGCTGTAGGTTTACCTATAATAAGTAATTGAGGAAAAACTGCCAGCAGTCATTTTTAGTGTCCTAAGTTCCAAAGAATAAATGAGACAGTTACAGTAACTGTTAGACTGAAATCTACTTTAATTTTATAACTGATAGTTGGGTGTATCTTCTCAGCTGGTGACTGCTTATTTTCTACAGATCTCTTTAAATTATCCTTAAAAGCAAGCTGATTCTTGTGTCCTGTGTATTTTTAGAATACCAAATCAAACACAGAGTTTGTTAATCAGATTATTTAGATGACTTACTAGTTTTCAGCCAAGCCATATGTACTTTGTGGATATGTGGAAATCTTTTTCCAAGTGGCTACTATCCATGAGAATATTCAGATTCCATTTTAATTTTGCTAGTTGTAAGGATATACAATAACGAAGGGTAAAACAGGTACTATTGTTTCATGCTGGCCCTTATTTCATTTCATAGTTTACCTTCAGTGAGCCCAGTTTTGTGTAGGATCTGCTCTTTGCCCAGATGGTCTAAACCTGGGTAGCTCTCTCTTAAGCCTGACTCAATCCTGACGCAACTAGCCACACAGTTGCTTGTAGTAGAGGGGACTAACCAAAAGTATGTCCCCTTCCGTGAAGCTTTCATATACATTTCTGAGGGTTGTGGTACACCTGATGGAGAGGATAGCCCTAAGCCTGCTGTCAGAAATCGGCAAGGCCTGTGCCTGTGGAGAGAGAGAAGGAGATGGACCAAAGGGAGTTGTTTGCAACTGTAACTCCTGCAGGTGTACCAGCTGGCTTCCCTCTGGGTTTACTGGTGCGTGGTTGTGGGAGGTCAGGGGCTAAAAGCGAAGGGAAGCCAAGCATCTTCTTTTCTCTGTCTGCCTGGGTTAACTGTGTGTCCTCCAAGACTCTAGCCCCAGCCTCTGGTGGTGACAGGCCCACTGCTCATAAGGTCTGCCAACCGCAGTTTCTCTGTCCCGCAACCCTCCCCCCCGCCTTGGGATGGTAGCACTTTCCTGCAGGTGCTAATCTCTCGGCTTCTTGACCTTCCTTTCTTTGAGCTTCTTAGCTCTTTCTTTCCTGTAACTAACTCCTACGTTAAATTACCTTGACTTTAAAACTTTAATATGGTTTGTGTTTTTCTGGTTGGACCCTAGCTGCTACACGTTATGACACCATCACAGCAATTTATTTTTCAGGTTATTAGCATGTATTTATTTTAAAGGAACATTGGAAAGTTTGCCGAAATAGGTGTAAGACATTATCTTGATTCTGCTGCATACTTTCCTTTGCCTGAGGAGTAGAAGAGGGTGAAAAAGCTAAGGTCGGGTCATGACTAAGAAGTATTAAACAGTCAAACAGAGGAAGTAAAAGACAAGGATGAATTGATGAAATACTCCTTGCCCTTTGACTACTGTCTCAGTGAGAATTGTTAATGTAGGAATCAAAGCAGCAGTGAAGCAGTTTACAGAGAGCTTCCTGGATCCAGTTACACTGAAGCTCAGGACTAGAGCCTTGCTACTTAGGTGTGTTCAAGCACTATTACACTGACCAGAAGCATCAGTATTCTCTGTGAGCTTCTTCAAGAGTCTACTGAGTCAGATTCTGCATTTGTGGGTTTTTTTTTTTTTAATTTATTTATTTGTCAGAGAGAGAGCTAGTGAGCACAGGCAGACAGAGTGGCAGGCAGAGGCAGAGGGAGAAGCAGGCTCCCTGCCGAGCAAGGAGCCTGATGTGGGACTCGATCCCAGGATGCTGGGATCATGACCTGAGCCGAAGGCAGCCGCTTAACCAACTGAGCCACCCAGGCGTCCCAGATTCTGCATTTGAACAGGATCTCCAAGTGATTCATCTGAAAAGTTGGAGAAGCATTGGAGCAGTGGCTTTTAGATACTGATTACCCAGCTAGGAATTTGTTTTGTATTGTTGACTTATGCATACATGTGAGCTCACCCTCCCGCACACATCCTGGCCTCTCAGTTGCTTTACTTCCTCTCCTCCTGGGATCTTACCTCCCCCTCTCCCTCAGCTACTCACTCCCATAGTCACACCCAGGACCTGGTCATTACCAGTGTCTGGAAGCACTCCAGAATCTCAGTTTCATGCATCTGGCCTTTTGACTGTTCTCCTATCCTTCTAACTCACACCCTCTAGTTGCTCTCCCTAATGATTTATTTGCCCCATTGGTCCTATAATCCATTGATCCTGCTATCTTTCTACTCTGACCCCTCTGGTAGTCCTGCTTCCCTCCTTACCCAGCTTTAATTCTAACCATTGTAATTATGTCATTATAATCACTCCCACATGTACCCTCAGTCCCCCACCCCCTCCTTTGCTTCATCACACGCTTATGGCTAACCCATAGGTTAAATCCGACTACTTATTCTACCCTGCTTGAAGAAAAACACAGAGCCATGCTAACTAATCACATAGTAATTTCTTAGACACTGACTTCTAACTGCTTGACAATTACACCTTATTTCCAGTCCACTCATTTTCCACTGTCCTGTACAACTGTGTTATACCGTCTTGCTCTTTAAGCATGCACCACCTTCCCTATCTCACTCTCAAATAATAACCTTCGTCTATTTCAGAAAATAGAGGCAAGCAGAAGAGCCATTTTTACAGGTCTCCATCACCACATAGACTCACCAATCCTCACCACCACCTACCATGAACTCATAAACTCCACCTTTTCCTTGCTACCTGGATGAACCAGGAGTCGCTAGCCAAGGTCTGCTCAAGAACAGGGCTTCAGCAGTTCTTTGTTCTCCCAGGTGTCATTCATTGATCCCTTTTTGATTGTCATTTTTCATGACTGTTATCTTTTTCAGCTTTCAATCCTTCTGTTTCCTTTTAGCAAAAGTGCTCAGAAAGAATTGTTTGTATTTTCTGTCTTTGGTTTTTCTCCTCCCCTCATTCTTTTTTGAATTTACTCCAGCTAAGCTCTCTCCTCTCCATGTGCACATATCCAGCTGCTTCTTCAACATCTCCTTTCTCTTAGATGCTTAATAGGCATCTCAAACTTAATGTGATCCAAATTGCTCCTGATTTTTTTCCTCCTAGATCTTCACAAGTGTACCTCTGTGTGCACACACACACACCCTCATACCCATCCTCTTGCCTAGATTTTTCTCCTTAACTTTTTATACAAGTGATTGTAAATGAATATTGTCTGCCACTACTATAAAAGTAAAGTTCATGATAGCAGATCTGTTTTGTTCATTGCTGTATCTCCAGGGCCTGGTACATATAAAGACTATAAATGTTTTCTAAATTTAGAATATACCATCTGTCTGGGGAGAAAGCTTCAGAAAGTAACATTTAACATTACAGTGCTTGATAAATGCATTTGTCTAATGCTGCTTAATTACATTGTGTAGAAATAATGCTAATTACAGCCCACTAATTCCCACTGTATTTATTTGGCTACCTAGTAATGGACAACTTGACAAACACTGATCTAGGGGCCAGACCATTTATATGTTGTTGCCACCTTCCTGCCTATCTCCCCCAAGTCTTTAAATTAGTCTTCATATAAGAAATAACTGCGAGGAGTCATTGGGGGAAGAGGTGGTAGAATGAAAGCATTATTTCTTGTACCTGACTTCCCACAAATCAGTTGAAAACACACCTCTTTTATTTGGGATTCAGTTTTCAGAGATAATTCGAGTTACCTAAAATAACATTGCCAAGAACTAGGAAGGTAGCTTAGAGGACCTGTAAACATCTAATTTAGATCTCACAAAGTCTGTGTTATCTGAATAATAAAATGTAAATGTATTTTCTTGACAGGGTGTGGTTATTATGAAAACATTGTTAAAAATCCAGAGAAACTTAAATTCCCCTTATGACTTGTCTTTGGCCTTCATCATCCACTGTTGTGCGTGTGCCTTCTAGAGTTTTAAAATGTATCCATACACACACAGAGCTGTTCTGATTTGCACTCCCTCTGTGGGAGTGCTGAACAAAGTACCTGGTTCTGCTCATCCTTGCCCTTCACTGCTGTTTCTAAGCTTTTACTCTTTGTGAAATAGAGAGAGAAAAGTGTTTTGGTTTTTTTTTTTTTAAGATTTTATTTATTTATTAGACAGAGATCACAAGTAGGCAGAGAGGAAGGCAGAGAGAGAAGGAGGGGAAGCAGGCTCCCCGCTGAGCAGAGAGTCCCAGGACCCTGGGATCATGACCCGAGCCGAGCCGAAGGCAGAGGCTTTAACCCACTGAGCCACTCAGGTGCCCTGAAAAGTGTTTTTTTTTTACTTTCCAGTTCCTGAATTTTTCATGAGGCTGAGCATTTTTCTGTATGTTTTAGAACTGCTTCTATGTCTTTTCTCTTTGAATTAATCTGTTTTTATCTTTGCCTCTTCTAATACTAGTTTGTTTTTTATCGGTCAGATCCTTTGATGTTTTTCTTAAGACTTTTAGGCCTCACTAAGGAAGACTCCACAATACAAAACTTACATAATATTCTCTTAATTATTCTTCAAATACTATAAATTTGCACCCTATCTGGTATATGGACATGTATATGATTTTTCTTTAATCTGGTGTAGCATGTGTCCCCACACCATTAATTAAATAAGCCATCTTTCTTTCCTGTTTGAACAGGAACCTTTGTCATATGCTAAATCTCCATATGTAAGCAAGCCTGTTCAGGGCCTCTCAAATCTATTGCATTTATGTTTGGGGGGTTTTTTTGGTTTGGGTTTTTTTTTTCCTCCTCTATTTCATGAGAAAATATCACATGGGTATTTATAGTAATTGTAGTCTACTTAATATGTGATTGACATTTTTTCCTATTCTAAGTTTACTTGATCATTCTTGTGAATTCATTCTTCCAAATGAAGTATATTCTCAGTTTGCCAAATGCAGAATTTTTAGTGAAGCTTTTAAAGTTTGAGAAGAATTTTATTAAATTTATTGGTTAACTTGGAAACAATTTATGTTTTTAGTATATTAAAATCACCTATTTATATACACATGTGTTTGCATTTTTTCCAACCGTTTAAGTGCCCTTCAGTAAAGTTTAACGAATTTCTTCATACAGGCCTTGTGCTTTCTTTAAGATTATTTTGGCATGTTATAGATTTTGTTACTTTTGTGGATAAGGTTTTTTTTTTTTTTTCACCATTATTTTTGTTTACTTAGTTTGCATGCTCTGGATAGACTGGTCTTATCTGTAAGTCATAATTTTTTTCTTTGACTAAAATTTTTAGTTTTTAGTTTTTTAGTTTTTTTTAGCTTTTAGTTTTGTTTTTGTAATTTGTGACCTAAATCTCTAGAGTAATTTACAAGTTGAGGACATTATAATCGTTTTCTCTGTAATTTGAATTCCTCTAGTGGTTTACCTTTGAGTATGGCTTATGCTGTTCACTTTTCATAAAAAGTTAGGGAAATCGCTCTTTAATATCTAGTTTTCCCCCTTGTTTCTAGAATTAGGGGAATAGACCCTTCTTCCCATAAATCTCTGTTATGAACATCCATAACATCTACGTCCCAGAACACATCCCGTGTTCTGCTGGTCTACCTCTGCTCTCTGCTTTGGCACCCTGTGATCACCTGGCCCTAATAGTAGGTGGCCCTTTCTCGACAGGCTGTCATCATTAGTTTATATGTGAATGGTGGTTTAGAAATTTTGGTGTATATATAGAATAATAATAATAATAGCTCACACATACTGAATACTTAGAGTATGCCAAACACTGTTGTATTTTGTGTATAACCCTTTTAATCTTGAAAAAAATCTTAGGAGATGGGTATCATTAATATCATTTTACAGGTAAGAAAACTATGACACAGAAGCAATTTAACAATTTGCCCAAGGTTCCACAGTTAGTAGGTATAGATCACTGAATGCTCAATAAATTGTTACTCTGCAAAGTTTCAAGTTCTTACTATGTAAGGATGATAATGATCTAGAGACAGTTAAAAAGTATATGTATTTACATTCAGAGTATTTTGTTCTGGAAGGTTTCAAGTGAATAACCTATCTGAAAAAGTCAGAATCTCTCCCTAACAATGTCAGGTAAATGAGGCCTTCTTGCATTTGGCTCCACAGACAATTTCTCTGGCAGCCAAATTAGCTGTTAATTGAAAATGTATCTGGAAAGAGAGCCTCAAGGGCACAGGAGATGATGGTTTATCCCTTGGAAAAAAGATAGGGAAAATGGGATTTTCAAGCATATGTACATACTTAAGGATAAAGGTTAAAAAATTTTAATAATGTAGAAGAGAAATAGGTTTTCACTTTTTTGTGTTACTGAGTCTTACAGGACTTTCAGGTTTCAGTATTTTCTTTTGCTGCATGGACTAGAAAGGTAAAAACCCACGTTGAGCGCAGTTACAAGTAGGTAAATGAGAAAGATTTATGGTTCTGAAGCTGAAATCAGATTCTGTTTCTGTTTCATTTCAAACAACCTTTATTACTTTGAATAAAGAGATAAATGTACCGAAATTCATTTGTGGCTAGTAAGTTAAACAAAAGGGGATCTATATTAAAATACCTGGGGTTTTATATAGAACCTGCAGAAGAGGGAAGCCTTGGACTTGGGCAGGAATGAAGCATCTGAGGGGCCAGGAAGCAGAGGCCGTAGCTGCTGTCTTGCAGCAGCAGAGCTGTTGGGAGCCTTTCATCTGCTGGGACAGAATGTATGCCGGTCACTTGTCATATCTGTGTCCCTCTGCCCAAGATGTCAGTTCCCGAGAAGGAGCATCTGCTTGCCCTTGCTTGCCTTGCCTGTCCAACCTTGGTATCCATCCAAGGGTCTATTTCTACTTTTTTGGGTTTTGTTGTTGTTGATTGTCAAATTTGACATTATATATTGGGTTAAAGAAATCTTTAATCCCAGTGAACAGTGTAGCATTTTTAGATTATGGTTAAAAGCTCACCTCTGACAGTGACAGGAAAAACAGGATTTCTATCTCTAGTTTATGGCTAGAAACAATAGAGTCATGAAAAGGCTCCAAGTTAGTTAAATATCTGGCTGTGTAGAATTTTGTACATTAGTACATTCCTTTTAAATATTAACACCTCAAAGAACATTTGTGTGGTATTTAGCCACTGGTTTCTCCCCTCAGCTCCTTTCATTTTCATGTCATTAATGGTAAGCTGGTGGATGGTTGTTTTGGGTGTCTCCCACGCTGTGGCACAGAATAGATGTGAATATATGTATGTATATATTTATATGCATTTGTAATGAATCTATAGATAGGTAGATAAAAAATGATTTTATATGGCATAATTTTGGAATTCTGCATTTTTCATTCTAGTACATCATGACTCCTGGGGCTTCTCTACCTCTTCTTTATTTCTGAGTCTGAGAAACAGACCATTAGTTTTTTTGTATTGACTATGTCCCTCGGATGGAATCAGTATTAAAATGCAGACTGAAACCTTCAAGTAACATATCCTGAAAGAACAAATTACCTGTCTGTCCCATCCTCCTGATCGTGGTTGGGGGAATTACAGGAAATGCTGAAATGGAACTCTGACACTGGGCAGTGTGCCCTTCTCTGGGCAACTAGAAGCTGTTTTTCTGCCAGGATGACATCTGGTTTCTGAGGACCATGTGTGTCTTCCCTTCACCCTGACTCTGATCTAAATACTGATAGAGCACACTCCAAGCAGTAATGACTTGGTGTAATATAAGTGATAGACTTCTTTCAGCATCTCCTTCGCAGCTGTGTGCTGTTCTGAAATTATCCCCTTTTTTCCTCCTCCTCCTGTTTTGATGATTGCCTGAGTGCTTTCAAAAAGGATGACAAATGAAGGAAAAAAGCCAAAGTAGTTAACTTACAAGTGTAAAGTCTGTACTCCCTTTGACCTGCAATTCTATTTCCTATAATTTGCCTAAAATAATAGTCATTGGCTGAAAAATGTATGCAGAAAATTCATTTCGGTTTTAACTACTTAGTGAAAATTTGGGAATGACCTGAACTTGTAGCAGTAGAATACCAACTTAGTAAAGTTGGCTTATTATGCAGCTATCAAAAATAATGGCATAGTTTTATAGATTTATTGATTTGTAATGAGATTTGTGATATGGAATAATATTTATGTTATTGACTGAAAAGCAAATTAGAGAACAGCATTTCTATGCTCCCTTTTATATAAATTGTACACTTCTTTGTATATACACAGAATATGCTACCTATAGAGCAATGTCTGGAAGTATGTTTAAACAGTGGTTCTCTCTAGTGGGTAGATTTAGAGTTTTCTTTACCCGTTGATAACCCACACTAGGAACCAAAACTGATGCTGAAATGCATTTACCCCTTTCAGTAATTTTTATACCACATTAATAGTTCTTAAGAAGGGGCACCTGGGGACGCCTGAGTGGCTCAGTTGGTTAAGCGACTGCCTTTGGCTCAGGTCATGATCCCAGCGTCCTGGGATCAAGTCCCACATCGGGCTCCTTGTTCGGCAGGGAGCCTGCTTCTCCCTCTGCCTCTGCCTGCCACTCTGTCTGCCTGTGCTCTCTCTCTCTCTCTCTCTCCCTCTCTCTCTCTCTCTCTCTCTGACAAATAAATAAATTAAAAAAAAAAAAAAAAAAAAAAAAAAAAGAAGGGGCACCTGGGTGGCTCAGTGGGTTAAAGCCTCTGCCTTCGGCTTAGGTCATGATCCCAGGGTCCTGGGATCGAGCCCTATACATCCGGCTCTCTGCTCCACGGGGAGCCTGCTTTCTCCTCTCTCTCTGCCTACTTGTTATCTCTGTCAAATAAATAAATAAAATATTTTTTAAAAATAGTTCTTAAGAAATTTTAGTATTTTTTAACTAATAATGATGGTTCTTGAATCTCATTTCTAGTTTTTATATTATTGATCCTCTGAAACAGGAAGACCACAGTTTGTTTTCTAACTATACTAGACTTGAATTTCTTAGTATTTTAACTGTGTCTTTAGCTTACGCCTTTTAGCACGTCTGCCTTAGATTATATGTTTTCTGAGGGTAGCGGTATTTGATAAAGTTCATCTGTGTATCACCTGGCTTAGTATGTCCTGGAAATAGACATCCTTTTTAAAAAATCCTTAAATGTGAAATACAGTCCCTCTCGTTTGTGTAACAAATCGTTTTTTGTCTGTTCAGGTGTAGAGTTTGGTGCTCGAATGATAACTATTGATGGGAAACAGATAAAACTTCAGATATGGGATACGGTAAGTATAGTAAATACCTTGTGTGCCCTAAATAAAGTCGTTTTTTGAAAGTACAGTATATGTTTGTTTTGTTTTACTGTCCTTTTTATGCCTGTTATGGTTTGTTGGTACCAACACCCCTGCAACCATGAGATGAAATGTGGTAAAAGATTAGGTTTTCTCATGCAGTGTTTTCAACAGGTGTGCTGCAAATGTTGGGTGTTAGTGAACATATCTGAACAAATGCTTGGGCTCTGGGGTCTAAACGGAAATGCTCTGGAAACTGTGCTTTTAAGAAAATAAAGTGCCATAGCATGGAGCACCTGGATGGCTCAGTGGGTTAAGCCTCTGCTTTTGGCTCAGGTCATGATCTCAGAGCCCTGGGATAGAACCCTGCATTGGGCTCTCTGCTCAGCAGGGAGCCTGTTTCCTCCTCTCTCTCTGCTTGCTGTTCGGCCTACTTGTGATCTCTCTCTGTCAAATAAATAAAAATCTTTAAAAAAAAAAAAAGTAAATAAAATGCCATAGCAAATGACATGTATGAGATAAAATGTGAATGTAAACACCATAGAGTCACTTGATCTGACAGTTTGTTAATTTTAAAAGTTTCATATAAAAGTTTGAGGGACTCCTGGGTGGCTCAGTTGGTTAAGCGTCTGCCTCCGGCTCAGGTCATGATCCCAGGGTCCTCGGATTGAGCCCCACGTCAGGCTCTCTGCAGGCCGGGATCCTGCTTCTCCCTCTTTCTCTGCCACACTCTCTCGCTCTCTTTCTTTGTCAAATAAATTTTAAGAAAAAATAAAAAGTTTTATTTAGTCCCAACCACTTGAAGCCACCTTGCTTCTCTTACTTAATATTCGTTGAGTGCCTGTTCCGTGTCATGCCATATAGCTTTTAGTAACAGTTTGTCATCTGACCACAGAACAGGATTTGAGTGACTATTTTCTTTATCCTCCCAACTTAAATGCATAAAAGAGAAGTTACCTTACTATATACAATGGATGCCATAAGGTAGTGGTTCTCGAACTTTTTGGTCTCAGAATCCCTTTCTTTATCCTTTTAAAAATTAATGTCCTCTAAACCAAAGTCTTGTTCAGATGTGTAGATTTCAATCTTTTTTCTGAATCTTTATATTGTGAGGGCCAGGAAGAACAATCACAAGAATTTTTTTTTAAGTTGAATCTTGAGTAAAGTACCTGAGATTTATTTCATTCTTGAGTAAAGTACCTGAGATTCATTCATATTCATTCATTCATTCATTCATTCATTCACTCAAGATTTCAACTCAAGTTGAATCTTGAGTAAAGTACCTGAGAATGAAAGCTGGACAACTTATTTGGCTACGTAGAAATCCTTTTCTCCTTTTGGTTCTTGGCTGGATTCTTTATAGCTGGAATTGTTAGATAAATCATTAACAGTGAAAGTAGAGGTATTACCATAATACTGATTCTCACAAATATTAATTTTCTAACTTTATTGGCCCTTTGGGATCAGTCATGATAACATAATATGAGTACCTACTGTGTATACTTCAGTGGCTGTTTAACAGTTTGTGTATAGTTAAAGAAGCCATAGTTCAAAACCGAACTGGGCAGGATTTGTTTCCAGACTGTCAGTACCATTAACAGAGAGACTAGGCCAATGTGTGGGGTATCTTTCTTACCAGGCAGGTCTCAAGAATTCAGAAACTATTCTGAATATTGATCTTTGCTTATTATAAAGTAATCATAGATTTTAAGATGTTATGTTCATAGACCTCACTTGGAATGTTTGGATTTTTTTTTAGCTCAAGTTTTTAATTTGTAATGGTAGGCAAAACCAGATTGAATGGATTCAGTATAAAGTGATCCATTATATACAGCATTTCCACATTATAACATGTTCTTGGTAAAACAATACAGGAGGAATGAGAATGGTGTGTAGGCATGTGCTATTCTCCTTTTTAAAAATCTGTTCGCCTGGGATGTCTGGGTAGCTCAGTCAGTTAAGCATCTGCCTTCAGCTCAGGTCATGATTCCAGGGTCCTAGAATTGAGTCCCACATCCGTCTCCTTGCTCAGCAGGGAGCCCACTTCTCCCTCTGTTTGCTCCTCCCCCCTGCTTGTGCTCACTCGTTGATAATGTCTCTCTCTGACAAATAAAAAATTTAAAATTAATTAATTAATAATAAAAATCTGTTTTTCCTTTCACTTTTTTTTTATCTGAGCTATAAACACTGTAGTTTTAAATCTTATCTTATAGTGGTCTTCCTCTTGACAGTGTATTCATTTTAACTCCTCCCATAGAATGCCCCTGCAAGATTGTTTTAAAGGACTTTTGCCTTTTCTCAATATTTAGAGCAGTAAACCTGATTACAAACTAAAGAAAAAATTACCTTTTTTGTATTATTACCAAGACTCCTTCATTGGTATATATAATTCACAGTGAAATAAATCTCTTAAAAATGTAGTCCTACTTTGGGGGGGGATGTGTGCTGTGGTAAGTGCTGTGAAGTGTGTAAACCTGGCTATTCACAGGCCTATACCCCTGGGGCTAAAAATACATTATATGTTTATAAAAAATTTAAAAATTGAAAAAAAATGTAGTCCTAAGTTTTCCTGGGCTAAGCAGTTAAAAAAGAAATTCTCATAATGCATAATGCTTATGTTTTGAACTTGGATTTATTAAAAAAATTTTTTTGAAAGATACATCTCAATAAATTATAGTAAAATAATTTTAATGAAATTTCATGCTTCTAACTAGCATCATCTAATGTTTTAACCTCAAACTATGAAATGAGTTGGTTATTTGTATAGTTCTTTTATGTGATGGCTTTCTCAGTATTCAGTTTAGCATTAGACACTATTTCAAGTGGCAGAATTGCTTGCAGGGTACCAAGAGAGGGCCTAATCTTTAGTTTCCACATAAGAAAAGTTATTTTTACTGAATCTTAGCATGTTAGGATTTATTGATATCCACTTATTTAGGTGGGATGGAGTAATGACCCATTTTGTGCACTTGATTAGGACATTAGGATTCATTCTTTCATTGGAAAGGCTTTCTCTGCATGTGTGCAGACCCAGTGCTAGGTGCTGGGGATGGGGGATATGGAAGGGAGGGAGTATATTGTGAAGGCCAGGAAGAATAAGAAATTAGTGTGGAGTGTTAGAACAAGGTGGAACTTGAGTTGTCTTTGTGAATTCTGAGGGTTGGAAGGGCTTAGTAGTTAACTGAAAGATCAAAGCTCAGCATACAAACATGAATATTTTCCAGGTTAGTAGACTTTGAATGCAAAAATTGTGAAAACTGGCTTTGTGTTTACTTAATTTACATACTTTTTAATTTTATTTTATTTATTGGGGTGCCTGGGTGGCTCACTTGTTAAGCATCTGCCTTCGGCTCAGGTTGTGATTCCAGAGACCTGGGATCAAGTCCCACATCGGGCTCCCTGCTCAGTGGGAATCCTCCCTCTTCTAATCCCTCTGCTTGTGTTCCCTCTCTCACTGTCTCCCTCTCTGTCAAATAAATAAACTCTTTAAAAGAAAAAAAAAGATTTTATTTATCTGAGAGAGTAAGAGAAAAAGAGAAAAGGAGTAGGGGGAGGGGCAGAAGCAGGACCCCTCCCCCCCACTGAACAGGGAACCCGATGTGGGACTCCATCCCATGACCCTGAGATCATGACCTGATCTGAAGGCAGACGCTTAACTGACTGAGCCACCCAGATCTCCACCCCCCCCATACTTATTTTTTCTCAAAAGTAGAAAAGTGAGTAAAAATGCAGAAGTATTTTTGGTAAGAACCATCTCAATTTTAAACTCGGAGGCAATATGTATATCCTTCACCAGCCTTCTTAAAAATCAGAACATTAGTGCCACTAGTAAAAGAGAGAAATTAACTAATTTTGCATAATCTCTGAAGTCTGTTTTCACAAGTGGATATAAAGATGACTTCTACATCCTGTTGCCGTTTGACAAGCATTATATATCACATACAGAGGAAATTGATTAAGTGTGCAGAAAAAATTATATAAATTAAATTCAGAGCCATTTTCTGTTTTTCATAATAAAATGATTGCTCAAAGAATTCCATCTGATGACTGTTGAAAGCTCACTGCAGTTTATGATATAACTGATAAAATCTGCATCCTTGGCCTTCCAACAACCTTTACACCAGCAGATGGTGGGCGTAAAGATGTCATTCATCATTTATTTACAATGGACTTTATTTATTCTAGTGTCAACAGCTGCCCCAGGGAGTGGGTTATTGAATTCAAATGTGAGGCTCTGGGTTATTTGCTTCCTTTCAAATTTGTCTTCAGAGCTTAGTTGCTAGGAGTCCATTCTGTGTTCTAATAATGATTCATGTATTGTGAAGCCATTCAGTAAATTGGGTTGTCAGGGATTGCCAAAAAAGGTTTAGAGGTCTTGTTGTTGGGGGCGGGGCGGGGGGGGGGGTGCATGTGTGTCTGGTTGACTTTGAGCAGTAGTGCTGTTTTGTGACTTTTTCCCAAGACTGGTGAAGTTAAGTTTTCTTTTCTTTTACACGCTCATTCCCTACCTGCCCATATTCTGTATATGAATAAAAAGAAAATATAGATGACAGTTTATTAAAGAAAGCTTCCAACCTTTTCTTTCCTGACAGGCGGGGCAAGAGTCCTTTCGTTCCATCACAAGGTCATACTACAGAGGTGCCGCAGGGGCTTTGCTAGTGTATGATATTACAAGGTGAGAATTTGGAAATGTATCTGTTCATTTGGTCAATGCAGAGACTTTCTCTAAATAAACATGATTGCCAGTTATAAACGTATGGTTTTGCCTTTATTCCCTGGCTGTTTGACTTTAAAACTTGTGTCTTTAATTAAATTTAAATTTACTACAGAGATCTACAACGAAATTATTTTCTTATATAAATAAGCACCCCCAAGCTAATCAGTTTGATAATATTGTTTATACATTGGAATTTTCCAAAGTGAAGTTACATTTAATTTCCAGATACTGTACTTGAGATCTATTTCTCATTACATAAGTGGATATGGCTAAAAATAGTTACCTTTAATGGAATGTATACAGTTCATTGCACACTACTAGGGGAAACACTTTGAAAATAGTAATCAAATTTTCTTCTATATTTAGGAGAGATACATTCAACCACTTGACAACCTGGTTAGAGGATGCCCGCCAGCATTCCAATTCCAACATGGTCATTATGCTTATTGGAAATAAAAGGTAAAAGGACTAATTTAAATCTTTTGCATTAATGATGAAAACTGTGGATAGCTAGCTGTTTATGCAATAACTGATTTTCTTACATGTTTGTCCAAATGTACATTATTGGTTTCTTAAATTACAAAATTTTGAAAATCCCAGGATGTTTCTTTTGGTGTTTAAAATACAGTTAATAAGCTTTGTTGGAAATCATTATCGTCGTCATCATCATTATTATAAGAAATAGTTTGTGTAGGAAGGTAAACTTGAAAGAATAATTTGAAGGAAGTTCATCTGATTAGTAGTTGAAAGAAAACCAACTGATTTATTTGGGGGATGGGTCACTGTTAAATATTATCCAAATTATTTTAAATATGTAGAAATATGTGTGCAGAACTCAAAGGAATATTTTTTCTCTTTTTTATGACTTAATGTGCATTACAAGTTTGTGCAATACATCTCGGGTTTATTTCCACTTAAAGTTCTGAAACACTTTTAATATTGTTCAGTAGATATCACATTAGTACTTTTAAGCTTATTTCTAAGGTTTTGTATTAGTGTCATCCTAATGTTTTTTTTTTTTAATCTTATTTCATTTTATAACTCTAGGGAGCATTATTTGCAATGAATGTCCTTGTGCTCTACATTTAAAATAATAGTACATGGGAAAACGGTTTTTTGGCCATAGTTTCCCTAAAGTTTAAAGTAAGAAAGTTTTCACTAATTTTATTTGAAAATTACACTGGCAACAAATAAAATGTTCATACTTTTAAATCTTCATACTTATATCTTACCAGTGTCTTCCTTTTGTCTGAAAGATGGTGAGTAGGTTCTTGCTGATGACTTAAAATTGGTTGTTGCCCATGAGAAACTTCTAATCCCTGTATGAAAAAGAAAAACATAATATGTACAAAGGTGTTTCTTACTACAGAATGAAATGATAATTACATGATGTGATGGAGGTGCTAGCCAAGGCCTGTGGTAGTAATCATATTGTGTTATATAAATGTTTCAAATCAACCCATTGTACACTTTGAACTTAAGTGTTATGTGTCAGTTATATCACAATAAAAAATAATCCCTGGGGCACTGGGTGGTTCATTCGGTTAAGCTTCTACCTTTGGTTCAGGTCATGATCCCAGGGTCCTAGGATCAAGTGCTGCATTGGGCTCCCTGCTCGGTGAAGAACCCACTTCTCCCTCCCCTACTCCTCCTCTCCCTAGCTCATGGTTGCTCACTTGCTCTCTCTCTCTCCTTCAAATAAATAAATAAAATATTTAAAAATAAATAATTCCTAAATAATTTTTAAGAAAGTATTTTTTTCACAGCTAGTTGATCCCTCAACTCTAAGCTGTAGTTACCATGGTCTTCCTAAACTTCCTATGTGAGATGACTACTTTCTTAACTGTAGAGTCCTTTAGTGAAAAAACAAAACCCTAAATTAATGGAGGTATGTACTATATTCACTGATTGGAAAACGAAATATTTTTAAGATGGCATGTCTTCCCAAATTGACCTAAAGATTCATTGCAGTCCCAGTCAAAATTTTTTCGGCTTTAAGAAGGTAAAAATTAACAAGCTGTTTTAAAAATCTCTATTAAAATGCAAAGATCATAGGATAGCCAAAGTTGGCGGATTTACTGGTTTCACTATACTGATTTCAAGATTTATTATAAGGTATTGTAATCAGTTTTGTCTGGTTTTGTCATAGATAGATGTAAATCAGTGGAACAAAGTAAGATGACCAGAAGTATATTCATACACGCATACACACACACACACGTCAAGTTAATTTTTTGACAAAGGTGCCAGGGCAGTTGAGTTGGGAAAGGATAATATTTCATCAAATGGTGCTAGAACAATTGAGTAGCCATGTATCAAAAAATGAACCTTGACCCTTACCTCACACCATATACAAAAGTTAACTTGAAGTGGATCATAGACCTAAATGTAAGAGATAAAAATGTTTAAAAATTCTAGAAGAAAGCAATTTTAGTGATTGTTGTTTTGTCAAACATTTTTTTCTTTTTTTCCTTCCTTTCAGATTTTATTTAAATTCAAGTTAGTTAACGTACAGTGTAGTATTAGTTTCAGTGGTAGAATTTAGTGATTCATCACTTGCATATAACATGCAGTGCTCATTACAAGTGTTCTCCTTAATGCCCATCACCCATTTGCCCCATCCCCCTACCCACCTCCTGTCCCAACTACCCTCAGTTCCTTGTATTTAGGAGTCCCTTATGGCTTGCCTCTCTCTCTGTTTTTATCTTAACTTTATTTTTCCTTTGCTTCCTGTATATTCATCTATTTCGTTTTCTTAAATTCCACATGAGTGAAATCAGATGGTATTTGTCTTTGACTTATTTCACTTAGCATAATACCCTCTAATTCCATTCACGTTGTTGCAAATGGCAAGATTTCATTCTTTTTGATGGCTGAGAAATATTTTAATATATATTTTTATATATTTATAGAATTTTAATATAACTTTTATTTTTCTATGATTTATATGATCTTATAAATTATAATGTATAATTTTATATATATATCTTCTTTATCCATTCATCCATCGATGGACATCTGGGTTCTTTCCATATTTTGGCTTATTGTGGACATTGCTGCTATAAACATTTGAGTGCATGTGCCCCTTTGAATCACTGTTTGTATCCTTTGGATAAATATCTAGTAGTATAATTGCTGGGTCATTGAGTAGTTCTGTTTTTAACTTTTTGAGGAACCGCCGTACTTTTTTCCAGAGTGACTGCCCCACTTTGCATTCCCACCAACAGTGTGAGAGGGTTCTGCCTTCTCTGCATCTTTGCCAATGTCCATTATTTCCTGAGTTGTTAATTTTAGCCATTCTGACTGGTGTGAGGTAGTATTTCATTGTGGGGTTTTATTTTTCTTTATTTTTTAGATTTTCTTTATTTATTTGAGATAGAGAGGACGCAGGGAAGGGCAGAGAGAGAGGGAGAAGCAGACCCCCTGCTGAGCAGGGAGCCGGACTCGGGGCTTCAGGACCCTGAGACCATGACCTGAGCCAAAGGCAGACACTTAACTGACTGAGCCACCTAGGCACCTCCTCATTGTGGTTTTGATTTGTATTTCCCTGATGATGAGTGATGTTGAGCATTTTTTCATGTGTTAGCCATTTTTGTATGTCTTCCTTTCAGAAATGTCTGTTCATGTCTTTCCGCATTTTTGTAACTGGATTGTGTATTTTCTGAGTATTAAGTGGTTAAGTTCTTCATAGATTGTAGATACTAGCCCTTTAGCTCTGATATGCCATTACAAATATCTCCTCTCATTCCATTGGTTGCCTTTTAGTTTTGTTGATTTGTCAAACATTTTTTAAATGAGACAGAAAAAAGGCATAAAAGGGAAAAAAACCAACTATATACTTGACTCTTGAAGAACACACAATCCAAAATTTGCATTTGATTACCAAAAACTTAACTGCTAATAGGCTACTGTTGACTAGAAGCCTAACTGAGAGCAAATAGTTGATTAACACATATTTTGTATTTATATGTCTTATATATTGTATTCTTACCATAAAGTAAGCTAGGGAAAAGAAAATGTTACTAAGAACAATCATAAGGGAGAAAAATACATTTGCAGTACTATACGGTAATGGGGGCAAAGCAAAGTGAGAGAGAGAGTCTTAGTCAGGTTCCACACCCAGTTTGGAGCCTTATGCAGGGCTCAGTCTCACAACCTGGAGATCATGACTTGAGCCGAAATCAAAGAGTCAGACACTTAACCAACTGAGCCATACAGGCACTCTCCTGTACAATACTGTATTTATTGAAAAAAATTCACATGTAAATGGACCCTTGCAGTTAAAATCCGTGGTGTTTACGGTTCAAATTCAACAAAATTAAAAACTTTTGCTTAAAAAAAAAAAAAGTTTCAGGGGCGCCTGGGTGGCTCAGTTGGTTGGACGACTGCCTTCGGCTCAGGTCATGATCCCAGAGTCCCGGGATCGAGTTCCACATTGGGCTCCCAGCTCCACGGGAAGTCTGCTTCTCCCTTTGACCTTCTCCTTGCTCGTGCTCTCTCTCACTGCCTCTCTCTCAAATAAATAAATAAAATCTTAAAAAAAAAAAAAAGTTTCAAAAATGAAAGGGAAGCTACAGACTAGGAGAAAATATTACAACATAAAACGTATATCCAACAAAATGTTTGTTTCTAGAATATATGAAGAATTGTTACAATTCATTAATAAAAAGATAACCCAGTTTTTTTTAATGTGCAAAAGAACTGAACCAGCACTTTACTAAAGAAGATATGTATTGTTGGCAAGTAAACACATAAAAAATACTTAACACCACTAATCATGAAGGAAATGCAGATTAAAACCTCAATGATGGGGCTTCTGGGTGGCTCATTTGGTTACGCATCTGCCTTTGGCTCAGGTCATGATCCTGGAGTCCCTGGATGGAGCACCTCATCAGGCTCCCCGCTCAGTAGGGTGTCTGCTTCTCCCTCTCCTTCTGCCCCTCCCCCGCTCATGTTTTCTCTCTCTCTCTCTCTCTCTCTCTCTCTCTCTTTCTGTCTCTGTCTCTCCCCTCTACCCCCAAATAAATAAATAAAAATCTTCAAAAAAATAAAGTCCCTATGATGTACATACCATTATGTACTCCTTAAAATAGCTAAAATTAAAAAGACTAACATACTGAGTGTTGGCAAGGATGTAGAACTGAAACCCTTATACTGCTTTTGGGAATGTAAAATGATAACCACATTGCAAGATGCAAACATACATCTAACATACTGCCTGTGCATTCCATTCCTAGATACTTATCCAACATAAACGTGTTTTCATAGGGCCACACAAAGAATTATACACACATACTCTACCACCTTTATTTGTAATAGCCCCAAAGTGGGAAACAACCCATATTTCAAATAATAAGCGAATGGGTAAATTGTGGTATAGTCATGCAGTGGAATACCACTCAACAATAAAGAATGAGCTATTGGTATGTGCAACAAAGCGGATGAATCTCAAAATAATTATGTGGAGTGAAAAAACCCAGACAAAAATGAAGACATATCATGTGATTCCATTTGTTTAAAATCCTGGAAAATTCAGGAAGCAGATCGTTAGTTGCGTGGGGTAAAGTAGGAGGAAAGGATGGATTACAGTGTGTACAGTGTGAGGAAGCCTATGGGAGGCGAATGGCTTCACAGGTAAACATGTCAAACTCATCATTTTATATTAAATGTGCAGTTTCTTTTATGTCAATTATACTACAGTAAAGCTGGAAAAATAGTAAGATAGCAAATAGCATTTTACTGTATAGAATTGATTTTAGAAAAGTTATTTTAATAGAAATCAAGGTTTGCTGTTTAAGAGAAAATATTTACTTACATGATATTTCAATTGGAAAAGGCCAATTATTGATTACTTTGTAACTGGAAATATCTATTATCTTGGCCTTTGCTCAAAACTTTTCATGGTTATTCTTTCCTCATTTAAATTATTTCAACCTTTCAAGATTAAAGCTATTGTAGGGAAACTTTAGTCTTTGTGATCTAGAAGTATTCATACTACCATTCAGTAGTGATGTATGAAATAATAAGAGAATATTTGGAGAATAAAGAGAATTTTCATACTTTTAATCTTACTAGTGTTTTCTTTGGGTCTCAGACATGGTGGATGGCAACTTACTGATGGCTTAAAATTTTGTTCCTGCCCATGAGGAACTTATAGTCTAAATGTAAAAGGAAAAATCATATTATATACAAGAGGTGTTTCTAATGATTGTAGGTGGATGGCCCTTATACTTAAAGTATAGTGGCTATGGAAAGACATTTTAAGGAAAAACTAAGAGAAGGGAACAAAGAATGTATGACATGCAGAGAGTGAATGGGAATGAACAGAGATAAATGAGGTGATTATTATTAGATGAGGTGAATTGGGGTAGACATGGAAACGGGGAATAGGCGATTTTTGAATTAGATGCATTAAGCAGTAGGGAGCCAGTGAAGGGATTTGAGGAGGGCAGTGACCTAGTCATAGTGACAGATGACACAGATTTTTCTTAACTATGGCATTTTAAATTGGTTATATAAGAAATAGGAAGCAGGGTCTACAAAGATGAAAAATTCTTAATAGTCAAGGATTATACTACAAACCCTAAACAAAAAGGGTGTGAATTAAGAGAATGATTTAGGAAAGAAGGATAATTAACTAATGAAAGCAGTTTAAATGTTTTATGATTTTTATGCCTGGAAAACTGAGGAAACAACCAAAGTAAAAAGATCATGCATCCTAAATTGCCACTTACTTTCTTTTTTTTTCTGAACAATCCCTCAAAGGTACATGTCTTTAACCCTCTTTGCTAAGATAACATTTGCAATTGCAAATGTAATCAGAGATAATGGTGTGGAAAACAGAGTAATTTTATCCCCAAATAAGGTATTGTTTAAATAAGATATGGCATATGCTTAAAATAGGATAAAGGGTACTTAAGGGAAGAGGTGTTTTCTTGAAATTTTGCGCAACTGAAAGCTAATTTGCCCTTTGGAATGACTGTCAGATAAGGGGGATGAATTCCAGGAGCCTGTTACCACATCACTGTTGCTAGGGTTTTTCCCCCATTTTTATTCCTACTAGAATATAAACTCCTTGCGGCCTGTGGGGGTTTGGGATTTTTGTCTGTTTTGCCTAGTAGTCTGTCCCCAGATGTAAGAAAGGGCTTGGCACGTAGGAGGCCCTTGGATTATAGTTGGGTGTATTACCCTGCTTGTGCTATAATATTTGTAAACTTAGTTTGCCCTCCTTTTTGTTCTCATCTTAAACCACTAATATTTCATAGCATGGGCATCTAAACAGCATGTCACATTCTTGTGGTTCCCTTTGTAATATTTTATATCAAACTTTCTAACATTTCACATTGTTAGGAGTGTTTTTTGAACACTTGCTTCACTAAATGCTTAGATGACTTTTTATAAATTATAAATTATTTTTAAAATGTAACAACTGAAAGTTACAAAAATCACTCAGAAGTTTCAATTACTTTAACAACGGTTACTGAGGGGTGCCTGGGTGGCTCAGTGGGTTAAAGCCTCTGCTTTCGGCTCAGGTCATTATCCCAGGGTCCTAGGATCGAGCCCTGCATCGCATCAGGCTCTCTGCTCAGCAGGGAGCCTGCTTTCCTTCCTTTCTCTTTGCCTGCCTCTCTGCTTACTTGTGATCTTTTTCAAATAAATAAAATCTTTAAAACAACAACAACAACAACAACAACAACAACAACGGTTGCTGATAATGAGCTAAGTGACAACTTTGTAAACATAATTGACAGCTTATCTGATCAGCCAGCTTTTTAAAGACATCCAATTCCTGGTGAATTTTGTAATGTTTAAACAGTGATATAACTTAATATTAGATGGATGAGACTTTAACATCTTTGTTTTGCTTTATCCCTAATTTGTGTGGTATAAATTTGCATAAAATACCACCATTCTTTACACTCAGTAAAAATAATACTGTAAAAGACTGCAAAATGGGAAAATGATAGAAAACGCAAAATACAGTAGTGGGTAGGAGCATCTTCCAGTAGGAAGAAAGACAAAGGAGTAGTATGGAATTGTATTTAAGATGTTAATTACCTGTGGAAATTGAAATATGGGTCCTTTTTTTCTTTGTATTTTTCCATATTTGACAAAAACTTCTGTAATTTTTATCAGAAAAAGTAATCCCTATATGACACAGTCATCTGGGTGGTGATTCCACCTCCTCCATCAGCTCTTCCTAGACTGTGAACTTGGTTGTTTTAACCTGCCCTCTTTGTTCCTCCATTTCCTCATCTGTCAAGTACATTAAATGAGATAATCCATGTAAAACACTTCACAGTACTAGGTTTATATTGTATTACTCATCATCCAAGGAAATGGTTAAATGAACTGTGATGGGATATTAATCACTAAAAATTGTGTTTGTGAAAAAGATATAATGATATAGATTCTAATATTAAGTGAAGAAAATTAGAACATGGACTTACAGATACAGCATGGTTATGCATATATGTGAAAGAGGTCACTTTGGGTAGAAAAACAGGACCAAGAAGAAAAGTCAATTTAGGATGACTACACTATTTATAGAGTAACCTCCCTCCTCTCCCTGGCACTCCTGATTCTGCTTACTCTGCTTTTCCACATTTACCACTTTATAACATACTATATTCTTTACTCAGTATTATTGTCTGTCCTCTACTGGAATGTACACTTTTTTGTGTGACTTCTTCATTAATACATCCCAAGGGCTTACCAAAATTCCTGGCTTATAAAAGGGATTCAGTAGATATTTGTTGAATGAAGGAACGTTTTCCTTTTCTTAGATTTTTCTGTATTTTTAATTTAATAATGATGATAATGGGTATTTGTGAAACTAATAACTGAACTAAAGAAAAATTAACATTAATGTGCAGTACCTTTCACAGTCATCAGAGTGGCATATATTAACAAGTGTGATCTTACCATGTGTTGGTGAGGAGGTTTTACAATGGGAACTTTCAAACATTGCCACTAAGAGTATAAATTATGCAGCTGTTTTGGAAGGCACCGTTGTACTAAGTATATATTCAAGTGCAATGGCTTTTGAGCTTTCTCATTTGACTTAAATACATTTTCCATCATGTCTTAGTGCACAAATTATATGTATACCTACATAAAAAAAACAAAATTCCGTGAAACAGTGGGTGATACAGTCTGATATTTTCTCTTCTTTTCCATACTAATTCGCTGAGTCATGGCACATGTACACCAGATACTGTACTTGGAAAATATAGTACTTTCTAACATGTTACTACCTTGGAAAAGTTTTGGCACATGTACACTCAAAAAATGTATAACTTTTTATTGTAACATTGTTTATAATAATGAAAAATTATAAATAACTTTTTCAAATGGAAATTAAAAATAAATTGTGTTGCATTCATTCACTAGACTACATAATACAGCAATAAAACATTAAGAAACTAGATCTACATAGAGTATGTCAGTAACCCCAAAAAACATGTTGACCAAAACTAACAAGTTGGAGAATGATAGCTACATCTGAATTTTTCTTAATGTGCAAAAACCCTTTCTTGTATGGCTATAAACATGAGTATACATATAAAAAACATGCTTGAGATGGAAACACTAAATACAGAGAAGTGGTTACCTTTGAGGTGAAAGAAAAGAATGAGATCAGGAGCAGATAGGTACAGAAGAGGTGAATCAACTATAACTTGATTTTGTTTCTCAACAGTAAAGAAATCTGATATAAATGTGTCCGAATAATCAGGGCTAGATGGAAGTACATGGGTGTTCTATTCTCCATCCTTTTCGGTGTGCTTTAAATATTTTATAGTAATAAAAACTATAATTAAGTTTTTAAATTTTTACAGTGAAACACACTTTTTCTTAAAGATTTTATTTATTTATTTGACAGATCACAAGTAGAGAGGCAGGCAGAGAGAGAGGAGGAAGCAGGCTTCCTGCTGAGCAGAGAGCCCGATGCGGGGCTCAATCCCAGGACCCTGGGATCATGACCTGAGCCAAAGGCAGAGGCTTTAACCCACTGCACACTTTCAAGAGACCACTGCTTCCCCCCATCTTCCTAATACAGTTCCTGTACAATAAAAATGAATACTGTTCTTTCCCCCAGAAACTTCTAGCTTAGACTTTTATTTCTCTCTCCCCTTTTCTATTAACAGTTTTACTAGGAGTTAAACCAAGTAAGATTAATAATCTAATTAATGTGTCTTTAGTACTTTGGACTTTATTAAGCAATTTCCTAGAGCTTCTGGAAATTAAGTGATTTGTTTTTAAATCACATTCATAGAAACTCAGTCTGGCTGAAAGTTTAGACTAGTGTTCTCTCTTGAATTGTTATTTTGAGTAAGAGGTTTCCCTTCTTTGGGAACCCACTATACTCTAGAGGTGGGTGTTAATAGATGTTCCATTTAGGTTTCTCTTACTTACAGTGTTCTAGGACTCTAACTCTGGATCTTCTCCTGTTGGATCATTAATTCCTTGAAACTAAGCACATTCTAGCCATTTGACCTTCTTAATACCCGGAATAAGTCAATTGTATTATTATGTGTTAAAAATTAATCAAAAGAATAGTCAGCACAACTTTGAATCTTTTGTTACACTTTTCACAGATACCTCTATTTATACTGTGCTGGTCAATAACATGGCCTTTTATTTCCTATATTTAGTGATTTAGAATCTAGAAGAGAAGTAAAAAAAGAAGAAGGTGAAGCTTTTGCACGAGAACATGGACTTATCTTCATGGAAACTTCTGCTAAGACTGCTTCCAATGTAGAAGAGGTAAATAAGAGACCCTTTTAAATGTTCATCATCTTTTCACTTAATTGAAATGTATTGTATACTTTAATATTACTTTATTGGTATATCTCCCATAAGCCTTTAGTCTTTGAATATCGTAGAGTAGGAAAATTTCTTCTGTTTGAAATGCCTTGCCTTGTAACATTCATCTTAAACTCTTAAATCATATTCTGAGCCTTCTCTTGAAGCCCAAATGCTTTAACACCTCTTTGCATGTATTTATACAGAGAGAAAAAAGGAACACTGATGAAATTTGGAAATATATCGAGATACATTTGTAGCTATTTTGTATTTGTATCTACTTTTGCTTCAGTACGGAAGGTATTATATTATTTCTCTGTAACATTATACAAAGCATGGGAATTCTGCCATCTTTAATAAAGTTTAAAGTATCTCAATTATTTCCATTGATCAGCCTGAACTGCTACAAGCTTTCTGAACACATCATGTTCTTTTTATGCTTTCTGTATGTGGATATGGTACTTATATACTACACGTAGATGAGTAGATGGTTAATTCTCCCTAAGGATAAGAATCACCTCCCTAAGGTGAAAGTATTGCCACACTCTATTTTATAAAAGGCAGGAAAGAGGCTAAAAAAGTAAGTAGTTTGCCTAGAGTAATGCTGTACTTTCCACTTCTGGGTAAGACTCTTAGCAACAGTTACAAAAAGGGATTTGAGAAAATAAATGATTTTAAAATGTCATTTTTCTAAGGATAGCAGAGAATAAGATGCTAGACAGAAGCTTAACACTATGCCTTTAACATAATAAACAGTGAGTAAATATTTATTAAGAATGTACTTGGGGCTCTTCTAATTAACTTCTGAACCCAGAAATTGACTATAGTAATTCAACAGCATTGGTATTTTCACTGAAAAATTCCTTCTACAGTATGACATTATACCTATCTATATCTATATCTATACTTGATGAGGTGCTCTGTGACTGTTCTTTAATGCATTTCCTACAGCTACCAATTAATGCTTTACTTCTTGTTGCCAGTAATTACAATTTAATTACATACAAGAGTAATATTGCACTTTGCACAGTGAACCCAGAGAGAAATTTGTTCTGCCCCTCTTGTTCAGCTTACAATAGACAGGTAAAGCTACTTGTTTCAGAGAGGCACTCCTTTATTAGAGGTGTTGTATTTGGAAACAATAATAGCCAATGTATTGTGAGGGTTTCAGGACCTCTGAAACATATCCTATGGATTATTATTGATTTTCTTAATTGATTTTAAGAAACTCTAAGGCCAAAATTGAATATATTTTGGTTTAAAAAACCTTATACTATGGGGCTCCTGGCCAGCTCAGTCAGAAGAGCATACAACTCTTGATCTCTGGGTTGTGAGTCTGAGCCCAAGGGTGTAGAGATTACTTAAATAAATAAAATTTAAAAGAAAAGAAAATACTATGAAGTCAGATGATAAAGCATCAAATACTAGAAAGTAATCCTAGATTTCTAGTTCTGTTTCTGATGCCTTTGTGTTAATTTTCTTTATTCTTAACTAGTAACAGTAGGTATATATTTGTAAGCAGCAAATTACTGTTGTCATTTGGCTGAACACTTAAGTAAATTCCATTAATGTTTTAGCAGCACTTAACTACAGAAATTCTGTGTTAATAATAAAAATAATTGTTTAAAAGAAATAATAAAAATAATTGTTTAAATTTGATCTGGGCAGGAATTTCCTACACTCATGAGAGAACTTTACTTAGTTATGTAAATTAACTTGCTTCTCAGAAACCAAGGATATTAAGAAATAATCTTTTCTAATTCCATTTTTAAAAGATTTATAGACAAGCACTACATAATACCATCATCCATCAGATTTTACCTGAAAGCTAAAAATATTTCATGATCAGGTATTTTGAGGAGGTAGAGTACCATTCTGTGATCCACAAAGAGCAAAATCAAATCTGAATCTCTACAGGACTTAGGAACTAATTAAACATGAACACAACAACCAAAGGGCTTCAGCATCTAGAAGAATGCTCTCCTATCTGCCAAGTACATCTAAAACTTTGAATATTATATGTAAAACAATTACAAGATTACAAGAAGACTGAAAGAGTGAAGAAGGCTGACCAGCTTAGAGGCCTTGGGATCTGAGGAAAGTGACATATCAGTGATTTCCCTTGATTTTCTTCAGATTGGATTCTAGAGAAACTGGCAATCCAGAAAGGCCAGCAGGTGCAGGGGGCAAAAAGAAGCCTACTTTCTAGCCAAAGGACCAGGAAAGCAAACCGTTCTATTATACCCAAACATGGCAGAAAAAATTAAGGTTCTGCTTCTACCATCAGCTTACTTTAATGAGGTTTCCCATACTCATTTTCCTGTGGGATTGGTGTCAGGGGAAGCCAGCAAAAGTGCAGGTTTAAATTAGATCCAGAATCTCACAGTGCCCCAAATGTCCAGATATCATTGAAAATCACTCTTCATACCCAGAACCAGGAAGATCTCAAACTGAATGGAAAAAAAAAAATCAATAGATATTAATAGCAAGATGACAGAGGTGTTAGAACTGATAAAAATTTTTTAAGCAACCATCATAAAAATGCCTCAGGAAACAATTACATGCTTAAAACAAGTGAAAAATAGTCTCAGCAAAGGTAGTATAAGTAAGAAGAACCAGATAGAAATTTTAGAATGAAAAATATAATTAACATAAAAAAGGCTCAGTGGATGGGGTCAACAGCAGAATGAAGGGACAGAGTAAAGAAATAGTGAACTGGATGATAGAAAAATAGAAATTACTCAGTCTATACTAGAGAGAGAAAACAGACTGGAAAAAAAAAAATGAGCAGTGCCTTAGGGACCTGTGAACACAAACTCTAACATTGTGTTATCAGATTCCTAGAAGGAAAGCAGAAGGAAGATGGCTCTGAAAGTACTCAAATAATGACCGAAAATTTGCCAAATGTGGCAGAAGACATAAACCTAGATTTAAGAGGCTGAGCTAACTCCAGACAGGATAAATCCAGACAAATCCACACTGTGCCAAAATTACAACAGCAGTAAGAAGCAACTTACCAATTCAAATGACAGCAGATTTCTCATCAGAAACAGAGAAGGTCAAAGAAATACACAGTAGTTCAGGAACTGAAAGAGAATAATTTTCAGGATGCTAGAACTAGCAAAAATACTTTCAAGAATGAAGAAAAATAAAAACATTATCAGGGTGAAAGAAAGCTAAGAACTTACTAATAGTAGATCTACAAAACAGTGGCTAATGGAAGTTATCTAACAAATGAATGATAAAGAATCTCTTTGAAGGAACACTGGTAACAAATAGTATGGATAATTACGATAGACTTCTCTTAAAACTTATTAAGTCTGACAAATTATGTTTGACAAATGAAGCAGAACAATAATGTCTAGAGTGTTCTTGGTGTATATAAATACAAATACCATAAACCATGATGAAGAAAGGGCCATCAGGGGAGCTAAGGGTACTATACTTCACCTGATTTGGTAAAGTGACAACACTAGTAGACTGTGATAAGTTATATGTATATATACACACATATACATATGTATATATATATATGCAATACCTGGAATAACTACCAAAGAATATATAAAGTGATAGACAAACAATAGGTAATCAATATGGAATTTTTTTAAAAAGATTCAAATTAACCCTCAGAAAGGTACGGAAAAGAAAACGAAAATCAGCCACAGAAAACAAAATGGCAGACTTAAGCCCTCACATTGCAAAAATGACATGAAATGTACATGATCTAAATATATGAATTTAAAAAAATGGCAGAGAGGATTAAAGAACATGACCCAACTATATGGGTATGTGTAAGAAATTCACTTCAGATAAATTGATACAGGAAGGTTGAAAATAAAATTATTGGAAAAGATATATCATATAAACATTAATCAGAAGAAAGCAAGAGTGACTTCATTTATATAAAATAAAATAGACTTACAAGCAAAGAAAATTGCCAGAGACAGAGTGGGACATTATGTAAGAGTCTGCTGGGAAGACCTGGCAATCCTAAATGCATATATATCAAAAAATAGAGATGCAAGATATGTGAAGCAAAAACCAATAGAAAACTGGAAATAAACCAAACAGTGGAATTAAACTAGAAATCAATAATAGCCTCCAATTATGATTATGGATTTGTCTATTTCTCCTTTGAGTTCTATTAATCTGGTTATCAGTAAGCGATAACTGGAAAAAAATCTCCAAAGACTTGGAAACTAAACAGCACACTTCTAAATAATCTGTGTCTGGTGGACGTCTTAAAGGAAACTTAAAAATACATTGAACTGAATGAAAATGAAACTATAACATATCAGAAATTATAGCTAACAGGTACTTCAGTACAGGTAGGGAAGTGTATAGCATTAAAGGCATACAATAGAATAAAAGTCTTCTCAAGTTAAGAATCTTAGCTTCCACTTTTCTTCCACTTTTGGGTTCCTGCTTTCAGGAACCCAAAGCAAACAGAAGAAAGGAAATAATAAAGGTAAGAGCAGAAATCAGTGAAATTGAAAAGAGGTAAATTATGATAGAGAAAATGAAAGAAAAACTTCTTTTCAAGGTCATTAAAACTGACAGACCTTTGTCAGGATTGATCAGTGCAGAAAAAGGATTTGACAAAATTCAATACCCATATGTTTTACGACTAAAAAAAAAAAAAGAATGGAAGAAAACTTCCTCAGCTCGTTAAAAAGCATCTACAAAACCACAGCTAACATTATACATAAGATGAAAGGCTAAAATCTTTTAGCTCTTAGATCAGGAACAAGGCAAGGATGTCTGCTCTCACTATAATTGAAGATATTGGTGGAAGTTCTAGTTAGTGTAATAAAGCAGGAAAGGGAAATAAAGGCAGACAGCTCAGAAAGGAAGAAATAAAACTTTTTGTGGCTGACATGGCTGACATGATTGTCTCTAGGAAAACCCAAGGAATTTACACACACACACATACAAATACACAAACTAGTTAATGAGTGAGTTCAAGAAAATTACAGGATACAAGACAAATGTATAAAAAATCTCTTAGGGGCGCCTGGGTGGCTCAGTGGGTTAAAGCCTCTGCTTTCGGCTTAGGTCATGATCCCAGGGTCCTGGGATCGAGCCCCGCATCGGGCTCCCTGCTCCACGGAAAGCCTGCTTCCTCCTCTCTCTCCCTGCCTGCCTCTCTTGCCTACTTGTAATCTCTGTCTGTCAAATAAATAAATAAAATTTAAAAAAAATCTCATATTTATGGTGCTCAGTCAGTAGAGCATGTGACTCTTGAACTCAAGGTTGTGAGTTCGAGCCCCATATTGGGCATAGAGCTTACTTTTTAAAAGAAAACTATTGTATTTCTATATATAGCAATGAACACCAAAATTTAAAATACAGTACCATCTATAATCACACAAAAAGAAAAATGCCTAGGTTTAAATCTAAAAATAACATGTACAGAACAGGACATACATGCTAAAAACTGCAAAATGCTGATGAAAGAAAAAAATAACAAATAAATGAGGAAACATACTATGTTTATTGTTTGGAGTACTCAACCTAGTAAAGATGTCACTTCACAGATTGATCCAGAGGTTTAATCTAATACCTATCAAAGTTCCAGTAAGATTTTTTGATAGATATTTGACAATATTACTATAAAATATAGATAGAGGGGCAAAGGGCCTAGAATAACTAAAGCAGTTTTGAAAAAGAATAAAGTGGGAAATCGTTCTTTGATTTCAAGCCTTCACGTAGACTGTGTGATACTGGTAAAGGAATAGATACATACAGCAATGGGACAGAATAGAGAAACAATAAATAGACCCATACAGATATGCCCTCATGATTTAACAGAGGTGCAGAAACAGCTCACAGAGGAAGATAGCCATTTCAGTAAATGCTCTAGCAATTTGGATGTTCCTAGACAAGTAAATGAACCCGAGTCTCACACCTTATACAAAAACTAACCCAAAACAGATTGGAGTTAAAAGTAAAACATTTAGCTATTTATATTTTAGGGGGGAAAGGGAGAAAATCTTCAGGCTATCGTGATAGACATGCTTGTCAATAAAAGCATTTATGCTTATGGATCATGATCCATAAAAGGAAAAATGGATGTTTGCCTTTTAAAACTTGTGCTCTGTGAGGGCGCCTGGGTGGCTCAGTGGGTTAAGCCGCTGCCTTCGGCTCAGGTCATGATCTCAGGGTCCTGGGATCGAGTCCCGCATCAGGCTCTCTGCTCGGCAGGGAGCCTGCTTCCCTCTCTCTCTCTGCCTGCCTCTCTGTCTACTGTGATCTCTCTCTGTCAAATAAATAAATAAAATCTTAAACAAAAAAAAACTTGTGCTCTGTGAATGATCCTGGGAAAAAGATGAAAATGAAAGACTGCAGACTGGGAGAAAATACTTGTAAACCAAATACCAACAAAGGACTAGTATCTAGAATAAAAAACTCTCAAAACTCAATAGTTTAAAGAAGAAATCAATCCATTTAGGAAATGGGCAAAAGACATGACCAGAGATTTCATCAAAAAGGATATATGAGCAAATAAGCACTTGAAAAGATACTCAACATCAACCAGCTGTTAGGGAAATGCAACTTAAGACCTTCATGAGTTATCACTGTACATCCATCAGAATGGCCAAAATTTAAAGTGACAACACCAAATGCTGACAAGGATATGGAGAAACTAAATCACTCACACATTGCTGGTGGGAATGTAAAATGAAAGGGCCACTCTAGAAAGTTTGACAATTTCTTTAAAAACTGTACATTTCAGGGATGCCTGACTGGCTCAGTCAGTAGAGCATGCAACTCTTGACCTCAGGCCCATGAGGTTCAAGCCCCACATTGGGGGTAGAGTTTACATAATAAAAAATAAATTAAATGTGGAAGGAGGGAAGGAAGGAAGTGAGGGAGGGAAAAGAAAAAAGAAAAGAAACTAGACATTCAACTACCATGCTATCTAGCAGTTGCTCCTCTGAGCATTTATCCCAAAAAAATGAAGATTTCCAGAAACCAGTACACAGATGTTCATTGCATCTTTATTCAAACACTGAAAACAACCTGGATGTCCTTCAACAGATGAATGATTAGACGAAGTAATAATAGTACATCCACACTACAGAATACTACTCAACAGTAAAAAGGGATGAACTAGGGGACCCTGGGTGGCTCAGATGGTTAAGCATTTGCCTTTGGCTCAGGTCATGATCCCAGGGTGCTGGGATCAAGTCCCGCATTGGACACTCTGCTCAGCGGGGAGCCTGCTTTTGCCTCTCCCACTCCCCCTGCTTGTGCTTGCTCTGTCAGATAAATAAAATCTTAAAAAAAAAAAAAAAAAAGATGAACTATTGATATAGGCACAACCTATATGAGTCTCCAGAAAACTATGCTTAGTGAATTAAGTCAATCCCAAAAGATTGCATACCGTATTGTTCTATTTATATTACTTCCTTTAAATGACAAAATTAGAGAAATGGAGAACAGATTAGTCACAGCCAGGTTTAAGAGGGGGTGTCAGGGTGCTGTGTTCCTGCTCTCGCTCTGTCTCTCACTCTGTCAAGTAAATAAATGAAATCTTTATTTTTTTTAAGATTTTGTTTATTTATTTGTCAGAGAGAGTGAGCACAGGCAGACAGAGTGGCAGGCAGAGGCAGAGGGAGAAGCAGGCTCCCCGCTGAGCAAGGAGCCCGATGTGGGACTCGATCCCAAGACGCTGGTATCATGACCTGAGCCGAAGGCAGCCGCTTAACCAACTGAGCCACCCAGGCGTCCCTAAATAAAATCTTTTTTTAAAAAAAAGTTTCTTTTAAGTATGGCTCTTTGGGAACTCTCTCACATTTTTGCACAGAGCAATTTATTTTTTTACAAGAACCAAGTTCTTCTGTGCTGAATATTATGAGTTTTAGCTTATGCCTAACAATAAAGGTACTGTTCAGATTTTTATTATGCATACATAGACTTCCTTAGTAAGATTGTTCAGAAGTAAGAAGAAATTATACTAGTATTCATGAAAGAGATCCCTGAGCTATACAGAATAAGGAAGACCTGGTCGGAAGATAATAATGAGTTTTACATGGGGCGAAGTAACTGAGGGAAGAACTCCAAAATTGGGCTAAACATTAAGATGTCTTGTACTTTAATAAATAACTGAGTATTTTTAAAACAAACAAGTTCATTCATGACCCTTTGTGCATGTCAGACTTTAAAACCCAATTAAGTACATCATTAAGTAATGAGTATTTCAGTGACAGTATACATTTATCCATTAGTTTATTTTTCTACATCACCTGTATTAAAGCATTTTGCTCAGCTCACAGTGAGGTTGATGGCACTATTTTAAATCAATTTTAAACAGTTGTCACCACTTAAAAAAGTAAACCCATATACCCATCATCTGGCTTGGGAAGTTATCACCATTTTGACACTTTGATGGTTTTTTTTATTATGTCCTCTTTTTTTTTTTAAGGAAATTCCAGAAATATTTTACCGATAAATATTTCAATAATTTAAAAAACACATAACCATGATACCATTATTATACGTAGCAAACTTAGTAGTAATTCCTTTATAATATCTGATAATCAAGTATGAATGGCATCCTTTTTATTTCATTCAATTGATGTTGAAAAACAAGTATTTGTTTCTTTGAGGTCAGAAAAGACTAACAGGTGTTGTTTCTGCTTGGAGCAGAGGGAAGGAAGAGAGCTAAGCATTCATCAGGCATCTGCCTCGTGATAGGTACTCTGCACCAGTGCCTGTGGCAGGAGAGCTGATACCACAGTGAGAAAGTATACAGCTCATAAAATTGCAATATACGATCTCCAGGATTTCAGAAAGAATTAGCCTGCTAGAATTAAATCCAAAGAGGAATCATGATGAAACACAGGAGATAAATATGCTAGTTTTACAGGGTCTATAGGTTCTTAGTGGCTTAGACTTGGCATTGGAGCACACAGGAATGAATTTCAGGGAAATTTGTTCTAAGTACTGTGTCTTATCATTGCCATCCTCTGTGGGACAGGCAGTTCAGGACAGTGGGTAGAACCTTAGGCTCTGAGCTCAGACAGGAATTTATTGTCAGCTTACTGCTTAACCTTGGAGGACCCATTTCTGGAAGAATGGATCATGTTAGGAGTTAAAAGAGTAAGATAGCTATCCTAATGACACATCCTACTCACCCAGTGAGAGTGGTAGTTGATTTTTGGGCAGCTCACAGAAGGTCATTATCTCCCCTCTTTTTAAAAATTTATTTGAGAGAGAGTGCATGTGCGTATGTGCACACACGTGTGCGCTAGCGGGTGGGGCAGAAGGCGGGGAGAAGGAATCTCAGGCGAACTCCACATGGAGCACAGAGCCCAGCATAGGGGTTGATCCCATGACCCTGAGATCATGACTGAGCTGAAATCAAAACTTGGGACACTCAACAGACTGAGCCACCCCCATTATCCCCTTTTTGTAATCTATTGAGAGTTACTCTTTTCCTAGCCAGTCTTGGACTGTAATACATAGAGAGGAACTTGGGAAACCCCTGCATTGAAAGACAACTCTTAAAGGCCATTTTTTAAAATATGAAATTAAAAAAAAATATATATGAAATAAAAGAGAATTACAGTAGTTTCTCCTTATCTATGGGGGGATATGTTCCAGGACCCACGGTAGATGTCTGAAACTGCAGATGGCACCAAGCCCTATGTGAAACTATATATAAAATACTATATATATATATAAAACACATTTAACATACATGTGTTTCTACACATATATACCGGTGAAAGTTTAATTCATAAATTAGGCACAGTAAGAGGTTAATAACAATAACTTAATTGATAGAACAATTATAACAATATACCACAATAAAAGTTTTGTGAATGTGGTTTCTGAAAACGTCGTCCTATACTGTACTCACCTTGGTGATGATGCGAGCTGGTACATTGTGTCATAAGATGAAGTGAGGGGCGTGACATAGGCATTGTGATACAGCGTTAGGCTGCTCTTGATCTGATTGTATATCAAAAAGAAGGATCATCTGTTTCTGGAACATGGTTGACCGAGCATAATAGAAACCATGGAAAGCAGAACTGCGGATAAGGGGGACTACTGTATGTTAAAAGATAGAAAGATTTATAGAGAGCCTTTGTCCTAATCATGGACCATTTGGCTAAAAGTTCTTTTAGGTGGTCCAGTCGGTTAAGCGTTCGCATTCGGCTTAGGTCATGATCCCAGGGTGCTGACATCGAGCCCCACATCAGGCTCCCTTTTCAGCGGGGAGCCTGCTTCTCCCTCTCCCACTCCCCCTGCTTATGTTCCCTATCTCACTGTGTGTGTCTCTCTCTGTCAAATAAATAAATAAAATCTTTTAGAAAAATTAAGAAACAGTTTTTTAAAAATTTAAAACTACATCATTGTTTATTAAGGTTAAACCTGGTAGTATGATGATTCCTTTCTGTTTATAACCAGACCTGTTGCCTTTTGCTGTAATGCTGTAATCTATTTTTATATTTTAGTCAAGATGTAATTACTATAATGCAAGTAGAGACCATGACATTTTTAACTCTTGTCCTTCCCTGGAAGAGACTGGTTCACTTGCAGCATCAGATGACAGCATTTTTCCGACCTTAGTTGAGTTGTTGCTGAAAGTAAGTTTACTGTTAATCTGTGGATCTGTTGATTTACTATTCTGTTTAATGATTTCATCCATGAAGGATCTTTTGAGGGGAAGAACAGCCAAACTGGTGTTAGAGAAAAATGCATAGGATAGCCCACAACAGAGAATTACATGGTATAAATATCAGTAGTATTGAGGTTGACAAACACTGAGCCAGCGTGATAGGATACAGTTAGAGTAAGTGAAGTGAAGCACCAACAGCTCTGTGTCGTACACACATCCTCTTTATTCATTTAGAAGTACATGGGATGGTGTATGACGATCTTAAAAATGCTTTATTTAGGGGCGCCTGGGTGCCTCTGTCGGTTAAGCATCTTCCTTCACCTCAGGTCATGATCCCAGGACCCTGGAATCAAGCCCCCAAGTGGGCGGCCGGCTTGGGGATTCTGCTTGTTCTTCTGCCCATCCCTGTCCCCAACACATGCTTTTTCTCACTCGCTCGTGTCCTCTCTCTCTCTCTCTCTCTCTCTCAAATAAATAAAATTGTTTTTTAAAAATGCTTTATTGGGGCGCCTGGGTGGCTCAGTGGGTTAAAGCCTCTGCCTTCGGCTCGAGTCATGATTCCAGGGTCCTGGGATCGAGCCCCACATCAGTCTCTCTGCTCCATGGGGAGCCTGCTTCCTTCTCTCTCTCTGCCTGCCTCTCTGCCTACTTGTAAGCTCTGTCTGTCAAATAAATAAATAAAATCTTTAAAGTAAATAAATAAATAAAAATGCTTTATTTCAGAGCCGCCTGCATGGCTCAGTTGATTTGAGCATCTGACTCGATTTCAACTCAGGTCATGATCTCAGGGTGATGAGATCAAGCCATCAGGCTTCAAGCTGAGTGCACTCTGCTTGAGATTCTCTCTCTCCCTGTCCCTCGCTCTCCATCCCCCCATGAACACACTCGCTAGCTCTAAAATAAGTAAATAAAATCTTTTTTAAAGTGTTTTAGTTCAATGACAATCGGGGAGAAAGTGAGGACAGAGTGCTCTTAGGAAGTGACACCACTCCTGCTTCTGTTTGGTGGGCTGTCTCTGACCTGTGAGTTCTGCAGTGAGTATCCTCAGCTGTTTTCAGCATCTTCCTGATGATTTGATACCTGGATCCAGGTTCATTCTATCCCTAATCCCTCCTGACCTCCTTCCACGTCAGCCACTACTAACACCATCATTCAGCACTGCTCTATTTCAATACCTTGAACATTTTATTTTCCTTAACTCTGCCCTCTCCTATTCCAGTTGTTTTGCTCTTGCCCAAATTTATGCTGCTGTTCTTCAACTGGGATCTTAAATCTAAAATGACACCAAGACTGTACTTTCCAATATTTTGGGGAGGGCACCTGGCTGACTCAGTCAGTTAAGCATCTGACTTGATTTCGGTTCTGGTCATGATCTCAGGGTCATGAGATTGAGTGTCACATCAGGCACTATTCCAGGCATGAGCCTGCTTGGGGTTCTCTCTCCCTTTCCCTCTGCCCCCCTCCCCCTGCTCAAAAAAGATTATTTTTCAGATTATTTTTTAGAGAGCATAAAAATAAAATACCTTAGTCTGCCTAAACTAGAAATGACTTACAAAGGTAAGAATTCCTCAAGACTAAGATCTACTATTTATGAAGTCATATAAGATTAATACCACACACATATAAACATTAGCTATACACAAACATAGAAAGCTTTTCCATGTAAAACCTCCTGTATTAGCAAACTGCTATAGTATACAAATATTATGTTTAAGTATATTGGTTTCTAAACTATAAGTTATAATTTCTGAGTTACAGGTTATAATAAGGGAATTCATTCTTCCCGTGAAGTGGATTTTAGTCACTCTTACACAACCTGGAATAGTTCTAGATGAGCTATTATCATTTATCCTTTTTGTTATTCACTGAGGAAATACACCCATATCTGTGATAGTAGAAATACACCGAGTTCATCTCCTAAATGTCAATGAAATCAGAAAGCCAAATTCAACCAAAATAGTCTTGTCTATATGGTATTTAGTAATAGGAGACCAGAGCCTAACTCTGGATTTTCAGTTTCTAGTACTGATTTCTTTTTTTTTTTTTTTTAAGATTATTTATTTATTTATTTGTCAGAGAGAGGGAGAGAGAGAGCGAGCACAGGCAGACAGAGTGGCAGGCAGAGGCTGAGGGAGAAGCAGGCTCCCTGCCGAGCAAGGAGCCCGATGTGGGACTCAATCCTAGGACGCTGGGATCATGACCTGAGCCGAAGGCAGCCGCTTAACCGACTGAGCCACCCAGGCGTCCCTCTAGTACTGATTTTTTTAAATATGATATTTGGATGCTATACTCATACATTTGAGTTCCTAGCATATGGAGGGGAACACCCATTTAGTTGCCTATCATTTATTCAAGTAATAGTTATGCTGAGTATACAGGGCATTTATAGTGAAATGAGGAAAATGATATTTTTTAGGAAATTTTAGGAAATGGATTTTTAGGAAATCCATTTTAGGATTTTTTTTTTTTTTTTAGGAAAATGAGTTTAGTCTCTTTTATTTCTGACCAAAAAAAAATCCCCTTGACTTCATTTTACTAAAGATTTTGCTGATAAGAAAATAAGAATCAGCTATGTGACCAGCAGTAAATATTTTTGAATATTAGTTTTGGCTTCTCTTTTCAACCGAGACCTGAAGGTCATTGAGGACACCCAAGATACCATGTGTACCTGGTAACTGTCTGGCTCCTCAGGGAACTGCTACCGGCTGGCAGTTCATTCTAGAACCATAGCTTTGTTGAGTGTCCTACTCTGCAGTGTCCCAGGAAAATCTGGCCTCTGTTGTCTACCCTGTGACAAACTGAGGAGTTGGTATGAAGATTACAGGAAGCTCCTTCTGTCACTGGAATCCAGTGATGTTGGTTCCACACGTGTGGTGTCAGCACTTAGAAGAGTGTCTCCTAAGTGGAAAATGTATTTCAGAAGAATTTTCAGGTGATTAAAACATGCCAAGTACCTTAAACAATGCAGTTGTATATTTGTATGGCATGTTCTTGTCAGAGTTCTTTCCCATACGTTATCCCCTTTCTGCTGCGTCACACAGTAGAGAATAGCAGTAGTAAAGACTATTGGATCCTTCTTTAAGGAGCATTAATTAAAATGATCACCTCTAGAGGCGCCTGAGTGGCTCAGTTGGTTAAGTGTCTGCCTTCAGCTCGGGTCTAGATCCCCAGGGTCCTGGGATCGGGTGCTTCGTTAGGCTCCCTGCTCAGCAGAGAGTCTGCTTCTCCTTCTCCCTCTGTTGCTCCCTCTGCTTGTGCTCTCTCTCTCTCAAATAAAATATTTTTAAAAACTTAAGTAATAGAGGGGTTGCCTGGGTGGCTCAGTGGGTTGAGCCTCTGCCTTCGGTTCGGGTCATGATCCCAGGGTCCTGGGATCAGGCCCTGCATTAGGCTCTCTGCTCGGCAGGGAGCCTACTTCCCTCTCTCTCTCTGCCTGCCTCTCTGCCTACTTGTGATCTCTCTCTCTGTCAAATAAATAAATAAATCTTTAAAATAAAATAATAGAATAAAATTATCACCTCTGCATAAGGTTCCATGATCAAACGTGTTTAGGAGGGTATCCCCTTGTAGAAAACCAGAATTCCCAGTAGTTTATTAGTTTTGAGGAACCCCTGTTAAGAAGCTTTTTATTTAACCCAGAGATTTCCCAGTGTGATTTAACCATTCTCCCCCCAAAAATGGAATTGGGGTAGGGGATATGTAATATCTGAAAAATGAATGGACCTGGCTGGCTCTTTCAATGGAGAATATGACTCTTGATCTCGGGGTCATGAGTTCCAGCCCCACATTGGATGGAGAGCTTACTTTAAAAATAAATAATATAAACCATTTCCCCCCCAAATCAGTTGTATTTAGAGCTGTGCTTCTCAAACATTAATGAGTGCTCAGATCACCTAGGAATCCTGTTAAAAATGCAGATTTTGATTCTGTAGGTCAGAGGTGTGCCCTGAAAGCCTGCATTTGGAACCTGCTGTCTAGTGTTGTAGATGCTGCTGCTCCTAGGGCCAAGCTTTGAGGAGGGCAGAGACTGTGGAGTTCCTTCAGCTCTGCTAGCTAACGGAAGAAACTGGAGGGCTACTTTTTTCTGTTCCTCAGAAACATTCCTTCAAACGATTTCATCCTCTCCTTCTCTAGTGATTCTTGGCTCTTAGCATATAATTAAATAATCAAGTTTCAATCATTTTAAAAACAAAAACCTGTCATTCCCAGTTCTGGATATGTTCTCTTCTATCTTCTTGTAAACTCCATCTCCATTTCCTCATTCTTTTTCACACCTCAGTTCACAGGGCGACTTCCTCTGCCATGGCCGAGGTTACCCTGGACCTCCTAACTGCCTGTTCTAACAAATACTTCTCTGTTCTTGCCTGAACCAGTTCTTTGGGTATTTGAATCTTCAGTAGCCTATGTCTTAAAGTGTTTCTTTTTCCCTGACCCTACATATGATCATTTATTCAGTGAATATATATTGCTTTCCACTTGTGTCTTGTTTCTACCTGTGAAATATCTTCCCAAGTTGCGCTCTCCTCTCATTGCTGTTGGATTCCCTGTCTTAATTTTTCAATCCTCTACATTATTGCCTCTGAGATGTTCAGAAAAATGAAAATTGAATGTCACTCCCCAGTTTTACTAAACCGATGTGTAGTGGGCTCCCCACAGCTTCAGAATCAAACTCATTAGCTTGGAAGACAAGTCCCTTTATTGGCCAGCTCCATACAGTGTGCTCTCTGTATTCTACTAAGAGCTCACCAGCTGGGTGGTACTCTGTCAGCCTGCTTCCACAGAAAGTGTTCTCTACCCTTGAGATGCCCGCCCTTCCTACCTGATCCTTCAAGGATATAACAAAGCCTCATACCTCCTCTTGGAATGCCATGACACACAACATACCTTCCCTGCCCCCTCCACCACCAGCCACCAGGCACATGCACACATAGTCAGCAATTATGTGCTCTTTTCTCTGTTCATTCCTTTATCTTCCTGAGCATGAATTTATCTTAGCACTCTATCATGACCGTTCAACATAAGGGCAGCATTCTTTGAAAACACAGACTATCTTTTCATCTCTGCATTCCCGGCACCTAGCACAGTTTCTCCCCTGTATAGTAGATAATAAATGTTTGGACGGTGAAGTATTTATTTAATTACTTCAGTCTTGTCCTTTTTTCCTTCAGTCTTTAATCTTTTATGCTTTGGTCCCACTTGTTAATATGTAGATGGAATTCTGTCTTAAACCTTCTTTACTCTAAGCATTCTAAAACCCATGAGATTTTTGAAATCCCAGAACAAATTGCCTTCTCCTTTGATAGGAACTTCTTTCAGTAGCTACCTAGGGTCTTGGTAGTTTGAAAATATTTTTTTTTTAGACCCAGGAATAAATGTCACAGAGATTACAGCAGACTAGGAAAAATACCCCTTCCCAAAAGTCTCATGCTAACTTCATGAAGATTTCAAAATGCCTCAGAAGTGATGTATTATTGTATTATAATTATATATGTAACTGTGTGTGTATATAGTTTTATTTATATATATATAATTTATATTTATATATCAAACATATATAATTTATATATAAATATATGTTTGATATATACATATAAAGGAGGTGTGTGTGTGTGTCTGTGTCCTTCCCTGTCTTTCTTTCTGAGAAAATTCCATTTTCTCAGAGTTGTACATTACCAAAACTCATAGTATTATGTTCTCTCTAGGGACTAAAGATGATTGTGGTGTGAATCGCGATTAAACTTGCCATTTGTTTAACAGTTGTCTCCTTATCAGATATTCTCACTCTCTTAGCCATTTGATGGGTTATTTTTCTCTGTGTGCATCAGTTTTACTTATGGGAAACCAGAAAAATATATAAACATCAAACAATGTTGAGGCAAAAGTCTAGTAATTTAAAATCTCTTTTAAAAGTCTTAAACTCTTGGGGTGCCTGGCTGGCTCAGTCAGTGGAGCACTCGACTCTTGAACTCGGGGTTGTGAATTTGAGCTCCACGCTGGGTGTAGAGATTGCTTAAAATCTTGAGGAGCACCTGGCTGGCTCAATTGAAAGAGCATGTGACTGAGTCTTCATCTTGGAGTCATGTGTTCGAGCCCCATGTTGGCTGTAGAGATGACTTGAATAAATAAAGAAACTTAAAAAAATCTTTAAATAAAATATCTTAAACTATTGAAAAATCAAGGCTGACAGTTCCTGGCTTAGCTGCTAAAGTACTGAAAGAACCAAGGGCGCCTGGTTGACTCGGTTAATCGTCTGCCTTCAGCTCAGCTCATGATTCTGGGGTCCTGGGATCACGTCCCGCATCGGACTCCCTGCTTGGTGGGGAGTCTGTTTCTCCTTCCACCTGTCTCCCTTGTGTGCTTATGCACGTGCGCTTCTCTCTCATACTCTCTTTCATGCTCTCTCTGTCTCAAATAAAATCTAAGCATAAATAAATAATAGATACAGTCAAGATAATAGCTGAAAGCATAGTCAACTAGCTAGCCCTAAGACAGATTGCAATAGCTTGCCAAGCCATCTGACCCAGATAGGTGAATTTCTATGTCTAGGGAAAACATATGACTTGCCTAACCAAAAACACCCAGTTTCAAGGCCCCTTGCTAATGTTTGTGTCCTGTCCCAGTACCTCCAAATTTAATTTGTGTTGAGAGGACATCTTACATGCCTTGGGCTGTATTATAAGTGGTGGAACAGATATTTCTGTAAAGCTGGAATCTGGTATAAACTGAAGCTTTCTTGTCCCCAGTGTCAAGGGTACCACACGACTTTTTCACTGGAAATTTGACCTGTCTTTACAGCATCCTTGGAGGAGTGTTTAATAAATACTTAGCCTCTACTAGGAAGATTTTGCTGACCATCATCAGTTTCTCCACCCCTTACTTGGCCATCACCCAGCAGAACTTGGATCATCCAAGCCAAACTAACTTTGAAATTTACATCCGCTTTCTCTACTGAACTAAGGGAGCTAAACATTCCTGGAGAAAGTCCTGCTGATATGTGCATATCACACACTGACATATTCATGCACTTATAGTGCATAGTCATATAAGCACACAATTATCTAGATCACCAGCTGCCAAGACTTTCCACTTGTATATGACATAAGCATTAGAATTCCGTGTGTCTAAAATAAACTCTTCATTCTCTCCTTGAAACCTGATTTTTTTCCTTTTTATTTTTCTTAAAGATTTATTGGTTTGTTTTAGAGAGCCGAGTACTAGCAGAGGGAGGGGGAATGGAAGAGAGAGAGTCATACTCCCCACTGACCGTGGAGCCCAACACAGGGCTCGATCTCACAACCCTGAGATCATGGCCTGAGCCGAAAGCAAAGAGTTGGACACCTAACTGAGCCACCCAGGCGCCCCTCCTATTTTTATTTATCTCAATTCATAGCATACCCTTCCATGTCAGGCATTTTAGCCAAAAGTGGAGTCACCCTTAAATACCTCACCATTCTTTCCCTGTTATTTACCACGTCCTGTTAATTTCTCCAAATTCTCCATCAGTATCTTCATGCTACAGAGACGGTAAGCAGTGCATCCAAAGCAACACATCTAGTAAGAGGTGGTGCTAGAGTTTGAACCTAGAGGGTCTGGTTCTAGAGCTTCACCCTTGGCCATTCTGCTAATCGTATAGGGAGAATGTCATCCCACAGATCTTCTTGGAAGCAGATGAAAGCAAATTAAAGTTAATTTCCTTATTTTTACACGTATTTTGAATTTCTTTCAGAAATAAAACCTGTGCAAATTACTTAGCATAGTGACCCACCCATTAGTGAGTACTTAGTAAATATTGTTTATTTTTAGCATTATCACATGGACACCTGTAATGTTCATAGCATTGATTAGGAATTGAGAAGAAAATTAAACATTTTAGTTACCTCACATTTCCCAGTTCTAAGAAAAATGAAGGATCAACTGATTGCACAGCATACTTTGCTGTCATCTAAGATGTTTACTTATTTAAAGACTTACTTTTATGCAGTCTCTGCACCCAGCATGGGGCTTGAACTCACAACCTTCTGATCAGGAGTCACATGCTCTACCAACTGAGCCAGCCGGGCACACCCCTGTTCAAGATGTTTCAGTGAAACTAAGATACTTTGATTTGTTTTGAATTCTTACCTATCAGATGGTATAGTTTTTCTCTTGCCACCAGGTGGCAGCATGTGACATAAAGAAATAACTTAAATCTTTACTTTATTGTAGACAATCTTCAGTATTTTGCTTTAAAAACTGTTAAACCATAATAAAAATGAAACATTGTTCCGTGTTCCCCTCTACCTCTGTTCTCTCTCATTGTCTGTGAAGGAAGGCCTTTTAAGCATATGATGTCTTTGGCCTACATCTAGACCTGCCTCCGTCCTGCCCTGCACACATTCTCCCTCTGTCAGTGCAGAAAGTTTGTTTTTCCTGCGTCTTCAACAGAGATTTAAGCCCTTGTTTTTAGATTCTCCCAACTGAATTGTTTCAGTTCAGCAACGATAAGAACTCCATCCTCCTCTCCCCTGTATCTTCCATAGGACCTAGGGAAGTACTGAGTCTAAGGTAACAATTTAACAGATGCCCCTGGGTGAATGACACGTGGCCGGATATGCGTCAGCTAGTGTGTTGAATATTTCTTAGAATTATGATGCATTTTGTGGTTATGTTTATTTTAATTTTTGCTAGGGAAGTCACTGAAAATGGACTTAAATTTAGGTATTATTAGTGCCAGGGGCTGAAAGATTAGTGTCTGAGGTGGAAGGCAATTAATGGCTAATGAAGGTAAAGATCTGACCGTGGCAGTTAATCAAAGTAGGGCAAAGGGGAGAGCTAATGGTAAAATGAAGAGAGAGTCAGGCCTCTCCGATCCTGGAGTGCAGTCCTGCCTGGGAAAGCAAGAGGCTCACAAATTAAGTTGGCTACACGGAAATCTATTTCTCCTTCATAATTGTGGATCTGCCGAGATACTGTTTGTTCCACAGTGCGAATAATGAAATCTTCTGACATCGGTTTCTCAGCAAATGTTTTTTCCTATTCTGTAACCTATTAATATTCAGATTCAATTGTATTTGTGGAATATAGAAGTGTTCTTGCTTACACTTCTGACTTACGTGGCAGAAAACAGTGATCTTTAGGTTGTCATGCTTTGACAGTATTTCACTAATGCTAAAAATTTTCTGTAGGTGTGCCATCAACTTGCTTCATTTTTCTGATAATAAACAAGTGTTCCAGATAGATTAATTTACCGGGTTGCAGCCTCTCTCCTTAATGACATGGACCATCGTCATTAGAACTTGTACTCTGCCACGAGGAGCTGTGAGATGTCCCCAAGTTTGCTGTCCCCACACCTGCCGCCGTATGCAGACTCCCCCGTTGCCTCTGCCCCTAATACTGCTTGGGTTCATCGCCACCTACCACTCACAGACATGCCCTCATGCATGCTTCCCTTTTCTTTTCTTTTTTTTTTCCCCTAAGATTTTATTTATTTATTTGTCAGAGAAAAAGAGCACCAGTGAGGGGATGGCAGGCAGAGGGAGAAGCAGGCTCCCCTGCTGTGCAGAGAGCCCGATGCAGGACTCAGTCTCAGGAATCTGGGATCATGACCTGAGCCGAAAGCAGATGCTTTAACCGTAAGAGCCACCCAGGTGTGCTTCCCCTTTTCTTTAACCTGCCCCTTCCTCAGAAATTGTTTCTATGGCCTGGGAAATAGAAGTGAAACTGGTTGAAATTACATTCAGAACTGGAAGGAATTTCAAGTTAAGTCTGCCCTATGAAAACAGGAGAGCTTTAGTGTAAAGGCTTTGTAGTATCTAGTTAAATTGTTGCTATTTCTTCATTGTTGTCTGTGTTCTAGAGGTATTTCACATCGTTACATTGCAATCTTGAAAAATATATGTGGGGATTGCTTTTTAGTGACTAGAGTGAAATGAGCAATTAAAATTCAGTTATTGTAAGAGGTATCTCTTATCCTTCTGAGTTCTTGAAATGCTTGCAGCTCTGAGGGACAGATACTGTTTGTAATACCCAAGGCTCTTCTCTTAGAAGTTTCAATTCATCTCTAATAAGCCTTAACAGTATTTGGTTAATGTTCATTATATTTGGGGATTCAACAGTTTCAGTCGATAGCCACGGGCTTTTAAAACATGTGAACTAATGTCTGCATTTGTCACATCGGCCTTTAAGGATTCATTAAGATTGATAATAAATCATTTAATAATACATATTAAATATAGGAGCGCCTGGGTGGCTTAGTGGGTTGGGCCTCTGCCTTCAGCTCGGGTCATGATCTCGGGGTCCTGGAATCAAGCCCTGTGTCGGGATCCTTGCTCGGCGGGGAGCCTGCTTCTCCCTCTGCCTCTGCCTGCCTCTCTGCCTGCCTGTGTGCTCTCTCTCTGACAAATAAACAAATTAAAAAAAAAAAAAACCAACAAAGACTATTTCATTGAGATGATGAGAATTATGAAAGGAAATATAACTATTTGTATATATTTCAATTTGTAATGAAATTAATTGCATGTCATTCTGATATAAAATACATCCTTTTTTTTTTTTTTTTGGTAAGATTTTTATTTATATGACAGAGAGGGAACACAAGCAAGGGGAGTGGGGGAGGGAGAAGCAGGCTTTCCACGGAGCAGGAAGCCTGCTATGGGCCTCAGTCCCAGGACCTTGGGATGATGACCTGAGCCGAAGGCAGACGCTTAACGACTGAGCCACCCAGGCACGCCAGATATAAAATACATCTTAAGTCCATTGAGTACAACTGTTCTTAAAGGTACTTAAATATTAAGTACTATTCAGTACTACAAAATTAGTAGTGACTTAAAAATCTTAATATCGCATAGCTTTCTTGAGCCAGTTATTAAATGATTCATCAACAAATTGACAAAAATGTCCATTTTTGTACATAACTTGGCACATTTAGTGTCTTTTATAATACAAACTCTTGTTTAGGGACGCCTGGGTGGCTCAGTCATTAAGCGTCTGCTTTCAGCTCAGTCCTGATCCTGGAGTCCCTGGACTGAGCTCTGCATCAGCTCCCTGCTCAGTGGGGAGCCTGCTTTTCCCTCTCTGCCTGCCTGCCTGCCTGCCGCTCCCCCTGCTTATGCTCTCTTTCTCACTGTCAAATAAATAAAAATTTTTTTAAAAATGCTTGTTTATATAAAGTTGTAACTCCTTTATGGGATCTTGTAGTTCTGTCTGATGTTCTAGGGAGTTGTATACATGCAGGGGCCCCTTTAAGGATTTCTAGCCCTGTGAATTTATGAATCTGTTGACTTCAATATTTAGTTAGCCCGGTTTCTGAGACCATCAACCGTAATTGACATATTATTGGAAATAAAGTTAAGTTTTCCCTTATTTATAAGGGTAACTTCAATTTTGAGGAATGTAAATCAATTCAGAGTTGGCTGGAAGCCAGTTTCTCCTTCACTGTAACTCCAGCGCACATGAAAAGCGCACTTACTTCTTAAGTGCCTTGTGAATCTGCAGTGATTAATTCTTCTCATTATTTTGCTGCAAATTCTCATGACCCTCTCTGATGATTCGATCAGCCACTTAGAGTTTATGCATATTCATATCTCCGCGCCCCTGCCGTAGTCACTTGCGTCTCTGCTGCCGACTGGTGTGTTCTTGGTGCAGTAATTGAGCTGCGGTAGATTGATTACTCTGGGGAGCTGTAAGGCCTTTAAAGGTGAAAACATATCAGTCCTGTTAATTAGGAAACAAAAGCTCCGGTGGCAAGTTCAGCCGTGAAATGTTTCCAGTGTGGAAAAGATGAAAAGTAGGATTGGTTCCTTTCCATGAACCTGTTTACTTTTTAAATTTGAACTTAAATCTGTGGCCGTGCTAGTGGAGAATCGCCTTGTTTTACGAATTTTCAGAGAAGGCTTGCTGAAGGGGACCCGACTTAGAAAATGAATGCTGTTACCTGTGCTCTCTCAGATGGGATAGTTTAGAACGGGGGTTTATGAACACTTTTTGGTAGCACTGGCACTATTCGTATAAAACATCTCAATATTTATTTGTATTTATTTGTGTTTTTAGTAATCTTCACCATCACCGTGGGGCTAGACCTCACAAACCCGAGATCAAGAGTCACATGCTCTCCTGACTGAGCCAGGTGCCCCCTAATAGCTTACTGTTTTACATAGAGAATCCTTGTGGATTCATTTGGTGTTTAGAGGCTTAATTTGGTCAGTGTTTTAACACTGATTTTTTTTTTTTTTTTTTGTCAATTTAGTAGTATGCTACATGGGAAAAGGGTGAAACTTCATTCAACACAGCATAAAAGTTGAGCTGCTTTTTATCTCTTTATCATAAGCATCCTTTGATTCTTTCCCTCTTAAACTGCATATTAAGTAATACATTGCCCTAGTGAAAAGGATCGTGTATGGAACAATGGTCTCTAAGAGTAACCTTGTTTCAGCATGGAAGTTCATGCAATGTATGGAACTGACATCTTTTTATCCCTCCCTGCCCCCTCCAGTGATGAATTTTTCTTTTGGGATATAGTTCATATGCCATGAAATTTACCCTTATTTTAAAGAATACACGTCAGTAGGTTTTAGTATATTCAGAGTTGTGCAACCATTACCAGTATCTGACTCCGGAACATTTTTATCACCCCAAAAGAAACCCCATACCGCATTATCAGTCATTCCCTATTTCCCTAATCCTTGGCAACCAATAATCTTTCTTTCTTTCTATGGATTGACCTCTTCTGGACATTTCAATAAATGGAATCATGCTATGTGTGGTTTTTTTACATCTGGTTTCTTTTAGCATAATGTTTTCAAGATTCATCCACACTGTAGTATGAATGAGTATTTTTTTTTTTTCTTATGGCTGAGTAATATTGCATTGTAAGGTTATACCACCTTTTGCTTTTTACTCATCAGTAGATTAACATTTGTGTTGTTTCCACTTTTTGGCTATTGCTGCTGATAATGAACATTCATATACATCCTTGTCTTGTTCTTGATCTTTAAGAAAGCTTTCGGTCTTCACCACTTGGTATGATGATAGCTGTGAGTTTTTCATAGATGCTGTTGAGGAAGTCCCCTCCTAATCCTATCTTGTTGAGTGTTTTTATCATGAAAGGTTGTTGGATTTTGTTAAATGCTTCTTCTGCTTCTATTGAAGTGATCATACGGTTTTTGTCCTTTATTAATTAACATGGTGTATTAATTGGTTGATTTTTCTTACATGGAACATAATGAAATTCTACAGTTTTTACATAATATTCTTTTACTGTTGTGATTTTAAATAATTTGAATCAATTTCTCTACTTTATATTTCAGGCATTTATTAATACAGCAAAAGAAATTTATGAGAAAATCCAAGAAGGAGTCTTTGACATTAATAACGAGGTATATATATACATATATATGTATAAATAAATATTATTGGCTAATATTAATTTAGAGTTGAATTTTAATTATGACATGAATTTAGGAGTTTGGATTTTTTGAAATTCTTAAAAATGGGTCTGTGATGTCCGTTAACACATTATTAGTTTATAAGCCTCTAACTAAAGATTTGTTCTGTGTTCTATAGTAGGTAAATATTTATGTTCTAGTAGGGCATCACTTTGTGAAAATGGATTAAAATAAGTGACCATTTATTGCACACACTGCAAAAAAAAGATAAACCCTCCAAAGAGAGAAGAAAATCCACTTTCATCCATGCGTCCATATGGTGTCCTCTGCTTTGGGGAATAATTTTCTAGTGTGTAAATGCACGTACTATGTTACTAATGCAAGAGGCTCTCTCTGTTGTCTAGCATGAAAGAGGGAAATACCCAATTTGGAAATGACTCCCAGTATAGCATGTTTTCAGGAGACTAATATATGCATTGGCAATTGGCATTGTTTTTGGTTTTGTCTTCTTTGTAAAATTATTTGACGAATATGATTAGGATGAAAGGTAAAGCTTTGAAGCATATAATTCAGTGTTTACCAAAGGTTATCCTTCTGACCTAACTCCCCACTATGCACTTATTTATTTCAGAACGTTTATGTGGAATATGGTAGATTATTTACTTTGACATAAATATTTCTGCCATTCCATATTGAGACTTGGTGCTCCCAAGACAAAAACCCTTATCCCTCCCACAGTTGCAATTAGGAAAGCACGCTGTTAGGAATCCTTTATTGTGTGTGTGGCTCCTGGCCTGTACATACATGGGGCTCTTCCCTATAGGTCTCAATATTCCTTGCTAAAACAGACAACAGTCTACCTAAGGTTTCCAAAAAGTACTTGATTTTCTCGTTTCTTTTAATTTGGAGGTACTATATCTCCTAAATCCTATCTTCTAGGCTTCTGTGTGGCAGATTTGGAGTTACTTTAAAGACAGCAGTCAGAGACTAATGCCAGATAACTGGAACAGTAATTGGGCCTCCGTTTAAAAGGGAACACTCACTGTTTCTGTCTGGTTTCATATAGTAGCTGACTGCTTTGCTGTGCGTGGGGCCTCTTCGAGTGTAATGTGCTGTCAGGAGCCAACAGGCCGTGCGATTTATTTGGCCCGGTGCCAAGTCTGAGTCCTTGATTCCTCAAGAAGTTGCTACCAGCCCAGAGGGGGCAAAACCAATGAGCCATAGGGCATGCTTTTTATTAAAGAGGAGTCAAAAGAGCGAGAAGAAACCACATCAGCTGCTGTCAATACTGAGCGAGTGCCAGAAACCCCCAGGCTACTACTGGGGCAGAGCAACTGCCAAGCACTATAAAGCTGAGATTTACTGTGACGGAAAGTTTCCTTCAGAGCTTAATTTCTGAAGCTACTGTATTACTTTTCTCCGAGTGTTGTGTTTGTAGGTAAAAATCCACTTGAGGGAGTGAGGGCTGAGACAGAAGTGTGAGTTTGATGAATGAAAGAACTACTCTGTGTGTGGGTTCTTGGCGAGCTGCCATGTCTTTGGGGATCATAGAAATTATTGATGACACAGAACACTCATATGCCCTCAGCCCGCGCAGCTGATTCAACATGGGGCAGAAACACCGTCTAGAGAAAAGCTTGGACGTCATCTTAGAGCAGTGCAGGGCTGTGCGTATTTTTACCCTTTAAAGATGACTTGCAGTAATCGTTTTAAACAGCGTCTCCATTCTGGGAACACCCCGCCAAGCGGCACTTCGGGTTCTGTCTACTCACAAGTACCTGGGAGGATAAAGGATTCTTTTCAGAAAGATTTCCACAGTATTATTTTCAAAAGGAAGGAACATCCCCCTCAGAGATACTGTTGTAATGGCGGCAAAAATCCGCTTAATGTCTTTTTCCCCCCAGTCATTTGTGGAGAAATTATGTCATTAAGAATTCAATAGAGTTCTTTAAATTGAGCTAAACTCTACTATCTGGTTGGGGCCCGTTGACATTTTTTATCCCTTTACCCTTTCTCTTTCAGGCAAACGGCATTAAAATTGGCCCTCAGCACGCTGCTACTAACGCCACACACGCAGGCAATCAGGGAGGACAGCAGGCCGGGGGGGGCTGCTGTTGAGTCCGGTTTTACTGTCTCGCTGCCCGAATGCGGCTCCTCACTTCCTCTTTCACTCTCTCCTCCTGCTCAGCTGAGACGTGAAGCTATTTGAAATGGCTTTATGTCACAGGAGACTTTAATCCTTCAAATTCTTGTATAACTTTGAATAAATGGTTAATGTTCACTTAAAAAAGACAGATTTTGGAGATTGTATTCATATCTATTTGCATTTGATTTCTAGGTCAATTGATGTGATTATTTTTGTTAAATGTTGTCTTGTGCCCTTACCTACGAACTGAACTGTATTAAACACTACAAAGTCATCTTGAGTATTTTAAATCAGTTTGTGTGGTTAGGTTTCACACCTGTGGTGACCTAATGTTTAATATTCTAGAGCTGTCCTCAAAAAGTTTGTCAGTTTTCAAGGCTGTAAGGAAAACCAGAAGGACTCTTTTAATTCTGTATTTATCACTTACTTTCTGTATATACAGTTTAACCTGCTTGGGTGTACTTTGCCAAGCTTGAATTCTTTAATGCATTTGCATAAATTCTATACTGTTTAGAGCTTAAAGCTACAGAAGCATTGTTAGGAATTGCTTGGACACTAAATTTTAAACTTTTTGACATTGTTAACAAGCATGTTCATCTTTTCTTGTCACTAGTCCAAGAAAATATGCTTAATGTACATTACTAAAGGCTATGTATGTGTTAACCTATTTTAATGCCAAAAGTTTGCTATATGTCCACAGTTTCTTTAAGACCTCTTCAGAAAAGGATTTGTTTGCCTTAATGAATACTGTTGGGTACAAACACAGTATAATGAGTGAAATGGGCAGAAGCAAGAACTCCCTACACCTAAGCGACTCCAAGAAGAATGAATGTCCACATTTAAATGGCACATTATGAGGACTTTAATCTTTCCTTAAACACAATAATGTTTTCTTTTGCTTTTATTCACATGATTTCTAAGTATATTTTTCATGCAGGACAGTTTTTCAACCTTGATGTACAGTGAATGTGTAAAATTTTTCTTTCAGTGGCAACCTATAATCTTTAAAATATGGTAAGCATCTTGTCTGTTTTGAAGGGGATATGACAATAAATCTACCAGATGGAAAATCCTGTCAAAAGTAGAAAAGCTTTAGTAATTTACTCAGTGTGGTGGTTTTATCCTTTTTTTTTTTTTTCTCCCTTGGTCTATAATGAAATTGTTACAGCAGTGCAAAATAAAATCCTATGTATAAAAGTGTTCCTTTTTTTATTATGACCACATCATTTAAAAAAAAATTTTTTTAGTACATCCACATGTATTTATTTGAGCATATTTTTAAAAGGGTCAGCATGTTTTAACACCTTTTTATTTTTTTATTTTTTTTTAAGATTTTATTTATTTATTTGACAGAGAGAGAGTGATTATAAGTATGTAGAGAGACAGGCAGAGAGAGAGGGAGAAGCAGGCTCCCTGCTGAGCAGAGAGCCCGATGTGGGGCTCCATCCCAGGACCCTGAGATCATGACCTGAGCTGAAGGCAGAGGCTTAACCCACTGAGCCACCCAGGTGCCCCTGTTTTAACACCTTTTTAAAAAATTTTGCTTAAATGTGATCAGACTTAACAGTATTGAAATCCTTTTTTGTGACAGATGATGTAAGCAAGTATGTCCTACCTTTCAGCCTGCATAAAAGTGCATTCAAACTAGAAAAAGGGTTTATAAAGAAGTTCTAAGTATGAAACTACTTTCAGTTCACTCACTGACTTCAGCCTTCTGCGGGTCTTCCTTGAAGATTCAGCAATACTCTCATCAGAGCCCTGCCATTACTCTTATGGGAAAACACCTAATGTCATCTTAGGTTTGTTTTAATGAACTCCCTGTGGCCAGAGGGAAAGGTGAGAGGAAACCAAGTTTCTTGAGGATTGTTATTATAAACTTGTCTCTCCTTAAAGTGATCATATAAAATTCACTGTCATTAATGATGAGTAAAAAAATGTTGAGACAACCAGGACTTGTTCTGCTCTGTACTAGGAAGAGGGTGCTTTTTTAGAAATTGTTATTTTGAAGCCGCTGTTAACTTTACCCAAAGATCAATGTGTTTCTTTTCCATGCCATCTCCCTTAATTCTTTTATAAATCAAGTGTAGGAGGAGAAACAAATGGTAAACACAAACAATAGCAGACTAGCACATGTATTTTAATACCCTAAGAAAAGACGGAGCCCTCCTACAGCCCTTACCACAGGATCCTTAATCTGCTTCCGACTTGGGCAGCAGGGTGAGTAGTAGACTTCTCTATAATTCATTACCACTTCCTCCACAAATCTCATCCACTATTAAAGAATATGTGTGATGAACCCTTTACATCGACAAAACAGTGTTGGCTTCTACTTTTTGCCCATTTTATTCCTATATTCCTATCATAAATACTATAATATTGGCACCTGTAATTGAATCTTTAATACTATAATTGAGTCTTTAATTGAACTTTGATCAATTTCTGCAGCATCTGTGGACACACTTAAAAGCCAAAAAAATCAGTCACTAAAAAACTAAATACAACTTTTAATGTGTCTTGACATGTAACATTCCAAAGTTGTAATCTTCATAAAGACAGTGTTACTATTTGTCTTCTGAATTTAAGACAACTGAATCGGGAACAGATTTTTGAAAGAGTAGCATATAATTTGGTATGTAATTCAAACAACATAGGAGCTGAACCAAAACTTCATACACAGTTTGTTTTTAATTTTAAAATAGTCTGTTAACAGGAAAATAACCCCTATTTGTCCTCATAGTCAAGAGGGTAGAAATATAAATGACACCAAAATGTGTTTAATCACTCAAGCAGTGATTTATGTCTGGCTTTGGCACACATTAAATATTCTCTCATAGGTAGTTGCACCTTTTCAAAGATCAGTACTAAGATTGACAGGATAGGGTTTGACTATATAAGCTAAAAAAATAAAAAAAAAAATCTTGTTTCATAATAAACAAGAATTGACTACAAAGAGACTGAAATACCAACCTGTATATCTTAGAAAAGAGTTTACGTGTGTTTTGGTGTTCAAATGAAAAAGGAATCTAGCCCCATGGTAGAACATTTGATAATTACATTGGTATTTACTAGATAGTAGTACTTACTTGGTTGAAGTCATGATGGGAAACTTTAAAGGGCCAGTATGTTTATTTCAGTATTCAAAAGCTTTCTAATATCATGAGGCCAACTCTTAAAATTGAAGGATGAAGGACCAAGTCCTGATGGGGGTGGGGGGGGGGACCAGTTCACCTTTAAGATTCTTAAGTATCCCTAAAATATAAACATTCAAACATACAGAAATAAAACAAAGCGTTTCTCACCTGTGAGATTGGAAGAAGTTTAAAGTATGACAACACATTCTGTTGGTCAAACACTCTCAGATGTTAAGCCAGTGGAAGTGCAAATGTAATGTGTTGCTGGAGAGGAACTTGGTCATACCTAAGATTGTTTCTTTTTTTTTTTTTTTCTTTTTAAGATTTTTATTTATTCATTTGCCAGAGAGAGAGTGTTGTTGATTCAGCAATCTCACTTCTAGGAAAATGCCATGATGATAACCTTGCAACAATGCAAAAGCATATAGGCATGAAGTTGCTCACTGCAACATTGGTTGTAATTGCAAAATAATTGGAGATGACCTAAATGTGCATAGAATGATTGAATAAACCATGAGACATCCACCCAAGGAAGCCCTACACAGCTGTACAAAGCATGACAAAGAGCTCTCTGAACTGACGTCATTTCCAGGATATATGAAGGGAGAAAAGCGAAGTGTGAGGGTGTCTACAGGTTACCATAATGGAAACAAGAAGGTAATATAAGAAAGTATGCATGTGTCTGCTCATTTGTGCAAAAGAAGCAAGAATAAACTAAAAAGACTGGTTACCTACAGAGGGTGAGTAGGATTGGTATAGAAAGTAAGGAGGATTGGGAACGGGGTATTTGGGTTAAGTGACCTCTCTTTCAGTATACGTTTTTCTTCAGTCTTCACTGAAAAAGTGAAGTGAAAACACTTCAGAAGTGTTTTCAGTACTCCAAAAATAATTAAAACCAACCATGATGTTCAGGGAATTTGGAATGAATGACCCTGCCTATATTACAAATGAGCAACATTACCACACTGAAGGGGACAGGAAAGAAAACTAGCATACAAGCAGCGACTTTGGGAAACAGGATATGACTGTATAAGGCTAAAGATATAGCAAACTATACACAATTATGTTGTAGGTAGTAGAGATGTGTGGATTAGCAATTCTAAAAACACCTTTAGCATATTTATATTGAGCATATAAATATATTGTGGATAATGAAAGGTCCATAATGAAAGCAGGTTTTCAGCATTGAATAAAGTCACAAATAGAAGTTGGGAAAGACTAGAATGGACCCTGTGGTGTTGGATTGAAATTGGAGGTGTTAGGAACTCAACGGTTTTTCTGTGTATGGATGCACAGAGAAATACAGGTAGATGAGTGAGAAAATACACCTTTCCTAGTTTTGTCTACTCTGAGAAGGGCCCGAAAGTAAAGACACCCCAGCAGCTGTGAGCACACCTACTACGCAGATACTGGTTTCTAAATACCTTCTATAAAGGGAACTAGGGCACCCTGGAGAAATGGTTGATTCCAGGGCTGGGGCAGGAAAATCATAAAATAAGTCCAGAATATCTTGATGCCAGAAAAGTAAGGGAGTGCTCATAAAATGATGGGAATGGAAAGGGGGGCATTACTAGGGACTCAGGCACCAACTTAATGCTTCTGATGGCCAAATCGGGAATGCTTTGAAAAAAGTAACTCGTGTTAGTAATAAGATCGTAAACCATGGGATCAAACATCCATGGTACAAATGAGTAATTGCATAAATAAATGAGGGAAAGAGGCAGCTTTTCCTTACAGTAGAATACCAATTAGTAGAGCTAGAAAGCATGATGCAAACAAAATCCTCAAAAACACAGTAACTGTTCAAGATAGGCATCATTGATGAATGTTGAATGCATTGGGCAAAAGAATGACAAGAAATAAGATATGTCCTTACGCCTTATGCTAAGTGTATCCCCACAAGATATTGTTGCAGAAGGAAAAATACTAACTTGATGGATAGCCAACTTGACACTACTTTCATCAAATGATCAAGATGTGAGGACATCATGTACCATTGATGGGATGCTCTGAGAAGGGCAGGGTTCTGTTGGATTCTTGCCAAAAAATGTATAACCTTAACAAAATCGTTAGGAAACCTAGAAAAACCCACACTGGGGAACATCCTTAAAATAAGTGACTAGTGGGGTGGCTGGGTGGCTCAGTCAGTTGAGCTTCTGACTCTTGATTTAGGCTCCGGGTCATGGGATTGAGCCCCATGTTGGACTCTGCTCAGGGCAGTCTGCTTGTCCCTCTCCCTCTGCTCCTCTCCCCACACCTGCTCTTTCTCCAGTAAGAGCTTTAAAAAAAAAAATAATGACTAGTATTCTTCAAAAATAACAAGGTCATGGAAGATAAAGAATGAAAAACTGTTACAGATTCAAGGAAACGTGACAACTAAATTCAGTGTGGGATGCTGGATGGACCCTGGAGGAGGGTTCTGACGAAAAAGGGGTGTGCAGGGGGCTTCTCTGGTACTAGCAAGATTCTGGTTTTTTGTTTTGTTTTTTAGAGATTTTATTTATTCATTTGCCAGAGAGAGAGCACAAGCAAGGAGAGCGACAGAGGGAGAAGCAGGTTCCCTGCCGAGCAAGGAGCCTGATGTGGGACTCGATCCCAGGACCCTGGAATCCCAACCCGGCCAAAGGCAGACACTCAACCAACTGAGCCACTCAAACACCCCAAGATTCTGTTTCTTGACCTGAGTTGGGGGTTACATAGATATTTGCCTTACGATTTTTAAACTATGCTTATGTGTTTAAGCACGTTCTGATAAATAAGATTTTGTCTCATTAAACGAAAATGCTGCCATATGAGCTGTCCTCAAAACAGAAGTGTGTGAAGTTTACCTTATCCCTTAGTAATGGGTTGAATTGCACCCTCCCACCCCCAAAAGAATATACTGAAGTCCTAACCCCCAGTACGTTAGAATTTGTCTTTATTTGGAAATAGGATTATTACCTATGTTAATTAGGATGAAGTCAGTGTGACTGGGGTCCTGAGAATAAGATAGCCATGTGAGGACACAGAGACCCAGGGAGAAGGCCACGTGATGGTGAGGGCAGAGGCTGGAGTTCTGCAGCTTCAAACCAAGGAATGCCGGAGATGGCCAGCAAGGCAGCAGAAGCTAGGATGAGGCAAGGAAGGGCTCCCCTCCAGCATCAGAGGGAGCGCAGCCCTGCTGACATCCTGACCTGGAGCTTAGTCTAGCCTCCTGAACTGTAAAAGAGTGCATTTCCATCTTCAGCCATGCCCTCTGTGGCCCTTTGTTACAGCCCCGCAAGAAATTGACACATCCCTTATATCCTGTGAATGGGGACATATTTGGATGGGTTGTCTGCATGCCTTCAGTGAAAGGTCGCATTGCATCTGGCGGCTGATGGGAGGGTAAGAGCTGCTTCACCACCCAGCCCGTGGGGAGTTCACCCCCAGAGAAGCATTCGTCTCCAGGGGTATTACATCTCCCTGCCTCACATTAACTTAATCTACACATCAAGATGCTGTTCAGAACACGAAAGATTTGTACACATTAGACTTTCTATTAGGACATTGGAGATAGAATTTTTATCATTCCTTACGCCTGGAATTCAGCTCCAAATACCAGCAGGTGTCAGAGTGTATACAACTGTGATCTTTGGATGGGGACTGAGGACAGAAGGCGGGCACCTAGCTAGAGGCTGAGCTGGCCACCAGAGAGCAGGCCCGCTGCAGTCTTATACATGACAATTTTGCATTAAAATAGCCACATTCCAGTCCCCAGGAGCTGCAGCTGCACGGAATTCACATTTACAGGAACTTGGTAAGTGGCCACAAAGTCAACCCTCCACTACGTCCTTTAACATATGCCTGTGCGTGACTTGGGAGCTGCTGGTGTACAAGTTAGCCAGTCCCCACATCCTCTTTCCAATTAGTATGATAAAAGTTCTTATCGAGGACTGTCATAGATCGCTCGGTCAGGGGCTGTGGTCCCAGAGTCACCTATTCCTAGGACCTGTCCAAAACTCACACAACCTTTTTTTTTAATGTTATGTTGTCCAAAACTCATGACCGTTTTTTCAATGTTATGTTGTCACCATACAGTACCTCATTAGTTTTTGATGCAGTGTTCCATGAGTCATTGGAAACTAACAATCGCAAAGGACAGTGAGCTTATTCCACTGACCATCCACGGCACGATGGGCAAAAGTATTTATGCAGAAAATGGGCATGTTAGGGATGAAAAGCAAGGATTATTATATAATTTATTATTAGTTGGCTAGGGCTGTCATAACAGAGTCTTAAAGACTGTGTGCTTTAGGGGCACCTGGCTGGCTCAGTCAGTGGGGCGTGCAACCCTTGATCTCGGAAGTTGTGAGTTTATACCCCATGTTGGGTGTAGAGCCTACTATCAAAACAAAACAAACACCCAACAACAACTGTGTGGTGGTCACTAGAAGTCTGAATTCAAGATGAGGGCAGGGTCGGTCCCTTCTGAGGGCTGCGAGGGGGGATCTGCTCCCAGCCCTTCTCCTTGGCTTGGAGAAGCCCCTCTGTACCTGTGCCTCTTCCCATCATCTTCCCTTTGTGTGTGTGTCTTTGTATCCACATTGTCCCTTCTTATAAGGACACCAGTCCTGTGGGATCAGGGCCCACCCCTATGACCTCAAATTAACTGGATTACTGCTGTAAAGATTCTATCTCCAGATAAGGTCACATTTTGCCATACTGGGATTTAGGATTTCAACCTACGGGTTTGGGAGGTAGGAGAATGTAAGAGCATAACAAAGGTGGTTGTGGAGTATGGATTTAGAGAGTAAGAAAGAGAAGCACTTAGCTCTTTAATCGGCCCAGTATGTGCTGATGATTAAGCTGGGATTTGGGGAACACCACACGGGACATGAACAAGCCTGCTATAAAGAGACTGTAAAGAATGCTCCCTCAGTGTTTCTTATGTTTGTCTGTGTCTACTAAATCTAGAGGAAAACTCAGTGCGTGGAATTCTCTTCCTGATTCCAAATACCTCACTACATAAATCAAGACCCACTGGAACCCAGACCCCTTGCCACTGGAGCCTCCATGACTCCATGGAGCTGGCATGTGTATGTCTCTGTGGGGTCGGCTGCTCCAAGGGCCTCGTGTCATCCTGTCAGGCAGCATGGCCCATCTGCATAACAAAAGTCCTCAGCACGCGACATGTGTAGTGGTGCCGTGCTTTCCAATTCTTGCTTCCCACTCCTTTCTCAGCCTGAATATTGTTTCCTTCCTTCCTTCCTTCCTTTCTCTTTCTTTTCTCTCTCTCTCTTCCTCCTTCCTTCCTTTCTTTCTTTCTTTCTTTCTTTCTATCTTTCTTTTTCCTTCCTTCCTTCCTTCCTTCCTTCTTTCTCTTTCTTTCTTTCTTTCTTTCTTTATTTCTTTATTTCAGATTTATTTTAGGGATGCCTGGGTGGCTCAGTTGGTTAAGCATCTGCCTTTGGCTCAGGTATGATCCCAGAGTCCTGGGATTGAGCCCATAATGGGCTCCTTGCTCAGCAGGGAGTCTGCTTCTCCCTCTGCCTGCCTCTCCCCCTGCTGTGCTCTCTCTCTCTCTTTCTGACAAGTAAGTGAATAAAATTTTTTTAAAATTACTAAAATTATATATGTACATCGCTACCAAAAAGTCAAATAGTACTAGAAGACTTATAGTAAAAGGAACCACCCGTTGTCCTGCCTGTCCCCAATTCAGAAGCAACTCTCCGGAGTTCTCAGCTCTGCCTTCAACCCCTCCTTGGTGCCCATATCCATGATCAACCTCCAGCTCCTGTGTGAGGAGCCATGGAGTTTGGATCCCTGGCTGTGCAGTGCTGAGAAGGAACATGGAGCCAACTTCCATGGTGACCGTGGCTCGCTGTTCATGGACATTTCCCTCTGCCAAGTCCCCATGGTGTTGGCATCTCCTCTCCTCCTTGTCTTTGTGTATCTGTATATTATATTCCTATAATGGCATTTATTGAGGTCTTGGGAGGGAGATAAAGTCATGTGCTCAAACCACTTTGCTGAACTAGAAGTCCAGGAAGTTTCTTTAAAATAACAGCACTGTCTTCTTTTATAACTTGTTAAAACACAGAGTTTGCTGCAGAAAACATAAAGAAAACAAACAAAAGGCAGAAAATTAAAATTAGTCTCCAAGTTCGGATTCCCCCCAAGCCAATTCTGAGACAAGATTGAGGTGCAAGGAATTTGGAGAGGTAGTGCTTCCAGGAGCACAGTGAAGGTGTGCAGAAATGAGATAGGGAGAGGAGGAGAGACAGCCAGCTGGGGCGCCTGGCTAAGCGTCTGACTTCCTCAGGTCATGACCTCCAAAGGAGCCCCCCCACCAGTGTTGGGCCCCACGCTCAGCAGGGAGTGTGCTTGTCTCTTTCCCTCTCCCTCTCCCTCTGCCTCTCACTCCGCTCATGCTCTATTTCCCTCTCTCTCAAATCAATAAAATCCTTAAAAAAAAAAAAAAGGAAAAGAAAAGAAAAAAAAATCTAACTAAGGTGCACTATTGGATGCATTACTTCTGTGGACTGCCATGGGTACCCCAGGACTCATTCCCATTGAGGACCCTCTGGGAAACTGACAAGAACCCACCCCAGCAAAGGGTAACTTCCGTCATTGGTGGGAGTTGCTCTGGGGACATCAGCTCTCTGGCACTCTCTCCCGCCCTGCGCAATGCCAGACATGCCCTTAAGCATCGAGACTAGGAAACTTATGGCCCGAGATAAAGGGCTGCGAATGAGGACTTGCGGCTGGAGACCAGGGCACCAACAGCATTTGTTCAAATGACCTAGAACCCCAGCCCCCAGAGAAAACGACTTAACATCTTGCTGTTTTCTCTCCAGTTTCTTTCTGTGAGTATACATATGTATGTTCTTTTATGAAAATAGAATCATATAGCGCATACCACTCTTCACCTTTTCTGTCGTATAAATGTTCCATTGTTACTACCTAAGCCCCTCAGTTGTAATGAATAGGATTGTGAGCTCAGGAGCCCCACCATCTAGTTCCGATACAGGTTCTACCACTTACTAGCAAGGCTTCTGACGCCCTCATTCAGGTTCTTCATCTATAAAATGAAAGCGGTAATCGCCCTACCTCATGGGGGTGGGGTGGGGAGGTGAAGTGCACTATTACCTGGAAAGTTCTTAGAAATCTACTTGGCACATGGTGAGTACTCAATACATGTTACCTCATTGATTTTCTACATATTTTTGATGACTGTATAGTACTTCATTGTGCAGGTGTGCTTTAATTTATCTATCCTCTCCTGCTGACTAGGTTTATAAATAATTTAGACACAATAATCATGATTCTGTTAACATTCTTATAGCTAAATCTTTGGACACATAAACAGATTACTTTAAAGTACATTCTTAGAAGAGGTACTGGTTCATAAAATATAGATATATTTTTTTAAGATTTTATTTTTTTATTTGTCAGAGAGAGAGAGAGAGAGTGAACACAAGCAGGGGGAGTGGCAGGAAGAGGGAGAAGCAGGCTCCCCTCCAAGCAGGGAGCCCGATGTGGGACTCAATCCCAGGTCCCTGGGATCATGACCTAAGCTGAAGGCAGACGCTTAACCAACTGAGCCACCCAGGCATCCCAAAGTATAGATATTCTTAAAGATTCTATATATGTAATTTCTCTCCAGAAATGTATCAGTTTAGGGGCACCTGGTTGGCTCAGTCCACAGAGCAGGGGACACTTGATCTCAGGGTTGTGAGTTCGAGCCCCAAGTTAGGTGTTGCCACTGCTTAAAAATAAAATCTTTTATTTATATAAATTACTATTTATTTATATAAATAAAAAATAAAATCTTTTATTTATATAAATTGATACATAGAAATGTATCAATTTATATTCCACCTAGACCTCAAGAGTGTCCTCTTTTCTGTACTGTATTACCAGCAATGGAAATTTTTATTTTAAAAAAATGTTTTGCAACTTAATGTGGCACCCCCAAATCTTTGGTTCATGTCATTTTTTGAGCAATTCATCTTTCCCCCATTACATCTAAATGCTTTAATTTCAGATGGCAAAAATTTTATATGCATGTTTGGACTTGTTTCTGACATTTTTATTGTGTCACAGATTTCTACATTTCTGTTACCACTACCTCTCAAACCCCTCCAATTATTTTTTTAAGATTTTTTTTTATTATTTGAGAGGGAGAAAGAGAGAGTGCATAGGGGTGGGGCAAAGGGGGAAGAATCTTAAGCAGACTTTGCATAGAGTCTGGAGTTCATGAGGGGACTCGAACTCACTACCCTGAGATCACGACCTGAGCAGAAACAAAAGACGGGTCGCTTAACCGACTGTACCATCCAGGCACCCCAAAACCCTCCAAACTCTATTGGAATTTTTTTATAAATTACACTTAATGTATAGTTTAATTTGGGGGAAAGTTGATATTGTTCTTATATTAAATGTTCCCATCCAGAAACAAGTTATGTCTATCTGTGCAACAAGGACTTTTAAGATAATGATGTTCATTCTAAAAATAGAATTTTGAGGAGCTCAATTTTTTCAAGATCTAAAATTAATCTCACTTCCACATTTTCAAATTCAGTGCAACTTAAGGGAGGAAATTTCTGCCCATTTTGCTTTTTGTTTGGCCAATCTAAGACATTTCACAATTTCTACTAATTTTTACCATTTCTCATCTACTTTTATTTTTCAAACTGCTAGTTTTCTCTTCTATACATCTCCTAGTTCCATATCCTAAAAAATAGCCTTTCTCTTCTTTTAGCTGTAAAATATCATCCAAAAAGAAACAGCAGATATTCACTCTGTATGCATTTCATTCAATTTAATATGAGTGAACATTCTGCAAATACTGAGTATTTGCCAAGTAAACAGAGTAAAATCATATTAATATGCTACTTGATAACATGTGATATTCTTTCATATTTAGCATCCAAATTATTGAAAAATGACTATCAGGTCTTCACCTGTGGCTTAAAAATCAAGTTTACCACATGGTAGCCTGCCCAGCAGCCTAGCTCTTGTTGACCTTGTCCTCAAGACAATTGCACTTGATGGGCTCCATGGTCTACTCCTTCCTTAGAAAAGCTGTAAAGATGTGTTCTTTCTTTAGACTGCCCATGGACATACCGGGTACCCTTAGCCCTTCTTTCTCCTGCCTGTTTTGGCACCACCTTCCAACCTTCTCTACCCTTCTGGACCGGACTTCCTGTCGCTCCCTTCCTCAAGCTTCTCACTGGGTCCCTGGGGTGTTTCTTGCAGCACTACACAAAAGAGCAAAAAGTTGGAAACAACTTAAGCCTATTAATATGGGAATTTTCAAGTCAAAAATTTTTTTTATTTTTTTAAAATATTTTATTTATTTATTTGGCAGAGAGAGATCGCAAGTAGACAGAGAGGTAGGCAGAGAGAGAGGAGGAAGCAGGCTCCCTGCTGAGCAGAGAGCCCGATGCGGGACTCGATCCCAGGACCCTGAGATCATGACCTGAGCTGAAGGCAGCGGCTTAACCCACTGAGCCACCCAGGCGCCCCAAGTCAAAAATTTTTAAAAGATTTTATTTATTTATTTGACAGAGATCACAAGTAGGCAGAGAGGCAGGCAGGGGGGGGGGCGGGGGTGGCGTGGGGAAGCAGGCTCCCTGCTGAGCAGAGATCCCGATGTGGGGCTCGATCCAAGCACCTGAAATCATAACCTGAGCCGAAGGCAGAGGCTTAGCCCACTGAGCCACCCAGGTGCCCCTCAAGTCAAATTTTAATCTGTTCTGCAAATGACCAGCAGTGTGATCTCGATCGAGCAAGTACTTAACCATTTTGTAACTTAGTTTCCTTGATAAAAATGGGGATCCCAGTAATATCTACTCCACGGAATAGTTGTGATGATGAAATGGGCTAATTTTTATCAAGCACTGGAAGGGTACCTCATGCACAGTAAGCAGGATATATTTGTTCATTAAATAGGAAGGAAAAAAAGAAGAAAAATTATGGAATACGAAATAATGGTTTAAAAAAATCAAGATTCTGGGACGCCTGGGTGGCTCAGTTGATTAGACGACTGCCTTCGGCTCAGGTCATGATCCGGGACACCCGGGATCGAGTCCCCCATCAGGCTCCCAGCTCCATGGGGAGTCTGCTTCTCCCTCTGACCTTCTCCTCGCTCATGCTCTCTCATTGCCTCTCTCTCAAATAAATAAATAAAATCTTTTAAAAAAAAATCAAGATTCTATATAGATGTATATGGCATATTATTAAGTAAAACCATTTATATAATATATAAATCTATACAAAATATATTGTTGAGTTAAAAAATGTGATGGAGAATAATATATGTATTGTGATCACGTACACATATATACCCACATATGTACATTGTATATGTATGTATCCCACATACAGAGGAAATTAGCTAGAGAAATACATCTCAACTTTTGACTATGATAACTCATTCCTGGATGGAGAATTTTTTTCTTTAATTCTTTACACTTCTACACTGTTTGAATTTTTAATTCATAATATTACATTAATGTATGACTTATGCAAAAAAAGTTACATTAAGAGAAAATATAGGCAAATAGCCTGGACAGACATTTCACAGAAAAATAAATACAAATAGCTTCCAAACTTATGAAAATACATTCAAGATCAGTAAACGTAAGTTGAAACAAAGAGATACCCATTTTTTGTCTTTCAAATTGGCAAAAAATAAAAAGGCTTAATAACATCCAGGATTAAGGATTTACTTGTTCACAAAATGCTGATGGAATTTAAATAGGGGAAATTGGGATGCCTAAGTGGCTCAGTGGGTTAAAGCCTCTGCCTTCGGCTCAGGTCATGCTCTCAGGGTCCTGGGATCGAGCCCCACATCGGGCTCTCTGCTCAGCGGTGAGCCTGCTCTGCCTGCCTCTCTGCCTACTTGTGATCTCTATCTGATGAATAAATAAAATCTTCAAAAATAAATAAATAAATAAATAGGGGAAATTGTATATATGAGTGTGTGTGTGTGTATGTTTAAAAAATGACCAGATGATAACAATTTTATTCTTCTGACTCTAACTTACAGAAGTTTTAGCACAAATGCATAAAGATGATATATGAATATATAGAATGTTTATGTAAACATGACTTCTATTTTGTTTAAATTTCCACACTAGGAGAAGGGATCGACTAAGGAATACATTCCAGCCTTTAAAAAAATAAGGCTTAGGGATACCTGGCTGGTTCAGTTGGTAGAGCATGTGACTCTTAATCTCAGGGTTGGGAGTTTGAGCCCACGCTGGGTGTGGAGATAGCTTAAAATTAAAATCTTTTTTAAAAATAAAGTTTTTAGGGGCACCTGGGTGGCTCAGTGGGTTAAAGCCTCTGCCTTCGGCTCAGGTCATGATCTCAGGGTCCTGGGATCAAGCCCCGCATCAGGGCTCTCTGCTCAGCAGGGAGCCTGCTTCCCAGCCGACCCCCCCACCCGCCTGTCTCTCTGCCTACTTGTGATCTCTGTCAAATGAATAAATAAAATATTTTAAAAAAATAAAGTTTTTATGCACTAAGCTGAAAGTTCATAATAAAAAGAAAACATCATGCTAGCAGGACAATAATTATTGTAGGATTCCCATTTCTGTGAAAATAATGACAAAAGAAAACCCTACTTCCGTGTAGATATGTTTGCAAAGCATGGACAAGTGCTGTCAAGCTTACACACACACTGAGTGATGGCCGAGGCAGGGAGTGGGAGCAGGAGAAATGCCGCTTACGTCACCCAGGTGCGCTTCAAGCACACTTGTTTCTGTGAGCTGCAATTGTTCTTGAATTTCAGAAGTTGTAGGGGTTTTTTAAAACAACATTTTCTTTAATCAATCTATGTGTAGCTATATTTTTATAAATGACAGTGTTAAAAGAGATGCCCGGGTGGCTCAGTCAGTTAAGCGTCTGCCTTCAGGTCATGATCCTAGGGCCTTGGGATCGAGGCCCGCATTGGGCTCCTTACTCATTGGGGAGCCTGTTTCTCCCTCTGCTGCTCCCCCTGCTTGTGCTCTCTCTCTCCCCTTCTCCCTCTCTGACAAGTAAATAAATAAAATCTTTTTTAAAATGACAGCATTAGAGGTGCCTGGGTGGCTGAGTCCTTAAGTGTCTGCCTTCGGCTCAGGTTATGATCCCAGGGTCCTGGGATCGAGCCCCACATCGGGCTCCCTGCTCGGCAGGGAGCCAGCTTCTCCCTTTCCCATTCCCTCTGCTTGTGTTCTCTCTCGCGCTGTGTTTCTCTCTATCAAATAAATAAAATCTTTAAGAAAAAAAATTTTTTAAATGACAGCATTAAAAAGCAAATGTGGGGAGGAATATATGGGAATCTCAAGTTTTTTGTGAATGTAAAAGTGTTCTAAAAAATAAAGTCTATTTTTTAAGGCCAAATGCCCAAAAGTTGTGCTAAAAACATTTTTTAGCTTTGTGTTGTGATGTGAAATGCAGTTTCCTAAACTGACGAGCTCATATCAAGAAAAAAATTACATGTAATGTAGTATTTTAAGACAAAATGTTGTGCTGCATTTTTTTTTCTGGGTTCAATTTTGACATAAAGGGAAGAGTTTCTCGAAGGAAAAGTATAAATGTTAAACATTTGCTCCTTAGCATTTACCCACATAAGTTGAAAATTTATGTTCACACAAAAACCCGCACAAAAAAGGTTATAACAGCTTTATTCATGATTGCCGAAACTTAGAAACAACCAAAACGTCCTTTAATAGATGAATGGAAACACAAATGTGGTCCGTCCAGATGATGGAATAATATATAGTCTGAGAAACAAACTGAGCTTTTAAGCACAAAAAGACATTATATCCATATATACACATAGCATATACATTAAATGTATATCACTAAGTGAAAGAGAACAATCTGAAAAGGCCACATACTTTGGTATGGGTCCAGCTATGTGACATCCTGAAAAAGGCAAAGGCTATGGAGTTGCTAAAAAGATCAGTGGTTACCCGGGTTCAGCAGGAGGGAGGGATGAATAGGCAGAGCACAGGGGGTTTTAGGGCAATGAAATTATTCCATAGGATACTACCATGGTGAATACATGTCATTCTACATTTGTCAAAACCCACATTCTTGATCTCGGTTGTGAGTGAGCCCCACGTTGGCTGTAGAGATTATTTAAAAATAAAATCTCAGGGTCCTGGGATGGATTCCCATATCAGGCTCCCTGCTCCTCCATGGGGAGCCTCTCCCTCTACCACTCCCCCTGCTTGTGTTCCCTCTCGCTGTCTCTCTCTGTCAAATAAATAAAATAAAATCTTTTTTTAAAAATATAAATAAAATCTTGAAAAAAAAAAAAAACCTCACAGAAGGTACACCACAAAGAGGGAAGCCTAATGTAAACTATTGACTTTAATTAATAATTATGTGTCAATATGCATTCATCGATTGTAAGAAATCATCACATTAACACAAGATGGTAATAATAGGAGAAATTGGGATGGATGAGGGCATATAAAAAAACTTTTCTATAAACCTAGAACTAGGAACCCCTGGATGGCTCAGTGGGTTAAGCCTCTGCCTTCAGCTCGAGTCATGATCTCAGGGTCCTGGGATCGAGCCCCGCATCGGGCTCCCTGCTCAGTGGGGAGCCCGTTTCTCCCTCTGCCTCTCTCTCAGTCTCTCATGAATAAAAACATAAAATCTTTTTTAAAAATACACCTAAAACTAATTTTTCTCTAAAACTGCTTTTTTTAAAATGTTTATTAATTTCAGAAAAGTGTAAAGATTGAGGCCGACCTTCCCACCCCATGTCCTGGTTGGAGAGCCATCGACAGAGACCCAGTAGTTTATCACAGCTCAGTCGCTAACTCAGTTGAGGAGCACGCCCAGATACTGGAAGCATGAAGAAGGAAGCGTGCAAATGGCAAACAGATTGAGCTAGTTTCTTTGCATGAACAGAAACTCTATCAAAGAATTAAAATCACTCTCCTCTCTGCTCCTTAAGATTGCTTCCATCTCACCAGTCATCTCTGGCACTTGTACGCAAATCTGGACCAAATTCTACTGTCAGGCTCTGCTTCTCACCAGACGTGAAGTCCTTCACCTGGTCTGGCTGGCGTAGCCTCTGAACAGTCCTGGTGTGGCAGGTGGCAGTTTCTAATGGCATGTCCACCTTTGTACCCCTTGTGCCTGGAGGACACCGGGGTCCTCTTGGTTGGCTGGGACATCCTCTTTCTTTAGCTTCTGTTGCCTTCTCCCTGTTCAAACGACTTGGACTTCCGTGTCCCAATTCCAGATTCACTTCAGTTCCCACAGGAATGTAAGTCCAAGAAGGCAGGGAATGGTGTTTTCATTGTTTTGTTCTCTGATGTACTCCTCATACCTGGAACAATGCCTCATTCATGAAAGGAGTGTGGAAATACTTGGAAAAAAATAAGAGATGAATTTTTAAAAAAAAAAGGGAAAAACATACACACATTTTTTTTTTTCTTAACTGTTCCCTTTTGGGAAAAGCTCTCTTTTTCCCAAAGATTATGTCCTTCTTACTTCTTTGGTGTTAAAAATGGTTTTTCTCAAGTAACAGCAGTCGCCTCTGGGGGAGAGACATTCACTTTGCACTGTCATCCTCTGTACCTTTTGGTTTTACCTATTCAAAAATAAATACAGACAAATTAAAAATAAAATCACTGATGGCAATTTTTGCACGTCCATAATTGGCAGAATAAAAATGTATTAATTGCAATCTTATATTAATTTCCTAAACTTATTTAATTTTTTAAAAATTAAGAGCAAACCACCCCAAATACCAAAGCACTGAGCACAACTTGGCACTGAGTATTTGATGAATGAATGAACCATCATGAATGAATGGTCGAGGTTAGTGTGTAGTCTTCACAACAATAAAACTGTCTGTCATGACACTGTGAAGGGCTCTTGTCACCTGTCACTATACTCTAACAACCAGTTCCTGATTGCTTTCTCCACAACTAGGGTCTCCTGCTCAGATTCACTCTTACACACGCGTGCACACACAGGCACACACTCGTGTGCTCACACACACACCATCGTCTGTCTGCAAGCTCACTTGGGGTCCACTCTGGGCAAGCTGGGCGGCATGGGGATCTCTGTTACATCCTGATGCCTCTGGAGGTGGGTTGTAAGAGAGGCTGTCTGCATCAGAATCGCTTGAGGTTTGTTACCCTTCCACGTTCCAGGGCCGCGGAATCAACGTGGGAGTTGGGGGTGGCCTGGAGTCTGGCTGGAAAGATACCCCGGGAGCCCCTCCTGCTGCTCTGCTGTCCCTGCCCCTCCAGACTTGGACTTCCTCCAAAGGCCACATCTTCCTCATCACAGGATCCCCAGGTCTGGCAGAATATGGCATTACTTGGAAAGCACATCATTGCTGGTGAGGCCATAGTGCAGCTGAGGCTTAATCCATGATCACTGGTTTCCACAGAGGGGAAGAGAGCCCCAGGTAAGGAGCAAGACACCGGAACCCCTTGTACCAAGGCAGGCACAGGGCTGAGTGGGGCGGCTGCAGGCCAAGGGCGGCCAGGAGCCGCAGAGCTAGGAGAGGAAGGACTGTCCCCAGAGACTCAGAGGGAGCGTGAGGGTCAGATTTCCAGCCTCCAGACCCAGGCGATGTTCTGTCACTGAAGTCAGCCAGCCTGTGGCACTTTGTCACCGTAACCCTAGGAAACCAACACAGATTCGAAATGTAACCCTTCTCCATGGAATGACACCTGTACCCATCGCAGTGTTTCCTTTTGTTTACCATGAAGGTGATCATTGAATTTGAACTACATGTATTGATCAGGCTCGGTGAGGTAAGTACTCTTTGTTTATCCCCCCCACCTCCCTGAGTCTTTCCCTTCCCTAGAAACATAGGCTAAAATATGCAATGATGTATAATACACCAGGGGGTAAAATATATTATATATAAGGGGGTTCCCACTCCCCCAGGGGTGGCACTCTCTCTTTATCTTCATTTGGGGGTGCTCTAAGCCAGGCTTCTCACATGGCGGTTGCCCTGGGTCCCCCGAAGACCTTGTTAAGATGCCGATTCAGATTCCAAAGATCAGGTTCAACCTGAGCTTCTTCAGTTCCAAAGCGGTCGTTGGTCCTATGGATGCTGCTGGACCCCAGATGGACGTGGAGCAGCAAGACCTTTTTTTTGCTCGATGTCTGTCCAGGTCCTGTGGGAAAGATCAGGCTCCTTCAGAAGAGGGAAGTAGATCTGGGGAAAGGACAGAACCTGTTTCCCAAACACGAATGTGAGTTAGGGGGTAGATCCCACCGGCTTTGGGGTGCTCAGTCTAACAGTGACGCAGGGAGCAACATCCCTCACCAGGGTTATTTTTACTACACTGGGCTTATCTTTTGGGTTTTTAAATTTTTTTAAATTTAAATTCAATTAACTAACATATAATATATTACTGGTTTTGGAGGTAGAGGTCAGTGATTCATCAATCTTATATAATAGCCAGCGGTTAAGAGTCTCATGGTTTGTCTTCTTCTCTGATTTTGTCTTGTTTTATTTTTTCTTCTCTTCTTCTATGCTCCTCTGTTTTATTTTTTAATAAAAACATGAGTGAGTGAGATGAGATGATAATTGTCTTTCTCTGATTTATTTTGCTTTGCATAATACCCTCTAGTTCCATCCACGTCATTACCAATGGCAAGATTTTGTTTTTTGATGGCTGAGTAGTATTCCATTTTATATTATATATACCACATCTTCTTTATCCATCCATCTGTCAGTGGACATTTGGGCTCTCTCCATAGTTTGGCTGTTGTGGACATTGCTGTCATAAACACTCAGGTACCAATGCTTTTTTTTTTTTGCATTCTGACTCACTGATGAGGAAAAGGTTAAAATGCTTTGCACAGAATCATAGGGATTGTGTTGTCAACTCCCCTGCTACCTGCTTGCCAGTGCCTCTGAATTCTTCTGGGATTTTAAACCTCTTCCAAAGTCCAGATGCCCTCAACGCTTAAAGGTATTTCATTCATAATGACAGTGGTGGTAATCATCATAATGACGACAACACCAGTAAATTAAGTAACAATTTTAAAGGAAATCAACATTTTTTTCAATTGTCCAGTATCTAATTATTAAAACAGAGAAAGTTACTTTGGGACCCTTTAACCACCTCCTAGGAGCAATTGTGGGGGTGGATAAAATATAAGCTCGTGTTGCTTTTTTATATTAACATTTGACAACGTGAGAAATAAATTTCATCAGATTAAAAATAGCCTTCCCAATATATCGGAAGCATGTACCTCGAACACGCTTTTGTTCTTCTGAAGAGACAATGTTAAATTTAACCAAAATGTCTCACTTCCAACACAGCAAGAAGAGCTGGACACGGAGGGGCCGCACTGTCCTGGGGTGGCCTTGGCAAGTAACTCTTGCCCTATGCACAAGTCATTAATTCTAGATCTGTAGTGGGTTTTATTACTGTGAAGAAAACCTTTTTATTTCTACCACATGATTTGACACTAAAAAATTATTAAAAAGAACTTAACAAACCAAAGCCATGACAAAAAAACAATGTGTTGTGTATGGATCATTTTTATGCTTGAGACCCGCTTTATTATTTTTGGAACTATTACAAGACTTCTGTTAAACATGTTGAATGTTAAGAGGAAACAGACTCTTGGCAAATGTGGAAAACCAATTACAGAAAATGTCTCTGCTAGAGCTAGAGAAGCACGGGGAAGGGACAGGGGAGAAGCTGGTCTGCCCCCTGCTCTCACTGCCGAAAACACACAGACGGCGGTGTTGTCTTGAAAAGAACAGAACTGTTAAATTGTTCTTGTTATTTTTTCATTTACAGGCAAAAAATAGCAAAAGTGATACTTCTCAGTTAAATCTACTTACGTAGTAGAGTACAACACAGAATTCCTTTTCTTAAGGCAAATCTGATACAAAGAAAGCAGCATTTCCCAAATAAATAACCTAGAAAATTACTTTTATGCAGAAGAAAAAGCTTGGGGCGCCTGGGTGGCTCAGTCATTTAAGCGGCTGCCTTCGGCTCAGGTCATGATCCCAGGGTCTTGGGATCGAGCCCCACATCGGGCTCCTTGCTCGGCAGAAAGCTTACTTCTCCCTCTCCCACTTCTCCTGCTTGTGTTCCCTCTCTCGCTGTCTCTCTCTCTGTCAACTAAATAAATAAAATCTTAAAAAAAAAAAAAAGAAAGAGAGAAAAGAAAAAGCTTCACCACTAATAAAGAAATCAGATTACCTTAAATTGTAAACACTTGAATTAGAAATATTAATTTACTCACGTTTTGAGAGCATATCTGGTGTATCCAGCATAGGAAAAGCTCGCTATTGTGTAAATGTTCATTAAAAGGTATCATTTTATGTACATCAATATTGACAAGATTGAAATAAATGTAACTTCAATTTTGAATTGATTAAATTTTGAAAAAGCCAGACAGCCGATCTGGAAAAAGAATCCATAGAGGAAATGAAGCATTTTCGATTTGTCTTTAGCTGTTCCTTCATCATGTTCTTGCATGTGCACAGTAGAGTGCGAAGCATCAAGATGTCAGATGAACGACGTGAGCTCTGACCTCCAGGAACCTCCATTTCGGGAAGGGGCCAAGCAGCAATTCCAATACAACGTGATCAAGGTTGTAAGAGATGCGGCCTGTGTGGAAGGAGCCCAAGGAAGTCTTCACAGAGTTTTCCCCACAGAAAGAACAGCATCCTCGAGGGTCACAGTGTGTGGGGGACAGGAGTAGTTTGCGGTGTGAAGGGGGGGAAAGGCCACAAAGGAAACTGGAGGTGTCAGTAAGGGGCCAGATCATGATGGATGTCCAAGGCAGACCCCATCCAAGGAGGGAAGGAAAGGCACATTCACTTGGACTTTTGGAAAAGACTAGTAAGAAGTGTGGGCTCAGCGAAAGGAATCAGCAAGGTGAGACATCTGGGGTGGCGACCTTTGGAAGCCATCACCACCCCAGGCTGAGGGGTTAAAGAAAGAAGATGGCGCACCAGAATCTGGTTGTGTGCGGGATCCCAGGAGGAGAGGGCGGCCACCAGTTGAGTGGGAAGTCCTAGTACAAAGGTACACGAGTAGGTGTTTGGTATTAGATTTAAAATAGTTTTACACATTCATAAGATGTTTAAATATTTGGATTTGAAAAATATCATATGGTAAGAGCTTAGTTATGGAACACTGTAGAGCTATAATAAAATAAAAAGACAGCCCCTGGCTAATGAGGTCAGTCTTCAGTTAGACCTGCCCCTCTAGGCGTCTTAGGACCAAGATACTGATTGTGGCTGTGCCTGTCACCCACTGATGGCAGGAGGACTTGTGGATCGGGTCGCCCAGTGCTGGCCCGTCCTCCGTGTTGGGCTGTCTGCCCCCATCAGGGTTTTAGAGGAGATGGAGAAGCACTTTTGGCCAAGGACAAAGAGCACTGGGTGCGGGGCAGTGGGGGCGGAAGACAGCTGAGCACAATCCTTTCATCCCTCTCTGTCCCCAGAACCTCAAATCCTAATGCTGATCCTTAATCACAAAAGTTAAACAGACTTAGGCAACTCAATTCTCAGTGATAATGAGCATCAGAAATCACATGGATTAATGAGTCGCAAGTGATCCCGTTCAGAATAATTTTATTTCTAATTTCTTAACCCTCTGGATACAGGCCCGGTGAACAAGCAGTGACAGGGAATGGGTTGAGCCTGACTGCGCCCTTTCCCCACTCGGTGGCAGAGCTACACTGTAGAACGAGGCCTAAGGAGGCCAAGGTCAATGCGAGGGGCAGCGGCCTTTACTCTTGTCTTCTCTGCCAAAGGCACAGACTGAGGAAGAAGGGGGGGAAGCCGTCTGGAAGGTGCCACCCCTTTTCTCTCAGCTTTATGCTACTGAATCCCCAAATTCCTGTCATGCATTCTTGTTGCCTCCTCCTTTCTCTGTCTTCTGAAGAACTGGGTGACTTGGCAGCCTTCAGCTGATACTGGCTAAGGACATCAGCACCTGTGCTGGGAAGGACACCAGCCCTAGGCACCCAAAACGGCCAGCTGGTCTTCTGTTCTCAGGGTTCCATGAAGCCACAGGCCTGAAAGAAGTAAAAGAACGAAAAGAAAGAAAGGGGAGCGGACTTTCCCATGTGCTGCTGCCCATGTCCCTGTCTGCTTAAAAGAGAACAGAGATGCAAATTTCAGGGGTGTTTCTCTTCAAAGGTGACAGGCCTGCTTGTCTTTCTCTAGCAAACTAAGCACAGATGGCACTCCGGGAGCCAGAGGCTCACCTGAAAAATAAATGGAAGAAAGCGCAAAATATTTAAATATGTAACTGTTGAAACAGTCTGATCAAAAGTGCATTAGTGATCACATCCATAGAAATAACTAAGTCAGCTCAGTGAGGGATTGAGAACACTTAGCCACATGGCTTTGAGCAGAGTCAGGATTCTAGGCCTGATTTCCAGCTCTGTCCCTGAGCTGGCTGACTTCCGGCAAGCTTCCCAACCTTTCTGCATCTTTAAAATGGGGAGAATACAGAGAGGGGACAGCCTTGTGGGCGGACCTGCCCCCGGAGAAGGAGGAGGTGTGGGAAACTGGGGGGACCAGGGAGCGGAGAAAATGATAGAAACCAGTGGAAAGAATAATATAATATACAGTTGGAAAAAACTATTCATTAAAAGTAATGCCAACAAAGGAGATCTCAATTAAAGAAGAATGTGCTGCTCTTCATAATATGATAAAAGGGCTACAACAGACCATTAAATCTCAACATGATTTGAAAAGTGAAAATGAACAACTAAAAAGAAATGTTGATCTTATGAAAGAAAATTTTTAAATCTCATGAACAGGAATATAAGAATACTATTGCCTCGGGGGTGGGAGGCAAAGCCAAATGGAATAAATATTAATATTATTAATATATATTATATATTATATAATATATATTATATATATTATATATATTATATATATTATATATTATATAATAATATATATTATATATAAATTAAATAATATTATTTAAGAAAAAAAAAAAAGAATACTATTGCCAAACTTATGAGTGAAATGAAAATCAAAGAGGAGGGACATAAGATAGAAATAAGGAAACTTCATCAGGATATGCGGGGAAAAATTGAGTCAAATGAAGAAAAGCATAAAGACCTGATAGAGAAAAAGGAGGTAGAAATTTCAGAGTTAGATGCAAAGTTAAGAACTCAAGAAAAGGAGAAACAAAGTGAAATTATCAAATTACAGTTAGAGTTTGATGCCAAAGCAGCAAGAATTCAAACTAAATCAAGCTCATATCCAGATTCTACTGTTTTGCCATAGAGCATCCACAGAAGGAAGCTTCAACACCTTCAAGAAGAAAAAAAACAAGGAGATTGCAGGTCTTCATAATACCATTCATGATTCGGAGCACTGTCTCTCCCTTGACAAAGATTCTCAACTTAAACCTACTGGCAAAGGTTCTTACCTTAAGTGTAGACGGTTTTGAGTAGGAAAGTAAATGCGTTAGTTGCTACCTAATTTCTTTAAAAGCAGTTGAAAATACACTTCTATCATTAATATAACATACTGCCTAAATAATAACAAAGAAAAGAGGAGAGCTTCAGACTTTTTAAATTGAGTTTATTTAAACAAATCCACATTTGGCCAATCATGTATTACATTCTTGCTGAACAGTGTTACCTATAAAGGAGTTCCGGTTTATAGGCCTTAGTTTACCTACTGAACCATCACTGACTATGGAAATACTTTCTAAACAATCAAGAGATAGACAACATTCTTTTATCCTTTCCATTACAACTCTCAAGACAGACTATCTCAAATTTAAGAGTATGATATAATGCTAGATAAAGAAAATAAGATATAAAGCCTACATTCATATGTGATAGTGAAGACCAAGATATGACTCTTAGATATACAAAGTATAAGTGGATATTTAAAATGTGGTCCTAGCAAAATAGTTATGTGTCAGTATTTCTGGAACTTAAAAGACGAATTCAATGAGTTCTTTAAAGATTTAATCAATTAAAAATGTAAGATTAAAAAGACTAAGATAGGGGCACCTGGGTGGCTCAGTGGGTTAAGCCTCTGCCTTCGGCTCAGGTCATGATCTCAGGGTCCTGGGACGGAGCCCCACATCAGGGCTCTCTGCTCAGCAGGGAGCCTGCTTCCCCTCTCTCTCTGCCTGCCTCTCTGCCTACTTGTGATCTCTGTCTGTTAAATAAATAAATAAAATCTAAAAAAAAAAAAAAGACTAAGATAATATTTTTTTGAGAAATAAGTAAAGAAAAAATGGGGAAAAAAGAAAAATAAAATAAAATGGGGATAATAGGGGCACCTGGGTGGCTCAGATGGTTAAGTGTCTGCCATGGGCTCAGGTCATGATCCCAGGGCACTGGGATGGAGCCCTGCCCAACAGGAGAGTCTGCTTCTCCCCTTCCCTCTGCCCCTTACCCCTCACTTGTGCTCTTTCTCAAACAAATAAAATATTTTTAAAAATAAAATATATCCTATTAAATAAATAAATAAGTAAATAAAATAGGGATAACAATGTAACTGCTCTCTGGGATTTTGTGAGTATCTAAGAAGATACTTAGGGGCACCTAGGTGGCTCAGTCAATTGAGCCTCTGCCTTCGGCTTAGGTCATGATCCCAGGGTTCTGGGATGAAGCCCCGAATTGGGCTCCCTGCTCAGCAGGGAATCTGCTTCTTCCTCTCCTGTTCCCCTTCTTGTGCGCTCTGTCAAATAAATGAAATCTGAAAGAAGAAGAAGGAGGAGGAGGAGGAGGAGGAGGAGGAGGGTGGGAGGAGAATAGAAGGAGAGGGAGATGAAGGAGAGGGAGAAGGAGAAGAAGATACTTAAAACAGTGTTTGGTATATACTATAGTGTTGGGTAAACATTATGATTGTATACAGATTATTTATAGTTATATATGGAATACCAAACCAAAAGTCCTAAGGAAAAGATTTGCTGGAAAAATCTCAAACTTACTCGGCTAGTCATTTCATGCTTTATAGACTATATTATATAACCTGCTGCTTGTGTTTATTATAAACAGCTTATTTCACTCAGCTTAATCCCTAACTTTTAATCATTTCTTCAATAACTTTTAAGTAAAATCAGCTTAATTCTAGAAATCAACAATTTAAATTCTATAAGTTTAAGTAATCAAAACTAGATTTGCATCATTCACAGACATTCACACAACTATTCATGCTTCACTTCTAGGGACAACTAGAATCTTTATGCTGATGATTTCTGCTTTTTTATTCCTATATTACGATGGGTGAGGTAGAGGAGATTGGAACAACTGTTATTTGAGGAAACTACAACAATGTTTTAAATTTTTCATTGTATCTCTTCTCTTTTCCCTTTTTCCATACCACAAAACAACGACAACAACAATAAAAAAACATATTAAATTAGTATAATTTTGAGGGAAGTCTGTAAAATAAATTTATTTAACATCAAATCTGGTTTAGTGGAAATCCCACTAATAAGGAATGAGGTCATGTCTCTTACAATGAATCATGTCCATTAAATTTATCTTGTTTTCTGGATGTTTTCCGTCCTTCATTTGTCATTTCCAAGTCTCTAATTCTTGTTGATTTTTCAATTAAATGAAATCACTGACTTTTTTTTTTTAATTTTGAAGACGGCATTAAACTGAAGCTATAATGTAATATAATCTATATTGGTGATGCCTGAAGTTGTCAAATCACTATTTTGTTCACCTGAAACTAATGCAACACTGTATGTTAACCATATTGGAATTAAAATAAAATCCTTTAAAAAGCTTAATAGATTTAAATATATATATATATACATACATACATACATAAACACACAGATAATCTGTACTAACACAAGTCTGCTTTTAACTCTACAATAATTTCTCCTATCCAGCTTTTTCAAAAGAAATACAACTTAGTTTTATTCAAAACTCTCCAAACATTTTATTTGTGTATCTCTTATTTCATATGTGTCTTCTTTCTTTTGCCATCTTTCTACCCCTTTGATACTGGGAACAAAATAGGAAAGATGACTATTCTTTATTATAATATTCCATTACCTAGAAAACTTCTTCAGGATGAAAGAAAACCCTGCTCTTCACATCGACTAATACCTGATTGATCTCCATACATTTTTCTACTGCTCTCATTTCCCTTTACTCCAAAATTACACAGGGAAAGATTACAAAGATTCACTTATCTCCCACATATAATCAAAGATGATCTGAGTACTGAAATCTCGAGGGCTCTTTAAGAGATCTCATTTATTTCAAGACCTTGAGATGTGATCCAACACATAGGACATACCATGATTTTAAGTCGAGTCAGAATCAGAGTTATTTTAACAATAGAAACAAACTTGGAAAGCTGCCAGTCCAGTCTTTTTTACAATATGGAAACTAAGACCCAGAGAGGATGTACTGAACAAGGTTATTTCGTATACATATGACTGTATGCATGAATATACAGCTTAAACTTTTATGAAGGATATTCAGATGAATTATCACAGGTCTTAGAGAACTCTTGAAGACAAAACTAATCCGTTTTTATGACGGCCCTTTTCAATTACCTTATTATTTTTAATCTTAAAGGAAACCTTTATATCAAACACCATGATTTTATTTCCTTGTTGAGAATGATTTTGTATTTTGAAACAGCACCTTTTGCCATTTTCAGAACCCACGATCTCGTAAAAGTCACGTTTTCCCACTGTGGTGTTCCCACCATTGAAGGCGCTCCCTGGCCGGGGGCACCCTGGCGACCAGAGCCCTCGCTCCGCACCCATCTTGGTCTGTGGAGGAGCGGCGGGCAGGGACCGAGGCGGCCGCGACCAGACAATGTCCTGCATTCACGGCGGCCTCGGCCAATCACAGGCCGGCGTCTCCCGGCCCGGCGCGGCGCCACCGGCCACGGCTCGAGCCCGAGAAAACCCGGCCTCTGAGCGGCCATCTGCGGCCATCCCGGGGCAGGGCGCGCTGAGCTCCAACTGCGCCCCGCCCGGAGGAGGGGGCCCGTGGTGCGGGCGCCGCGGCGTCCCCTCGGGACACGGGTCGCGCACGGAGGGCAGGATGCACCGCCCATTCCGGCACGAACTCGGCGCGGTCCCTTTAAGACGAGCCTCCTCCCGGGGCCGAGAGAAGCGTCTGCGGCCCCGCCGCGGGGGGCAGCGACATCCGGGCTACCGGGCTGGCGACGACGTCGGCCCCTCGGGCAGCTCACAGTCCCTGCGGGACGCCCCCCTGGCCGCGGCTAGGGAGCGCAGCCGGGGCAAGGTGGGGGGAGCTTCGGGCCCACGTGAGTCCCCAGCCCAGGTACACCCCCGTCGCCGCCGCCGCCCGCCCCCACCTCGCGGACGCCGGGGCCCGGACGCGGAGGCCGGCACGCGGGTCACGGACGCTCCGCCCGCGGGACCGCGCCGCGCGCGTCCGCTTCGGGGCCCGCCCCACCTCCTGCGCGTGCACAGGGGCGGGGCGCCGGGGAGACAGCCAATCAGCGCCGGCCGGCCAGGGACCGCCTCTGAAGTCCTCGCGGGGGGCGGTGCGGGAGGGAGAACTTCGTGGGGGGCGCGGCGCCCGAGGGCGGGCAGGGAAAAGCAGGAGTACGGGAGGGGCTGGGAAGCTAGGCTCGCAGCGGTCCTGCTCGGGTCCTGAGGCACTGAGGAGGTGAAAGGGGCGGGAGCGGCGGGGAGGGCCGCGGGCCGCGCGTGAGAACCGGCGCGGGCGGGCAAACGGGAGGAGAGGGGGAGGCGCCGGGAGCAGGTGGTGCGGCCGGTGGGGGGGGGGGCGGGGGAGGGAAGGAGAGGGAAGGGGAGGGGGGAGAGATTAGGCAAGTCCTGGAGATCGGAGGACGGGGGATGGACGTGCCGAGTTAATAAGCGTAAAGCCAGAATCTGTCAAGGTTTATTTATGCAGCTCAGAGAACTTGAAGAAGTTGTGAGCTTACTGGTGGAGATAGGTTCTAAAATTTTCCTCTATCCGAATTTTTTTTTACATATTTTTAATGTCTGGTGATATTTATTAAAACTGAAAGTTGATCACAGTATTTCACGAGGATTGGGAGAAAAGGAGCAAAAGGCATTTAAAAAGTAAAAAGCCCTATTTCTGTGATCCACTCTACCGAATTTTTGAGAAATAATATGTTTCAGCAATCGGACCCACTGAGTTAATTTTTAGGGTAGAGTAGGGGCTCTGTTGGCTGGGTGACGGAAAGTCGAGACTCTCCGTCAGGTGATCATGAACAAACCCTACCCTAAAGTCTCATTTTTCTCACCTGAAGAAATGAGAGCAGTGAACTCCCCTACTGATCCCGCAGCGTGTTTTGTGATCCGGCGTATATCTGGAGGAGTGTAGTTTATAAGCCTTGTCCAGTTGCATGGGTGGGGTTCCCTGGGGAGCCGTCCTGGGCGGTGTCCTCCGCTGTGCGCACTCTGGGTGGTGTCTGGTCCACACGCAGAGGGTCGTCCTGCTTCCAGACCGCCCTGCTGAGAGCTGGGCATATCTAACTTGGGTGTCACAGAATTCTGACAATCTGTGTGTCCTAAGCGGAGCTCCGCACCTTTCTTCCGAACTGCCCGAGTCTCCCGTCTCAGCAACTGCTTCACTACAGTTCGGTCATCAGCCCCCAACCCCGTGCCGCAGCCATTAAGCCCCAGGATCCGTTTTACTTCCGTCCTTCTGGTCGTCTGGTTGTCGCTTCTGCCACGCTCTGACTTCCTCTGTCCAGGCCACCAGCGCCCCCCACCTGGACTACGGTGGTTTTGTGCTCACTGATCTTTCGGCCTCGGGCTTTGCCCCTCCCCCATCTCGACACTGCCACCGGGGAGGTATACTTCATTGCAAAGTAAATCCGGTCGTGTTCACGTTTGAAACCTTTTAGAAAATTTCCGTTGCCCTCAGGATAAGTCCTATCTCCTTAAATTCGCTTTGTAAGGCCCTCCTAATCCCGCTTCCGTCCGCGTCTCCAGCGGGATCTCTGCCACCGGCCACTCCTCCCACCCTTCCCCGAGTTCCAGCCTACCTGAATTGCTTTCAGTTCTCCGAGGCAGGAGAATCCACCCTAGCTTCTCCAACACTTCCCGGTCTCCTGCTTTCTGAAGACGTGGCTTCCTCCTTCCCTTCCCTCACCTAGCTCAGAGTGAAGGACCATTTTGCATCCCTACGCCCACGGTGCACCCATCAACCTACGCCCACGGTGCACCCATCAACCTGTCGTGCCGCCGGAGTGTTACATCCCACAGCAGCCCATCCTGCCTCCTGCTCACCATTGTTCCCAATTCCCAGGATGGTCCTGGGCAGTACTGGTCGGAGCCCAGTAACGCTTTAAGAATACACAGTGATCGGCTCAGGAAAACAAAAATCAGGGTAGCCTTAGGTATCTACTGATCAATTTATTTTATATTTCTGTTTTTCAGTTTTGAATGCCCCTCTCTTATAAGTTTCTCTATTAAGCATAACTTTTTAAAAAATGATATAATAAATTTTACTTAAACCATCTGATGTTTTTGTCACAATGAACTCTAAATCTCTTTTAGCAGCAATAGTGTGTGTGGTTTGTGAAGTGAAATTCTGGAACAGTGACTCCCTGTTTAAGGCTAATGGACAGAAATGTTCATTTTAAACCAGAGCTCTGTAACTTTAAGATTGAGCTGAAGCTCATGCTCCAGTAATGATAGTGGAAGAAAAGAGTATTATGGTGAGAGTTCTGATCCTTGATTATTAGTACTAGTTTTTAGAAGAGCAATTATCAATATATATATCAATATATTAAGGAATTGTCCTGACTTTAAAAAAAAATCCTGACTCTTAGTATTTTTCTTTTGTTTAGGAGATGTCATGGTAACAAATTGAAATTCTCATTTTCCTTGTGCTCACTCCAAGCTAGCAATGCTACGTATGTATATCTAGATCTGTAGTATTTCTAAACACCACCCTGCTACACACTTTCAATAAGGTTAAACAAGAATTCTTTGTTGAGAGTTGTAATATTTGGAGGGGACGATAAGGGAATAAATCTTAACTACTACAAATTGTTTCCCTCCAGCCTTACTCTGAAGGAGATCCTTGTTGGTTTTCTCATAACTGTACAAGTAGCCTGTTGACTTTGTTACACTTTGGTGGAAGGGAGTATAATTTAGTAAGAAATAAAACTTTTTTAAAAGAAGAGAAAGTTTCTTTAGTAAAACAAGCAAAAAATAAATGATATAAAGGTATCATATAAAGGTATTATATAAAGGTAAAAGCAAGAAATGTATTTAAACTATTTGAAGCAGAAAAAATAGGCATAATTATTTACCATTTCTGTAGGTAACTATTCTCCCAGTATGTATCATATCTGTTTACAGGACAAACCAAGTGATTCTGGTAAACAAATGATAAGGGAAAAATAAATCCCAAAGAGCTTCCCTTTGTGTATGTAGGCTTGGATAATTTCGAGTTTAGAAAACATTTTAGGCACTGATTTGGTAAAAGTCCTATAAGTATACTTTACTGACATTTTAGCTAGCTACATTTTTCGGTTTTAAACCTTTTTAAAAATCTTATTTCCCAATTTTGTGGATTGGTAAATGATATTTTAAAAGTTTATAGCGAAACATTTTTTTTTAATAGCCCACTTTAAGAGTGTATCTACGATGAAATACATTTTAGCCTTTTTTGGCCATGGCAAACCTGGTTAGGCAACCACTTGAAAGAAACACACATTTGAGATGAGATATAAGATTGCCATTTGCTACGTTTGTTGGTTCTGGCAGAGAGTTCAAGTTAATTGGGCATTGAGACTAAACTGCCAGTCTAGTAGAGATATGCAGATAGTGATGACTAGCACATAATATAGTGAGAAAAGGTTGGAATTTGGAATGCAGACCCAGGTCCAAATCTGCTAGCTTTATGCCTTCTCCAAGTTATGTATAAGAGTTAGTTTCCACATTATAAATTAGCAACTATTTACCATCTTGACCAGTTCACACTGCTGATGTGAGAATTAAATGAGGATAATGTATATTACCAACCTTAAAACACGGGCCAAATAATAGTAACCTTACTGTTTCATACATTCTGCTTTGGACCTGGAGACATTTGGTTTTCACGGAAATCATACACACACACACACACACACACACACACAAAGTATGAAAAAAATCTAAGAAGGAAATAAAATTACTTTCTCATAAACTCTGATTCCCTAAGTAGGGATTGTGTACTTGCATTTACTCATGGCTAACCCTGATGTTAGAGGCAACTGGAGCACTCAATATAAAAAATAATCATTCGAGCAAGTTTAAGAGGATTCTGGTACAGTCTGGATTTTGTTATGCTCTACATATTATACAAGAGCAAGGTGATGTGTGTATGTGTGTGACACTAATAAAAATGGATAAAGAAAAATAAAGCAAATACTTAAGGAAGCATATTCTATTCAAAGGTTAAAAAAGGAAGATGTTCTTCAATGACAATATTTTACATATTATTGACCCATGATAAATCTGAAGGATAAAGTACCAACAAAAGCCCTTCTATTATCCCTGGCTCCTTCATGCAAGTCTGAAATATTTGGCCAGTGGCTAATCATCCTCCCAGGTTTGACCGAGAACTTACCATGCTCAGAAAGCGACAATGCATGCTGTATGGATGGCAAATAAACACAAGATGCATACCCCCACCCCCACCCCCCACGCAAGGAAGCTAAAATCACGTTCTGAGAAAGAAAAAAAAACAAAGCCCTAGTGCATCTGTGAGTGAGCCTCCTTTTTTTCCAGGGAGGGGTAGCTGGGCAGACACTTCCCCACCCACTTTTCTCTGCAACTTTCTCACCCCACTCCTACCTGAACACAGCACTCTCACCCCCTCTGCCATTCTACTGTTACAGTCCCATTCTCTGGGCTCCTAAAATTTTCAATTTCCTGAAGCTGCCCCTTAAAATGTAAATCTCCTGGGAGGGGCACAGATAGTGCTTTAAGCTAACTTCTAAATAGTCTTTCACCTGGTCAACAGAGATCGTTTCTATCCTGCTGAGATGAAGAAAGGGAATAAGATGGCTAAAGAGAGCGTGAACAGCAAAGGTAGAAAGGAAGAAAAGATCAATGACCCAGTGAGGTGGGACCCAAAAGAGCTTCCACAGTTTTGCCTGGGAACAGTCTCTCCAGCTCCCTTTCTGTGTTGGTGTGGCATCGTGCTGTGGGATTCCCAGCCCCTGCTCAGACTTCCAGGATCTGTTCATCTGCCCCACCCATAGTCCTCCTCGGGTCAGGGAATTCGGCTGAATTCAGACTAGCTTGGGGGTAAACACGGGACTAGAAGAAAAAGCAGTCTGAAGGTCAGAAGACTTGAATTCTTTTTGACTTTGATCCATTCAGACCTTCCACAGACTACAGTTGACACATTTTTGTGTAAAAGGAGAGTGGATTACATTCCTCTCCTGCTCTGGGTTTCTCCCCTTCGCTGCTAACTTCTCCCGACTCTTTTTACGCCAAAGGTGAAACAGCCTGGACAAATGCATGAATAAAATGTGGTCTGTACATACAATGAAATATTGCTCAGCCTTAAAAAGGAAGGAAAGCCTGACACAGGCTGCAACATGGATGAGCCTTGAAGGCATGATGGGAAGTGAAATAAGCCAGACACAAAAGGAAACATTGTATGATTCCCCTCCTATGAGGTACTTAGAGAAGGCAAATTTAGAACCGGAAGTAGAACAGAGGTTCCCAGGCACCAAAGCGGGGAGGTAATGGGGAGCTATTGTCGAATGGGTACAGATTTTTGCTTGGGGAAGATGAAAAAACTCTGGAGAGGGCTAGTGGTGACAGTCACGCAGCAATGGGAATACAATGTTGCTGAACTGTACCTTTAAATGGTTAACATGGGGACGCTCACGTGGCTCAGTTGGTTAAGGGGCTGCAGGTCATGACCCCAGCGTCCTGGGATCGAGTCCCACATCGGGCTCCTTGCTCGGCAGGGAGCCTGCTTCTCCCTCTGCCTCTGTCTGCCTGTGCTCTCTCTCTCTGACAAATAAATAAAATCTTTTTTTAAAAAAATGGTTAACATGGTACATTTCATAGTATGTATATTTTACCACAAAATTTTTTATTTAATTTCATTTTTAAGGTTTGATTTATTTGAGAGACAGACTGCGTGCACAAGCAGAGGGAGGGGCAGAGGGAGAGAGGGAGAAGCAGACTCCCCACTGAGCAGGGAGCCCCAAGCAGGGCTCTATCCTAGGGCCTGGAATCATGCCCTGAGCCAAAGGCAGGTGCTTAAGTGACTGAGCCACCCAGAGGCACCACCACCACCAGCATCACTAAATAAATAAACACATAAATAAAATTTATGTGTTTATTTATTTAAACAAAAAGACTTGGAAGCCCAGAGTGGGATTGCTGCTTGAAGACCTGTTTTGTGCCATCTGCCTCTTACCTTGCTCCTGAATTTTCTGTGGGGCAGTTGGAGTTTTGACCCATCCTCAATCTCTCCCTGAATGACAGGATCCCCTCCATAGTCCTCTGCAGGGACCGCTCCTCATTCTCCCTCAGACACACTCCTGGACTCCTCTGGTTCTTCTCAAGCAAACTCTCTCTCTCTCTGTCTTTTTAAAAATATTTTATTTATTTATCTGACAGAGAGAGACACAGTGAGAAGGAACACAAGCAGGGGGAGAGGGAGAAGCAGGCTTCCCGCTGAGCAGGGAGCCCAATATAGGGCTCGATCTTAGGACCCTGGGGTCATGACCTGAGCCGAAGGCAGATGCTTAACAACTCAGCCACCCAGGCGCCCCAAGCAAACTCTCTTCTTCTTCTTCTTTTTTTTCCTGTTCATTTTAATTTATTCTGTGCAGTTTAAAGGAAACTCTCTTCTTAAAGCGCTCTGCCGCCGTGCCAGAGCTGTCAGCCCAACCCCGAGCCTTGTTCTCCCATGTACACAAGGGACGTTGCCTGGAACCACCGCACTTTGGAAGTGCACCCACATGTAGCCTCTACCCCCAGCCTTCATCCTCCCCCCATAGCTTTGCTTTTATTACACCTGCTCTTCAACCTCGTGGAGACCCCATCCCTTAGCCTCTCCCCCAGCACTGCTCTGTACTTTGGGGATTGTTCTCTGGCACCCTGACACGCTGGATTACTGGCTGCAACCCCAACTGAGCCCAAAGTGAAGTGCATCAGTGCTTTTCTCCAACGCCTTTAATGACTTCCTCTTATACTCTAAAACTGCACACTCTGAAGCCTCGTTCCAGGTCACTTTCGGCCTCTCGTAATGCCAGGCAATAGAGCACTGCTTTGTCATGTCCCCGCGTCACTCTGCACGAATGGACCTCATTTGGCATTGCCCTTCCTGCAGCCCTCCAAAATGCCACATTCCCTCTTGTTCCAAGTTTCTGCACCAGCAGATTCCACTGCCTGGCAAGCTGATTCTTTCCTCTTCTTTGATCAGATCCTGTTTGTTCTTCAGGTCCCTGCTGGGACCTCATCTCTGAAAGAGCATTCATTAGGCCCTACCTCAGTCTGCAGGAAGAGGGTACATGTGCCCTTGCACCTGCTGCTTAACCCCATTGTTGTAGTCAGATTGAGATTTCCCCAGATGTGGGGTTCATTGGGCAGGGACAGTGGCTTATTCATTCATTATGGCCTCCCCATTATTCATTATGGCCTCCCCAGAGTCCGACACAGGACCCAAAACAAGAAAACTGGTTGAAAATTGGTCACTGAATATGCTTTTAAGAACACATGGGGGGAAAAAAAGAACACACAGTTATAAGTTTGATCTAATAGATCATCATCTGGCTTACAATGTTACTTCTGTGATTTCAATATATTCTTATAAATAGCAAATCATTACCTTTGACATTAGCTTTTTTTTTTTTTAGCCAAGAACTAGTTAATTTTAATACTTTGTATATCAGTTAGAATTAGGCTTGGGTGCCTATAAAAATCCTCAAATCACGTTAGCATAAACAATACAGAAATTTTATCCCAGTTCTGTATAAGTTCAAGGACAGATGGTATTGGGCTGATGTGTGTTTCACTTCAAATCTTCAGGCATCAATTTTCTTTGACTTTGCCATCCAGAGGCTTTGCTCCTATTTGTGCAGTCTGAGATGGAGGTTAGACTCATATTCTGGACAGCAGGGTAGAGGGAGGACTAAAGAAAGGGTGAAGGGTGTGCACCAACTGTCTTTCCGGAAAGTTCTTCTGAAGCTCACATCCAACATGTTTGTTTACACATTGTTGGGCTGATTTAACCACTGTTAGCTGCAAGGGAGGCTGAGATACTCTGTCTTTGTTTTGAGTAGTCACATGCCCAGCTAAAAATTCTATTGGTATGGAAGAAGAGGACCAATGAGTACTGGGAGCCAAAAGAAGGGTGGGCCACCCCTGAGTTTGAAAATAAATGTAGATATGTCAAAATCAGCATCCAGATGAATCTAGATTTGAAATGTATTCTTCCCAAATCTTAATCTCCTTTGTTGAAAGGTCATGACATTTAGACTCAGGAGTTTTTACAACAAGCAAGTCATTAAATTTCCAGGGTCTTTCCTATTAGCAAGCAATGTAAGAAACAAGTGCTACCAATTCAACTCGTCTTTAGGATGAGGCTCAGAGGTGAGGTGATGGGAGGGGGGTTGTGAAGGGTGTATGTAGAGTGAAGGGCTCAGAAATAATAGAGAAAGGATGGCACATTTTAACCTTCCTAATATGACCCTGAGTCTCCCTGGCTGGATTGGTTTTGTGCTGCGTTTTCCCCTTGGTTCTCTGGGGAGTGTTCTAGCCCTTCCTTCCTCAAGCCCCTGCAGTTCCTCCCCGGGGAAGCTGGAGGTCTCTATTCCACCACGGGCTGCCAGGGATGCCGCTTTAGTCTGGGTGCCAGTGACCGCCTTTCTCCCATGGCCCCCCACCTTCTCCCATTGTTCCAGTGGAGGAGTCTATCAGAGCAACAAGACAGGTTGTACACGCCTCTTGCTTGTCCCTCCGATAGTGCTTGGGACCCCAGTCTGCACTCCATGAACCTGCCCTGGCTCGTCCCCAGCCTGGTCATCCTTGTCATCCTCGGCCCCTCACCCAGACGCCAAGCCCCGTCCTCAGCTAATCTCTCTTTCGTTCTCCTTTCCATGCTTCTCTGTGCTTCTCCCTTGCCTGAGCTTTTCTTTCCCTCCCTCACAGTCCTTCCAGTGCTCTTGGAAACCCCGATTCCTCTTGAGGCTTCATCCCGTTTTTATTCTCCACACCTCACTCGCTGTGAATCAGCTTCCCTGAATAACCTCACTCACAGGTCAGCCCTCTGTCTCTCTTCCTGAGCTGGGGACACTGGTCCTGCCTCAGCCGCTGGGCTACTTGCCCTCCACGGGCTGCTTCCTCTCTTCCCACAGACTTGCCAGAGCTCCCTCACTTTGAGAAAGGGCTCCCTTGTCTTTGCTGCCCTATCCCTTTCCTTTCTTTCATGGCCAAATAGGGAGATACACAGACTCCATCGCCCTCCCCCCCTTGCTTCCCCAGTGCTCCAGCTCAAGTCCCAGTCATCCGGTTGTATTGGCCATCTTCATGAAACTAAGATGTTGACATCATCCATGACCTCCAAACCACTAATCAGATGAAGGCATCAGATTCCTTGATTATAACCTGGCACCATTGTTATTGCCCTGTCTTTAATTAGTTAATTAATTTATTTATTTGAGAGAGAGCGAGAGAGAGAGCAAGAGATCACGTGCATGGGGGTGGGGAGGGGGAGAAGGAAAGAGAGAATCTTAAGCAGGCTCCACACCCAGCACAGAGCCTGAGAAGAGGCTCAGTCTCATGACCCTGAGATTATGACCTGAGCCAAATCAAGAGTCGGATAGTTAACTCACTGAGTCACCCAGGCACCCCTATTATGGAACATTTTAAATGTATGCAAAGGTGGGGAGACTTATGTGATGATGCTCCCTTCCCCCCCCAGGTATTATCAGCCACACCCCAAAATTATCCATTTATGGACACTCCCATTTCCTCTGTACCCCACCATTCCCTATGTCCTCCTCCCACTGGATTGTTTTGAAGCAAATCTCAGAAATTTGATCAGTTCATTTGCAAGTATTCCACTATATATTTTTAAATTTTAAGGACTCTTTTTTTTAAGTCTTAACTACAAAAATATTAATATGTTTAAAAATATCCAAATATCTAATCAGATCAAATTTCCTCAGTTGTCTCATAAATTTTTTGAAGAGTCAGCTTATTCAGAGCAGGATCCAAATAAAGTCCACAAATTGCACTTGGCTGATGTGTTGTTGTTGTTTTTAATCTCTTTTAATCTTTAGATTCTCTTTCCCTCTCTCTTTCTTTCCCCTTGCAATGTATTTGTAGCAAACACCAGTTCATTTGTCCTGTGCCATGTCCCACATTCTGGAGTTTGCTGAGCACATCCCCACCATGTTGTTTAACACATCATCCCTCCACCCACCTGAGTTTCCAGTAAACTGTAGAGGTGTGATCTGATTCAAGTTGATTTTTTGACAAGATTTCATAGGTGAAATGATGCACTTCCATCAGGAATCTCATTCATTTGGATAGCTTCATTCTTTTATCATCAGCTAACTGCTGGATCATTCCCCTGGGATGATTTGCCGTCACCTCAACATCAGCATGTCTGAAAACAAATGTATCTTCCCCCACACAAATGATCCCGCTTGACACCACGTCTGTTTCTGCAGTTTTTATGGTCCTCTGAAATCATGTGGGCTCCTGGTCTCAGAGCCAGTCTCCACATTCCCTCCGCTCTCGTTTTCTTCCATCGTGAAGACCTGCCAGTTCTCTCTCTGTAGAATGTGAACAGATTTTCCCTTCGATTCTCATACCTATTGCCCTACTACAGGCTTCAGAAATATTTCAATACCTTCTCCCTTCTGGTCTCTTTTTCCTCAATTCCACTTGAAACTGCCACTGGCTTAACCAACCACACATCACATGCTCCTTCCCATGTACTTCCTACTTGCAAACTTTTGACATTACCTTTGAAGTAAAGTAAACTAGTGAGAGTACTCTAACACAGTTTGGTCCCAGCCTATATTCCCAACCTCCCTCCCCCTACCCCCTCAGTTCATCTTGCTTAGCAATAGATGTTTTTCTTTTCTTTTCTTTTCTTTTTTAAAGGTTGTATTTATTTATTTGACACAGAGAGAGAGAGAGAGGGAGAGAGCAAACACAAGCAGAGAGAGTGGCAGCAGGGGAGAAGCAGACTCCACACTGAGTAAGGAGCCCCATATAGGGCTCCATCCCAGGACCCCAGGTTCATGACCTGAGCTGAAGGCAGCCACTTAACCGACTGAGCCACCCAGGCGCCCCAGTATTAGATGTTTTTCTAGAGCCATGAAAATGTGTAGACCAATGTCCTATCTGACATCCTCTTTCAGTGCTGAACATCTGAGAGTCAAGTGGACGATGATCCAAGGACAGTAATAAGGCAAAACTTCTCTCTGAGGATAATTCTGGGTTTTTCTCAAGTGACACCTGTGGCCCCATGCTGGGGAAGGAGAAATTGCCTGTCACTCTGGCAAAACACCACTTGCTAGCTTTCTCAGCTTTCCTAATAAGATGTTCACACTTCTACCTGTTGTCTGGTCTTAAAACACATGACCGACCATTGACGAGTAATACAGAATGCCAACCACCTAGGCTCTGTCCTCCTGTTGCCTGTTCTCTGGCTCTGATTGTAAGTCAAACACACACTCCCAGCTGAGAGAAGGATATTCAGGCAAAATTCTCTAGGAGACATGATATTCACCCACTCCTTCAAGAACTTTTTTTTTTTTTAAGATTTTATTTATTCATTCGATAGAGATCACAAGTAGGCAGAGAGGCAGGCAGGGAGAGAGGAGGAAGCAGGCTCCCCGCTGAGCAGAGAGCTGGATGAGGGGCTCGATCCAGGACCCTGAGATCATGACCTGGGCCGAAGGCAGAGGCTTTAACCCACTGAGCCACCCAGGTGCCCCTTCTAGAACTTTCTTGAGACAGACCCCTGAACATCTGCATCCTGGGTGACCTTCAACCAAGACGCTCCTGATCATGATGCTGGCTTGCACGGATCCTGCCCTGGGTCACGACTCGCTGTCTCCTGTACGACACTTTCTTAAAATTTTTAAAAAAAGATTTTACTTATTTGTTTGAGACAGAGAGTGTGGGTGTGTCTGAGCAGAGAAAGACAGAGAAGGCGAAACAGACTCCTTGTGGAGTGCTGAGCCTGATGCGGGGCTGGATCCCAGGACCCTGAGTTCAAGACCTGAGCCGAAGGTAGATGCTAGACTGATGGAGCCACCCAGGCACCCCACTTTCTTATAAAATTCGACTGAAAGAACTAGTACTCCGAAAGCTGCCCTGCATCCTTCCTTGCATAGCAAAAGCCATGTGTTTATGGTTTTCTTTCTTTACTCTGGCCATCAAGAGGCACAGACCCAAGTGCAAAGCTTAATAACTGGTTACTTCAAAAGTTTGATATTTTCGGGACGCCTGGGTGGCTCAACTGGTTGAGCGGCTGCCTTTGGCTCAGGTCATGATCCCAGCGTCCTGGGATCGAGTCCCACATCGGGCTCCTTGCTCGGTGGGGAGCCTGTTTCTCCCTCTGCCTCTGCCTGCCACTCTGTCTGCCTGTGCTTTCTCGCTCTCCCTCCCTCTGTCTCTGACAAATAAATAAATAAAATCTTAAAAAAAAAAAAGTTTGATATTTTCCCCTAGGTCCTGATTTTAAAAGTTTCTATTTTTACTTTAATAATTTTGTGTTGCTTTTCACCTTGTTTTTATTTTAAAGATTTTATTTATTTATTTGACAGACAGAGATCGCAAGTAGGCAGAGAGGCAGACAGAGAGAGAGGAGGAAGCAGGCTCCCTGCTGAGCAGAGAGCCCGATGTGGGGCTTGATCCCAGGACCCTGAGATCATGACATGAGCAGAAGGCAGAGGCTTAACTCACTGAGCCACCCAGGCGCCCCTGTTTTTCACCTTGTGTCTTCAAATGCATGTTGGAATGAGGCAGTATATACATTAAGTAAATAAAATATTGCTACATTCCTCCACCCAGGCAAAGGTCAACCGATTTACTTCCTAGACTCTAAGTTTGCTTATTGTGTGCCTTCTCTTTGGACGGCTGTCCCACCCTACCTCCCACCACTCCTCCCCCTGCCCAAAGCCTGCCCGTCTGCCCTTCTCCCTTGAAGGACTGCTCCACTTCCAAGAACCTTCCTGACAGCTCCCCCCTGCCCCCCAGAAACAGCCTTCCTTCCTCTGAGAGCCTTTCATGTTGTTTATACACTATTCGTTTACCACTTCCCATACTCTGTCTTCTGTTGTTAGTTTTAGAAACATTTTCTTTTAATTGGAAGTGATGTGTGCACACAGTCAAAAATTTAAGCTGTACAAGAAAGGCTGCCTGGGAAAAAGGTATTCCGTCGTCCACAACAGCCTGAGAGGCAACCACGAGTGTTAGTTCTTTGTTCGTCATTACAGAAATATCTATGCATTTACAAACACACACACACAAATGCACATATTTTATGTACATACATAAAACACATGCATACACTTATGTGTGTGTGTGTGCACTTATAAATTCTTTGGTCCTTCCCCCCAACTATGAACATACCATATGCATTCTTCTGCATCTAGACCTTTTTTCCCCCTTATAACAATATAGCTTGGAGATTATAGCACAACAGCCCAAAAATGTGTACCTTATTCTAATGCCTATGTAGCTTCTATTGTAAAGATAAACCATAATTTATTTGATTAGTTAGACCATCATGGTCCATATCTCAGACTAAACGTACTCTCTCTGAGGGCAGTGGAGGGAATATGTCTACATTTAGTCTATTCCTCCAGAAATCCCATAGGAAATGCTTAATAGGGGCACCTGGGTGGCTCAGTTGGTTAAGGGTCTGCCTTTGGCTCGGATCATGATTCTGGAGTCGCAGGATTGAGCCCTATGTCGGGCTTCCTGATGAGTGGGGAGCCAGCTTTTGCTTCTTCCTCTGCCCCTCTCCCTGCTCCTTCTCTCTCTTTTTCCCTCATTCTCTCTCTCAAATAAATAAATAAATTTTTTAAAAAAGAGAACAGCTTAATAAATGATTGTCAGTTTTTATCAGTAAATAGTCAAGTAGCAAGCAATCCTATTTTGTAAAAAAATATTTAACTTGAAAAAGTCTTACCGCATTATCCAATCAACCACATCTGCCTTTCACTAAAATTTTCCATGTTGTGGTATACTTTTGCTATTATCTACAGCATGTTTTGGAAAGGTCTGACCTTGAGGCATACTAAGCTTTAGCTCATGAAGAGAAGGGCTGGGTATGCCTGATGTTGTGGCAATGGCTTCCAGGGAAGGCAAGGAATAGGTCGAGCCGAGCCCACTTCCAGAGACAGGGAGCAGGGCATCTGCAAGGCCAAGTGCAAGAGAACCACTCCAAGGAGAGAGCGTAGCAGTACACGAGGAAGCCAGACTCAGTTTTGCTCACAGGAGGTGAGGCCTTCACCGTGGAGTGGGCAGAGGGACAGGGGAGCTGGCATGAACCGGTCTGAGAAGGAGGAGTTACAGAGTGGCAGGACCTTGGCTCAGTGGGTCCTGGTCTTAAAAAAGATGAGGCTTGGGGCGCTTGGGTGGCTCAGTGGGTTAAAGCCTCTGTCTTCGGCTCAGGTCATGATCTCAGGGTCCTGGGATCGAGCCCCGCTTCGGGCTCTCTGCTCAGCAGGAAGCCTGCTCCCCCTCTTTCTCTGCCTGCCTCTCTGCCTACTTGTGATCTCTCTCCCTCTGTCAAATAAATAAATAAAATCTTAAAAAAAAAAAGATGAGGCTATACCCATGTTGATAGTGGTGCTATTCACAGCAGCTACAAAGAGGAAACAGTCCTGTTTCCATTAACAGATGAAGGGTTAAGAAAATGTGGCACATACTATAATGGAATATTATTCAGTCTTAAAAAGGAAGGAAATTTGGACACATGCTATGACATGGATGAACTTTGAAAACATGTGCTAAGTAAAATAAGCCACACACACAAGGATGAGTATTATATGATTCCCTTTACATGGGGTAACTAGATTTGGTAAATTGACGGGAGAGTAGGGAGTGCTAGGGGCTGCCAGGAGGGCAGAATGGGGAGTTAATTTTTAATGGGTACAGAATTCCCATTTGGGATGACAATAAAAGGCCTAGAGATGAATAAAAGTGATAATTGCACAACATTGTGAATGAACTTAATGCCACTGGCTTGGAGACTTAAAACTAGTTTCTTCTTATTCATTTATTTATTTTTGGGGGGGAGGGGCAGAGGGAGAGAGAGAACCGTAAGCAGGCTCCATGCCCAGCTCGGAGCCCAACAATGGGCTGGATCTTACAATCCTGAGATCATGACCTGAGTGGAAGGCAGGCACAACCCACTGAACCACCCAGGCCCCCCCAAATTCAGTTGTTCCTGTGCCATGGCCTCAATCTGTGCCATCTCTGAGCCCGCATGTTCTATTTTATCCTTGATGATTCAGGTCTGGTAATGATACATTTTCTTTCCCTGAGAGGGGTAATCAACAAACAGGCTGTTGGTGAAACGTGTGAAATTGTACTTAATCGACTTTAGACACAGGTGACTTTGGAGTGACTCAAGGGCTGCGGCTTGTGAGGGCCCCACAATGGAACCAGGAGAACTGAGGACGGGAACAAGAATGGGATGATGGGTGCCTCTGCGGCCAGTTGGCTTCTGTCTTGTTGATCCCATGAAGCTCTACCCTGTGAACTGAAGTTACAACGGCTTACACCATGGAGGAACTCCAGAAAGGAGCTTAGGAGCTGCGTTAATACAAATTCTTGCTAGCTATCTAAATGAAAAGCTCCAGCCTAGCAGCTCAATCATATTATAAACACATTAGAAACATATTAAAAAGTAATTACTTCGGAGGACGTTAACTATGTTAAAATACAAATGAAGATAAAATTAGGAATGTTTCCTCCTCTCAGATTCAAGCACACAGAATCTCTTTTAAAAATTAGTTTTGCCTTTCTATACCCAGTCATCCCAGCTCCTTAAATGTAACTCTCTTTGTGCGAGCATTAGTCACTGGCCTCCTCCATGCCAGACACTGTCCTAGGAGCTGGTACTGAGCCGACTGCTCCCCTATCCGAGTGGTGGACTGGAGATGTGTGTCCCTGTGACCGCCATATTTGTATGTGGAGCAGTTAGGCTGAGAGTAGTGATTCCACCCTGGAGAAGGGATTGTTTGTCCAATTCTCGAGTCCATCCTATCTGGAGATGCAGCCTAAGGCAAGATGTTGTGACAGGGTACAGACCTGTCTGTCAAATGTGACTTTTCCCCCTTTACGTAAAGCAGAGGAAATGGCAAATGACTTGGCGTAAAGGAGTTCAGCCCGAAGTGGCTCATGGGAAAGGCAAGTAGTCCTTTGGCAGGTATTAGATTTCTGTTTGGGAGAAATCACCGAGCAGGGGTTTAGGAGGCATGGGTTTGGTCCCACCTTTGCCTTTCACAGCAGGGCAATCTCGCAGCCTCTAAAAGAGGGTTATTTGTGTACACGATCTGCAAAACCCAGATCTTACATTCTATCTACTGTGACCAACAAGGAAAATCCTGGAAAATCCTGGAGCATCGTGTAATAGCAATAATTATTGGCAAATATCTAAACCAGAGTTGAATGTAGGAGTATCATGAGATCTGACCCATGAGATACAGAATTAGGCGAGCTTAAATTATGACCTGTTCTCATTTTACATCTCAGAGTACATCTTTGAGTTTGACATAGTTTAGCCTAGAACTGTCCAAGCACTTGCAGCCATAATGTTATATCCCACTGTCTTGACGTTGACACTCCTGAGGTCACTAGAACAAAAACAACACTCAAGCCTTTGTTTGGTCTGGCTAATGTTGGAATCCAACCAAATGGGCCAGCCAACCACCCAGAGTCTTAATGAAACAGAAGGAAGAGGAGACATATTTAGTTATTTACTTATTGTTACGAACATATCTATTCCCCAAAAAGGGATTTGAGATGGCCAGAAATCTCCATCTATCACATTATTTCATATAAAACGCATGTCCTACATTTAAACAAAGGACCCATGATTGTGGCTCCTTCATGGCTCCAGGCAACAATGCAAGCTGATCTGGCATGGCTCCAGGGGACCCTACATTGGCTATGCAGCCAGTGATCCTTCTGGATCTCCATGGAAGAGACTAACTGCCCCGCTCTGGAGTGAACCTGGGAATTCACCATTTGTATTCTTTTTCTCCAGGGGTGAAAGTTACTTAAGAAACTTGCATAACAATTTAGTGCTACTACAATCTCAGCTCCGGACTCAAGGAGTCTTTTTACTTTCTTTTTGCACCTTCTTTCTTCCCTGTAGGGACTATTCCAAAACTTGAACTCTTTTCTCAGATCTCATGACCATCCATGAATGTTTTGATCTCAGTAAATAATTAGCCACTGAAGTAATAAGAAAACCAGACGCTACTATAAATAAATTTGCTTAACTTTCTGTCATCTCTCCCTGCCCCAACCAATAAACTTACTGCCATTTCACCCACCTTTCTTGGGTTCTAGAAGGACAGGTGTCTTCCCTGTCCTCCACCCACAGCTTGATGACCTCCAGTTCCCCATGAGCCTCATTCCCTGGCATGGTTGCCCACTCCCCTCCTGCTCCTGTCTCCTACTCTTCCGGGAATGCTTATCATCCTGATGGTTGTTTTTGTTCTGTTTTGTTTGTTTCTTAAAGGCTGCTATCCTTTCTTTGATGTGAGGTCTCCTCCAGCTACTATCCCATCTCTTTTCATTTCAGGACTACACTCCTGCAGTCTGAAGTCTACACCAACTGCCTACACTTCCTCAGCTCCCATTAACTTTCTCAGCCCTCTGCAATGTAGCTTTTGCCCTCAACACTCACAGCTGAAAAGGTGAGCAAAGACCAAATCCAGTGAACGCTTTTCATTCCTTTCCTTCATGCTCTCTCTGTGACATTTGACATGTTGCTCCTTTCCTTCTCGAAACTCTCCTCTCTTGAGGTCTTATTTTCTGCTTCAGATTTGTGAGTTGTCCTCAGTGGCTCCTTTTTTGATGTCTCCCTTTATTATTTTTTTCTGCCCATCTCCTAACATGTGTTTCACGTGGATAAGTCATGTTCCCCAGTGAATTACTCCTCAGGGTGGCCACGCAATTTCCCACTTTCCTTCTCGTGTCACATTGACTCTGGGCTTGACCTTGCGACTCCCTTAGGCCGGTGGAACATCAGTTAAATGCAAAGCCAGCTGAGGCTTGATAGGTGCTTGTGTTTTGGGGGCTTGCCTTCTTAGAACACTCCTCAGAGACTGCCATGTCATCTGGATGATGAAGATAAAGACCAAGTGGAGAGAAAGGGGAGAGGAGGGAGAGAGAGACAGCAAGGTTTTCCAATTGAGCACAACCCCCAGTCAATCCACCAGATGAATAATAAATTTTTATTTTAAGCCACAACCTTTTGGGGTGGTTTGATACATAGTAATAAATAACTGAGAAAACATGGTGTTTTAAAGATTCCTGTTAGCCTGCCTTGGTCTCATGTTGCATGTCTTTCCAAACAATGCCATCCATGCTAATGGATTTTTTTTTTAAAGATTTTAGTTATTTGTTTGACAGAGAGAGAGAGAGATAGTGAGAGAGGGAATACAAGCAGGGGGAGTGGGAGGGGGAGAAGCAGACTTCCCACTGAGCAGGGAGTCTGATGTGGGGCTCGATCCCAGGAACCGGGCATCATGACCTGAGCCAAAGGCCCCGCTTAAACGACTGAACCTCTCAACCCCCCCAGCTAATAGTACCATTCATACTTCATGATTCTTACACCTACATTTCTAGACCAGATCAGTCTTCTACATTCTCATATCTGACTTAATGGGCAACCCCACTTGAAATCACCTTGAGTTCCCACACCAAAGCACTGCATTCTACAAACTGCTCCTGCCCCTTCTTTTGTCTTGGTTAATGGTGCAACTGGTTACCAGTCACTCAAGGAGGACACTTTTTTTTTTAAGTGATTCTTTAAAAAAAAAAAGATTTTATTTATTTATTTGACAGAGAGAGATCACAAGTGCAGAGAGGCAGGCAGAGAGAGAGGAGGAAGCAGGTTCCCCACTGAGCAGAGAGCCCGACACGGGGCTTGATCCCAGGACCCTGAGATCATGACCTGAGCCGAAGGTAGAGGTTTAACCCACTGAGCCACCCAGGTGCCCCTCAAGGAGGACACTTAGAAGTGAATTTTCACCCTTACTTTTCACTCACTTACCGATAATCAGTCATTCACCAAGTCTTATCATATCTTTCACCTAAATATCTCTTGCATTGATTCCCGTATCTCCATCACCTCTAATGCTGCCTTGGAAGGGCTTTGTCAAGTAGTACTTTGACCATCAGCAATATCTCTTCATTGTCTCCTTGCTCTGAGGATTGGCTCATCCGGCCATTTTGTCCGTGTCTGTCCTGATCATTTTCCCAGTGACAATTCTTTAGTGGCTCCCTACCACATATGGAATAAAGATTTCTGAAGTGGTTACAAAACCCTCCCCCACCTGGCTCTACCTATATTTCCAACCTCATTTCCTGTCCTATTCCCTGTTTATGCTGTCCTTGTGCCAAATTACTTGCAGTGCTGACACCAGCCATCTGCCCAGTAGATGTCCTGGACAGTTTTCCTGCCTGGTGTACCTCCCCAGCCCTGCCATCTGCAGAGTCCTTGAAGACCCAGTTTAAATGTCACATCTTCTGTAAAGCCTCCCCTGGCTCTCTGTGCAGAAGGAAAATTAGTTGTCCCTTCTTCTGCGTGATCACCCTGCCCAGTAATACCACTATTGTATGCATTTGAATTGTAACGACATGCTTCAATGTGTGTCATGTCTGGTACATTCGGAGAAGTCCTCTAGGGCCGGGGTTTGCTTTATTTCTGCTTTTCCAGCACCCAAGCAAGTGCTCGACCTCTGTTGAATAGAACACTATATTTTGCCACTTTAATGTCTTTTAAAAGAATCTGATTATAATTGGCTAAGTTAGCACAATGGATTTTTTCATTTGTTAGTCTAGAAATGGAGACAATGAGAGACTTGGGTTTGGCCCCATATTATTGAGGGTAAGTTCAGTGACGACAATTCACCCAATTTTGGAGCTGGTATGTGAGGGGACAAGAGACAAAGTGGCTCTTTCCAGATTGGGCCGCGTTGGAACCACAGTCTTCACCCTCTCCATCAGTGCTCCTTCCAGAAAAAACACTGCCCTCCTCCACCACAGGGCGGAGTGGTTCTTCAGTTTTGCTTTGTCTTCCCTATGGGATGACAGCCCAGGTGACAAGCATCTAGTAACTTCTTGAGTCTGAAGGGTATGGAGAAGTAGTTGGTAATTGGTTCTATATCTTTCCTGTTCTTGTCTTATGGGGGCTACCTGACTTTTCTCCCTGCATCAGGTCTAATCTCCTACATTCTGCACCTTATCACAGAAATATGGGTCTGACTTGTTACTCTCTTGCTGGACTCATCAGTGATGCCAAAACCTTTGGGGGTGACATCTAGAGCTCTCCTTGGAACTATCTACTTCTCCAGTCTAATCTACTACCTCGCCCCCCCCCCCACACCATGTATATAAGTATGTAAGCATTTGCTGAGCACCCTCTATATGGAAGGTTCTAGGCCAACAAGGGATGCTAAAAGACAAGGCGAGGTCCTTGTCCCCAACTGGCCCACAACCTAATGATAGAATAGGATAGCAACTGATTATAATCCATTTTAAACCAGTGTTGATGCAGATAGGCACTTTCTTTTTTTTATTAATTTTTAAATTTTTAAATTAACATATAACATATTATTAGCCCCAGGGGTACAGGTCTGTAAATTGCCAGGTTTACACACTTCACAGCACTAACCATAGCACATACCCTCCCCAATGTCCATTATCCCACCCCCCTCTCCCTTCCCCCCTCCCCCCAGCAACCCTCAGTTTGTTTTGTGAGATTAAGAGTCACTTATGGTTTGTCTCCCTCCCAATCCCATCTTGTTTCATTTATTCTTTTCCTACCCCCAAACCCCCCACGTTGCATCTCCACTTCCTCATATCAGGGAGATCATATGATAGTTGTCTTTCTCCGATTGACTTATTTCGCTAAGCATAACACCCTCTAGTTCCATCCACGTCATCGCATATGTCAAGATTTCATTTCTTTTGATGGCTGCATAGTATTCCATTGTATATATATACCACATCTTCTTTATCCATTCATCTGTTAATGGACATCTAGGTTCTTTCCATAGTTTAGCTATTGTGGACATTGCTGCTATAAACATTCAGGTGCACATGCCCCTTTGGATCACTACATTTTTATCTTTAGGGTAAATACCCAGTAGTGCAATTGCTGGGTCATAGGGTAGCTCTATTTTCAACTTTTTGAGGAACTTCCATGCTGTTTTCCAGTGGTTGCACCAGCTTGCATTCCCACCAACCAGATAGGCACTTTTGAGAGAACAAACGGACAGCTAGCTCATTCTGGGAGGATCAGAGAAGACTGAAGAAGATTGGCTCACCCTCCATGTTCCTTCCACTCAGTATGGGATCACTTGCAGTAACAAGTGCTCACTAGGCTTTAAAACCACTGGACCACTTTGTTGTCTGTCAGGAATGCCTCCCACCCTCCTTGTTCAGATTAATTCCTGTGCTTACTCGAGACCCAGGTTGAGTCTCCTTTCTTCTAGGAAACCCACTCTGCTGTCTCAGGCGGCAAAAATCACTTCTTTCTTTACGTTGCTGTAAACCATGAGCTCCTCGAAGACAAGAAGCTAGCCATATCCTCCAAAGCTAATAGATTGGCACATGCTAGGTACTCAACAAATGTTTGCTGGAAGAAAGTAGGCATTCAATACAATGTTTGCTAAACCTTAGTTAAACATGCTATCTTCAGGAGACAACAGTAGCTAACTGTAGCCCTAGTGGCTTTCTTTTCATCTAATATCTTGGCCTTAATAATCTTGGCAGTGGCTAGCAAATGCCCATAGCAAGTGGTTCCATTATGAGTAGAACATGGAGGGTGAGCTTACATATCCAACTGGATTCTTTCTGTTATGAAAAAATTACAGAGGAACATCAATGCTGTTTTTCCAGTAATGCAAGCAATGCTTTTTAGAGTTTTCTTTTTGGAGCTTCCTTCAGCATTTTTGACCCTTTAAATATCTGTACCTTTATCTTTCTTTCTATTTTTTTTTAAATTTGTCAGATAGAGAAAGAGAGAGAGAGAGAGAGAGAGAGGAGCAGCAGGCAAAGGGAGAAGCAGGCTCCCTGCTGAGCAAGGAGCCAGATGTGGGACTCGATCTCAGAACCCTGGGATGATGACCTGAGTCAAAGGCAGACACTCAACCAACTGAGCCACACAGGCATCCCTCTTTCTATTTTCAATGGTAGTAAATCTTCATCATTCAAAGGCAAAATATATTGTTTGTAGCTTGCCAAAATCATTTGGATGTGAATTTGGTAACTGATGAAATAGAATAATACATTTTTAGTGGAGAAAAAGAGAAGTGGTCCTAAAGAGAGTTGTTTCCTATGACTTGCAAATTGGTTGCAAACACATTTTCAAAAGTTGAGTTGCAAAAATACATTGAAGTATGTCCTCAACACTGGATCTAGTGTAATATCTGTAATTTTTTAAAGTTCATAACATTTGGAAAAACAGATAGGGCTCCAGTTTTAAATAGGAGGTATTCCTAAATTTGGAGTAATTTTCAGTTGTTTGTTTGTAACTGGTCTCTACATCCAATGTGGGGCTTGAACTCATGACCCCAAGATTAAGAGCGGTATGCTCAGGGGGCCCAGATGGCTTAGTCTGTACAGCATACATGTCTTGATCTCTGGGATTTGAGTTGGAGCCCCACCTTGGGTGTAGATTACTTAAAAAAAAAATCTTTCAGGGTGCCTGAGTGGCTAAGTTGGTTGAGCATCTGCCTTTGGTTCAGGTCCTGATCTTGAGGCCCAAGGATGGAGCCCCATGTCCAGCTCCTTGCTTGGTGGGGAGCCTGCTTCTCCCTCTCCTCCCCACCTGCGCTCTCTGTCACTCTTTCTCTCTCTCTCAAATAATCAAAATCTTAAAAAAAAAAAAAAAAATTAGGGAGCACCTGGGTAGCTCAGTGGGTTAAGTCTCTGCCTTCGGCTCAGGTCATGATCTCAGGGTCCTGGGATCAAGCCCCACATCAGGCTCTGCTTAGCAGGGAGCCTGCTTCCCCTGGTTCTCTCTGCCTGCCTCTCTGCCTACTTGTGATCTCTCTCTCTGTCAAAAACAAACAAACAAACAAACAAACAAACAAAACCATCACATGTATCTCTTTAAAAAAAAAAAAGATTATTCTCTCTCCCTCTGTCACTCCTCCACCTCTCTCCCTCTCTTAAAATAAAACACTTTTTTTTTTTTTAAAGGAAAAAAAAGAAGAGTAGCATGCTCTATCCATTGAGCCAGCCAGGCATCCCTCAGTTACTTTGGATATACACATTATTCCCCCCTCCTCCCCCTGCCTCCATGAAGTATTATATATTGATACATTATGGCTATGTTCTCAAACAGAGGCAACTATTCATTCCTCTAAGCAGTGATGCAGCTGAACTATTGGTCACTTAGTAACAGTTTTGGTTCTTGGAAGTCTTTTCATCCATTTCTCCTGGGTGAGAAAACCTTTTTGTAGCAGGTTGTCTTAGGTATTTTTATCAACTGCTTTCTGCCGGCACCCAACTCATACTTTTTCCATCTTCCAGACCTTAGTAACTTTCCAATGCCTTCTGGCTGTGAGGAACAGAGGCCTGCCCTGTCCCCCAAGGGCTCAGACTCCAAAACTACCATACTCTCTAACCACTGCATCAAAACCAACAATCCGTTAGACTGTAAACTTCAAGAAGGCAGGAATTTGGAGTTGTTTTGTTCCCTACTGCATCTTCAGTGCCTAGAACAATGCCTGGAATCACATAGGCACTGTGTTGAATGAATAAATGAATCTCTAAATTTGTTAGTCTCAGCTAGGTGTTGGGAGGAAAATGACCCATTGACCTAATTTACAATCGTCTGTGAATGACCACAAGTTCCTTATCGCTCCTTAAGGTATTTGCACATTTAAAGGGAACACTTGTGAATTCAAATGATTCTCATTGGGAGAACTTCAACAGTGCAGCAAATGGAGAGAAAACAGTCGAAGCTAAAGGGTAGTGGGGAGGGGGTGGTGGTGGTGGTCGGGGTTATCGACTTCAGTAGGCCAAAGCTGCCTAGAGTTTGCCCCAGAAGCTCCCTGTTTTTCAAGGCCCGTGAAACTCTGCAGTCATGAAACTTCTAAAAGCTTAGAGTCTTCTTCATCATGGCTGTCAGGACAGGGGTTGGGGTACGGAGAGAGAATAAATGAGGAAGGGGCCATACAGCTGGTTTTTTTTTTTTTTTTTTTCTTTCCCCACTTTGAGCTTTGGCTGTACTACCTTGCCATTTCTTGTGTTTCAAGAAAAATGTCCTACCTTTCTAGTTAAATTATAAGGGCACAAGGGAACTGCTTCATAGTCCTTTAGTACTATTTACCGATTAAAGATTAACTAATACACTTTCATTATATGCAGATGTCATTTTTGTTTTGTTTGGGTTTTGCTCAGAATTAGCCTTGAAACATATTTACATCTGACATCGAGCTGGGGTATACTGTAAAAGATAAGAAATAGTTCCTTTTATGTCACTTTTATGTCCTCTGATATAGCAAGGCACTAGTGATTTCTTTGTAGACATTGTATCCTGTCTTTACCCTCTCTCTCAAACACATATACCAAAGCATCCCCCAGATGCTTTCATTGAGAGATATAAGGGAAATGTAATGGAAATATAAACCTAACTTCAGAATTCTGATTCTTGGTTTATGATATGGGGCTCTAAAACAGGGAGAAGTTGATTTTAGTGTTTTCCAATATTTTCATGTCAGAATTTTCTGTAGTGTCAATCTTCTTTCTGCTCTTTATCTGTAAATCCCTTGAATGAAACATTTACTCTTTTAAAACCACTCATATGACAAAAGAAAGCCAAAACCAATGCGTCTTAATAAATGTAACAAATCTTTAGAAAATTATTACTGATAATAGAAAAATAAATGTTTGAGTGAGTGGTTAAATCCCTATAATCAAAATTATTGAGTAGTTCTAGTTGTTATGTAGCAAACTGGTTTTGATTAATCTTTTGTGCAAGTAGAAATATTGTGATTAGACTTAGCACTACAGGTGGTGAATGAGAATGTGTGTTTTGCATAGTTTTGCAATTTTCTCAGTTTATTTTGGAGTCTAATAATAGCAAGTTGCTTTACTCTGTATCTATTTTAGGACTATATTTGGTTGATAAAAGTTCCTTCCTTGAGACAACAATAAATAACATCACCTTAAAGTATACAATTGTTGACCGTTTAAAAGAATAATAATTGCTCAGTAACTTGCACACAGAAAGTGCTTCGTAAATGTTTGTAGATTTATCTCCTGAAAGGAAAATTAATAAAGGAAAATTTTCTTCATGTTTACTCTTCCTTTTGTACCGGGAGGAGAAAGAAGAAGAGGTGTGGACATTAAAGGTTAGGAGATCATATAAAAGTGCCAATTTTTGCCAAAGAATGATGAAAACATTCTAGTCCTGACACGTTTAATAATGGGCACACAACCTATTTCTTTGTTTCATAACGATTGCCCTCTCTCTCCCTTTTTTGGCATGGTAACAAATTCAACAAAATCAACGCCATCTAGTTAAACTTTTTTGATTTACTAGTGGATCCGGCTGTCCTGTCAACGAGGAGGTGGGAAAAGCAGTGTGGAGAGGCAGGATAAATCTGGTTGACATGGTACGTGTCCATTCTGAATAATTTCATGTGGGAAAATAATTTCAAGTTGAAGGACAATTACAGACAAGAAGAGACATCCAAACCCCTCGAGCCGCTGCCGTCCGCGTACCGTCGGAACCCCCTCGCGGTGCCAGGAGGACCGCTGCCGGCTCCCAGCCGCCGCTTCCTGCCCCGGGGCGGCGCACCCTGACTCCGGGAAGGTGCCGCGCGGGGAAACGTGGCACCCTCTCCAGCCCGCGCCCGGGGCGCTGCCGCGCGGCGGCCAAGCGCTCGGAAGAGCCCTTGCCAGAGGGGCTGCGCGGCGGCCGCGCACCGGCCGGCGGGGAGAGCCGCCCGCAGCGCCGGCGCCCGCCGGGGGACGGGAAGTGGCGCCCGGCCCGCCCTCCGCAGCCCGCCGCCCCGCAGCCCCGCGCCGCCCCTTTTCTCTCGGCCTCTCCCTCGGCCTCCGCCACCCCGGCCGAATTCTTGCATAAATTATGCCAGGCGCGCCTGACGTCAGGTGGTGGCGCGCGGGCGCGGCGCGGAGGGAGCTGCCGGCGGGCGCGCGCGGCCCCGCGGCCTCGGGCGCGCGCGGCGTGCCGGGCGCGCGCAGGCGCTGGCGTGCTGGGGCCGCGGCGGCGGCGGCGGCGGCGGCGGCGGCGGCGGCGGCGGCGGCGGCGGCGGCGCGGGGGTTGAGCCGTGGTAGTGCGGACGCGCTCGTGCTCGGGAACTATCGGATTAAACTTGAATCGAGTGAAATTACACAAAGGAGCGCCGCTGAGGAGGCGGCCCGGGGACCCGGAGACCCTGAAACTCGCCAGAGCCCCGTTCGCCCCCGGCCAACTCCGCGCCCGTGGATTAGACCCCTGGCCGCGGCCGCCGAGCCAACTCCGGAGCCCGTTCTGCGTTTTGTTTTCCCCTCGGCACAGGACAGCGGAGGAGCCCTACGGACCGACCCGGTGAGTGCGAGAGTTCGCCGGGCGCCTCCGGGAGGGGCGGCGGCAGGAAATCGCTTCGGGCCGGGGCCGGGGCCGCGCGAGGAGTTGGGAGCGAGGAGTTGGGCGTGTGCGGGGCGAGGGGCGAGGGCGGGCGGGGGCCGGGGCCGGCGCAGGAGCGCAGCGCCGCCCGTGCCGTGTCGCCGGCGTCGCCGCCGGCGGGGCCCGAACCCGCGCCCCGAGCGCCGCCCGGCGCCCCAACTTTTGCCTGCGTCCGCGGGGCCGGCGGCGGCGGGGGCGCGCGGTCCGGCCGAGGGTCACTTCCTCGCATGTAAATGGCTTTTTGTTGTGCTGCCGGCGTGGGGGGGGGACGGGGGACAGGAGGGAGCGTGTCTGCGCGCGGGGGAGCGCGAGCGCGTTTCCTCCCGCCGGCGCCGAGCACGAGTTGCCGGCTCCATTCGAAAGAAAAAGGAAGGAGGAAAAGTTGGGCTCCAACTCAAGTGCGAGTGGGCGATGGGCGCGCGGGCGCGGGGCGGCTGAGCGGCGGCGGCGGCTCGGGGACGGCGGCGACCCCCGCCTCCCGCCCCCGCCCCCCGCTCCGGACCGACCACGCCGCGCTCGCCGGGAGCGGCGGCCGCACCGGCGCGAACAAAGTGCGTCCCTCCTGGCGCGGCGGCGCCGGCCCGCGCGGGGACGGCCACCGGGCGAGGTGGGTCGGCGGCGGGGAAAGTGCGCGGGGCGCCGCGTGGGGCGGGGGCGGCGCGAACACGCGGCGCTGGGGGCGTCCGGACCCCAACCCGTGCCGGCCGCGGGCGCGGAGTTGCGAGCCCGGAGCCGGGGGTTCTCGGGGCTCCCCGGCAGCTCCCAAATGCGCGAGGAGGAGAAGAAAGGGAGCCGGGCCGGGGCGAGCGCGGGGAGGCGCGGCGAGGAGGGGACCCCACCTTGCCGAGCTGGCCGGGCCGGCGGCGGCGACTGCATAATAGCGACTTTAACCCCCCGAGGCAATTCGGCTCCCCCACCCCCGACCCTGCCGGGGTCAGCGCCGGGCGGGGGGGGGGGTCACCAGGTGGCCCCCGAGGTGGCTCGGGTGCGCTCTGCCCCCGCAGAGATCCGCGGTTCGGAGCGTGAACGGCCGAGGTGGCTGGAGGCCAAGCGGTCAGCGGGGAGAGGAAGGAGGGCGGCGGGGGACGCGTTGTTTGTTTGGTTCGCTCCGGGGACTGGGCTCACCGGGGGTGCGGGGGCTCGGGCACCCGGTGGGCTGCGGTGCGGCTGCGTCCGCACGGGGCGAGCGCGGCCGTGGGGGGGGGGGGGGGGGGGGGGGGGGGGGGGGGGCCCGGGGGGGGGGGGGGGGGGGGGGGTCGAGAGGCTCCGGGGAAGGAGCCGCCGGCCCCGAGCAGCCATCATTACCGAGCCGCCTTTCTCCGGATGGCTCTGCCTCGAGGAGCCCCGCGCCGTGGGAGCGCACCCCAAACTCCCGGCCGGCTGCCCGCTTTGTGAGCGCCCCCGTAGAGCGGGCGGCGCGGGGAGTGCTCCTGCTATGGGTCGGACGGTTTTCCCGGAGGTCACTTTTAGAGACTGTTCACGCCTCGATTTTAAACTAGTTTTTCCCCCCTCTTCTGAACAGACAATGGACAAAAGAAAAGTAGCAACCCACATGGAGAGTTTCCTTTTGAATTGCTAGAATTAGATACACTATCCAGCTCTCTACTCGCTAAGTATACTTTTTAGTTTCCCATTGTATATTATCTAGCAATCGATTTAAATAACTTATCTTGAAATATGTCCATCCTCTGGGCTGGATTGCTGGGGTATGTTGAATATTTTAATTTATTTTAAAAGGACTTATGTGAAGGCCCTGATTTTTATTTTCTATAAATATTAATTTAAGCCGTCTTTGCAGTGGGCATTACCTTTCAAAGAGGTTGAGTGTATTTTCCCCCCAATTCTCTCCCTATAACGAGAGGGGGGAGTACTCACTATACGTAATAATCCAAAAGGAAAAAAAATAGTTCTCTTTATTTCCTCACAGATCCATTCTAACGATGACAAACAAGTCTTAGTGACTGCGACCTTAACAGCATGGGAACCTGATTTATTCCAGTTATAATTCTATTTAGATTGTAGTAATGTGTGAGTACTAGGTAATTCTTATTTCAGAAATAACTTGAGCAGTGATTTTATGAAGTTGAATCCGTCTCCCAGCCCCCAGAGTACATCTGTCGCGGAGTGTTTTTGTCTTGCTGTTGCACAACAGAAGCCCTCCAGTCTTTACCCTAAAATGGCAGCTTTCATTTGACTGGGGCCCATTCATTGACAATGATAATAAAGAGGCTGAAAGCTAGATGCTTGGGGCACGGAGCAGTACTCGGTTTGCCTTTCTAGGTGATAATAAGTAGGAGACATTTTATGTCTTCCAGATTTGCTCATGAAAACTTTATTTTCCCTGGAAAAATCTGTACTGTAGAAAAAAGTTACAAAGTAAACAGAATTTGGAAATGTATAGGGACTTGCAGTAAATTTTAGGAACCAAATTTTCTTATTTTGCCACTAGTGAAAATACGGCATTCTCCCCTTTTGGATGACCCGATAAAGGGAATAATGGATTTTTGTGAGGCTTGTAACAGGTGAATTTCCTAACCATGACACTTAAGAATTATTTTCCAGCACTGTGTACTTTATAATTTATACTTTTGATATGTTCTATTTTTTTTTCTTCCTCTGTGCAAGCCAGTAACTTGAAGCCTGAGGAATTCTAGGTTTTTCAAGATTCAAATGAATTTTTAGGTAAGAAATGAATAATAATCTAGACTGGAATGGGAATTCCAAACTCTAGTTATATTGGTTTAACCAATAGGTGTATTTTTAAGTTAACTAAAAAAAATTACTCCTTTTTCTATGTCTTGACATGGAAGTCAGGACAGAAAAATGATACAGGTTGTGTATCATACATGATGGTGATGGTTTAAAAACTCAGAATTATTTTCTTCTTTGAGGAAAAGATAACTCCTTTTCCCCAAGTTTAAAATACAGAAGTCAAGTTTAAAATGCATCTACTAACTTAGTTTTAAAATAGAACCTCCATAGATTCATCTGTACTTGGTTTAGTTTTTAACCAGTGGCCACTTAGAGGACTAGTTCCCAAACTTTTTTCGTGAGAGTCTTTCTTTTATTGAATTAAAATGAATATTGGGAGGAGTACCTTTATAATAATTATCAGAGAAATGTTACAAATTTTTTTTATACAAACAGTCAATAATTTAATATTTATAGTATGGTTTTTAAGCAATTAGGTCAAAAGAAAAAGCGTTCTTCATCTGTGACAGAATACAGTTGAATGCTTCGGTGTGTGAGTTGTGTGACCCATAAGAGCAATCTAAGTGCCAAGTTAGAGTAGTTATTTCAGACCTAGGCTTGCAACATTTTATTCCCTGTGCTTAAGAAAGTTTGCTTGTGATAAAGTCACCGTCCATTTATTTACTCTTGTTTCAATGATCCTCAGTAAGCCTTTTGGTGTATTAACTGACAAAAAAGAGGCAGGACTTTCCCTCAGAGAGTTTACTGTCTAGTGGGAGAGAGAGTTCTTCAGGTAACCAGATACTCACATTTAACTTTTAAGGTTAACTTTGGAGGTAGTTATCTTTCATCCTTTATAATCCATATATGGCTTTTCGGACTTGATAGCAGACACCATGGCCATCCAAACATCTATAAATAAGGCATTGCAAGAATAAAAATGCTTAGTCAGGGCTGAGTAAAGTGTGTGACTACAAAAAAATGGCCCTTAAAGCTTTAGGTTTGTAATAAACTGATTTACTTTCAGTATTCAAGATGGTTTCTAGATATAAACAAATGTGCACTGAAATAGATATAGGTCACATAGCTAAATTCACTAAAAAAAAAAAAAAAAGATGGCGAAGGAACATTTTGGATGATGTTGAGATGATGTCAGGAACACATTGGCCCTGTGTGACTCTTTCATTGTCTTGTCCATTCTTAATGGACATGTTTATGTATCTTTTTTTTTTTTTTAAAGATTTTATTTATTTGACAGGCAGAGATCACAAGTAGGAGAGAGGCAAGCAGAGAGAAAGGAGGAAGCAGACTCCCTGCGGAGCAGAGAGCCTGATGTGGGGCTCCATCCCAGGACTCTGGGATCATGACCTGAGCCGAAGGCAGAGGCTTTAACCCGCTGAGCCACCCACGTGCCCCGCTTATGTATCTTTTTTAAAAAGCTGTTCTTTTTTATGTCACTAGAAATTTTGAGTTTAGTATAATATTTTATCAGGGTTCTAAAGCCATTATCACTTTATTTGGGTGATAAAATTTTCCTTTCTTTCCTAGGAAACTTTATTATTTTGCATTGCTTCTTAAAAAAAACCCCTTTGATATTCAAAGATGATGGATGATGTTAAAGTATAAAAGATATTGGAAGTAAGTGATCACTTAATTTTTCTACAAGAAATAAAAAGATGTCATGTTGTATTTCAGGTTGGTTTGCAATTATGGCAAGCAGAAGTCCATAGCTGATTATGGTGGGAGTTAGGAGCTGGGAAGGTAATTAAAAATGCTACTGCTGCTCTTTTATATTTTACTTTTATCAAAATATTAAAATTCTTAAATGAAGCCACACCTCTCTGATAAAAATAATGAGTAGAAGTAGGAAATCATCATGATGCCATCAAATAGGAATTTATCTTGTGATCATTAGTGAATCTTTGGCTATTTAGAGAGTGAGGACCTTAGAGAGCTAGTCTAACTTTCTCATTTTACAGATTAAGAAACTAAAGCCCAGAGAGATTAATTAAATGAGTTGCCTCTGGCTGGTCACCCAGTGGTGCAGGGCTGTCTTGGTCATGGTTGTCTTCTTGGTGCCCAGCTTGGTGCCGGTGTAGGGGAGGTACTACTTTTTTTTTTCTTGGATGACTGAGCTGGGTCTGGAAGAGTCTAGCTCTCCCTCTTAGGTTGTGATCAAAATCACCTTTGGCTTCAGAATTTAGCACCCCTCTTAAAGGTGTTCTGAAGCCTGTAAAAATTTGTCTCTTCTGTGTAATGGTTTGGAGGTTTTTTGTTTTTTGTTTTGTAAAACTATGATTGTCTGTCTAGAAAAATGCGGAGATAATTATTCCAAGATTTGATTACTGTTTTCATTTAAGAAGCTTGTATTCATTATCATAACTAGATTTCTGTACCTTTTAACTAATGTTAGGTGACTGGAAACATGATTGTTTTCCTAGTAAAGTATTTTTAGAGGGTTCTGTTAAAAAATAATGTAGATTAGTAATACAGAAGCATAACTTGGTAGTAAAAGGCTGATTGGTCCTTGGGTTTGTTCAGTTATGTGAGGTGGTACCTTCTTTAGTGGCCCTTTTAGCCCCTAAAGTGCTGTAGGTGTCAGCCTTGGCTCTAGTGGCAAGTGACTCTGGACCACGGTCAGTTTTCCTGGTTTGTCTGTTTTCTTGTTCATCCATTCAGGTACTTATTTATTGGTTGCCTTTCAGGTGAAGGGTGCTGTATTGGGAACACAGTGCTGCCCTACGGAGACATGGCAGACCCAGACAAAACACGAGCGGAGCAACTGCACTGTCCTAGGTGCTGTGCTGTGGGTACTGGGAGGAGTGAGCGCTAGATGGGGGTCCGTCTAGCTGTGTGGGTTTTCAGCCCTTAGGAAGTGGTTGTAGCACTGCCATCTAAATGATGCTAGAAAAGGAGGGTAGCATTAGCTAACCTAGAGGGAGGTAGTGTGTTTGAGGTCTACCGAGAGCCACTACATGCGACTCAAGAGACAGGCGGAGGCCAGCTTGGGTGGGGCCCGTGGAATACTGAATTTGGGATTTGAAAAAAAGTTACAGAGCTACTGATGAGTGTTAAGTAGTGGTTGACAGGGACAGATTTATTTTCTGAAGAAGCAGAGGGAGAATAGGTTAGGGACAGCATCTAGCCTGCTGTTGCTGTGGTCCATTTGATGGGGAAATAATAATGGTTTGGACGAATTTGGTGGCCGTGAGAATGGAGAAAAATGGACTGGGGTGAGAAGTACTTAGGAGGTTTGATGGCTAGGACTTGGAGGAGAAATTTGCTCTCAGGGAGCAGAAGGTGTCAGGGAAAATATACATATACGTGTACACATACATACATACACTGCTCGGCCAGCCGGCTGGCTGGTGATGCTGTTCACTGCGGCAGGGAGCACTTCATGAGGACCAGATCTGAGGACGGTGCTGGTCTGCTCTTATAGCATATGACTGAGGTAGCAGATAAGGGACCATGATGCCCTTACTCAGCTTGCTTTCCATTGCTAGTGGCATTCAAAAACTTTCCTGAAATGATCTGCGAGCTTCCTCAAAAAATGGTGTGTGGCAAGTCCGCCAAGGAGTGCTGGTAAAGGTCCGTAAGATGCAGGGGGGAGAGAAAGAAGGAACCATTGTTATTTGCCTAAAACACGGCACTTTGCTTGTTACTTGGCTGAGATGTAGCACTTGGAATGAGTTTGCTCGTCACAGACTGATAACAAGCCTATGGTAAGCAGACTTGGCCACATTTTGTTCTTCTGCATCTCCACATTGTGATGGTGGCTTTCTCTTGCTAGTTACCTACTGACCTAGGGGCTCAGGTTCCCAGCAGATAGCCCGTGGGTCGCACTGCGCTCAGTGAGGGGAGTTAGTTGTATTTTAGGAGCTGCTTGCAGTCGTACGTGGGTGTGGTGGAAATGATACAGTACTTTTGTAGTTGTGGAGAAAATACCATCCTACGTTAGGATTCTTACCTGTCTTTTAGTGGATGATGTATAACTTTGCTGTGTAAATTATCTTAAAAGCCACTTTGTTCAATTATTATAAAAAGTGGATTATATAGCATGGTTGGTAGCAAATGAGATATGCTAACTGATAAATCTAGAAAAGCTTCTAATGAGATAAATTATGAAAATCCTGAATGTTTATCTCGAAACAGTTTTTGAGGGAAGTGTTCAGATTTTTGTGTTTGTTAGTTTATGTAGGTAATGATATTACCCACTTATTTGTGTTATAAATCAGACTTTGAGCTTGGTGTGCATGAAGATATCCTTCTTGGGACTCCTTGCCTTTTGGTAGGGGTCTGTTTCAAAGGCACTTTCATTGACATTGTTCTTCATAGGCTTTTCTGGTGGCCACTGTGACATGGGCAAGTCTCCCCAAATTCTTCCTGGCTCCTTCGGGATAGGCAGGGTTGTGTGGCTCTAGGGACATAGGCTGATTGTAAGGAAATGCTTCATGTGACAGTTTTACCTCTCATTCTGAACGATTATTTGAGTAAGTTTAAAACTCAGGAATAGTATGTTTCCTGTGGTAGAAGCGTACACCAGCTGGGCTCACTTGCTCTACCTCCTGATGCATTGTTGTCACCTACTCCGGTGCCAGCTTCCTTATTGCACTGTTTCTTCAGCATGGTAGTTTTCAGTTTTTCAAAAACTTTATAAGATGTATTTTTTTTTTTGTTTGTTTGTTTGCTTGCTCTCATCAACAGTATCTTCTCATAGTTTAAGAAATCATTGCCTTCTCAGAGGTGTAGACACTAAATGGAAAGCTGCATGCAGGTTCCTGTGATGTGGGTTTTAGTGGAAGAATATAGAGGATGTTTATTTGTCCTGCCCCCTCCCACCTCCACTCTGCAATGGCAGTGAGCTAGCAGGTTTGAGTTTTCCACTGTGTATCTTATATATGGGGTTGGGGCGGGGCAGGTCAGGCAAAGAGCCACTGTCAGCATGGGGACAGTTGGGACCTGGATTGCCACAGTGAGACTTTATGGAGGGAAAGGCAGGGAATTAGACACCTGTGTCTCTCTCCCTGGGATCCACCACTTAAAATAGTCAGAGATTTTTACACTGTAGTTGCAGTAGGTCTAATAAAGGATACGGGATACCTTAGTAATCAGTTTTTTCCCCTAGTCCTGTGGCAAGTTTGGGGACTCCTTCAGTCTTTTAAAGGGTCCACTTTTTTCTCTTTTTATTCTTCTGTAAGATACCCATAACAGAATCTGTTGATAATTAGCAAGTGTACTATGATTAAAACACACATAAAAACTATCATCTTTGATGTGATACTAAGAGGGGAATGGTGAGAAGGTCCCCTGTAGAATTATAAGCATGCTTTAGTTTCCAAGATAGTTCCTGCCATTGCACTAAGTGAATAATAAAATCATTTTGAGCACAGGTGTACGATCAAAGGTATGCCTTGGCTTGGTGATGTATTTTAAGGTGTATGGGTCTAGAAATTACTTCATTTATGGATGGGACTAATATATTGAAACAGTGAAGCCTAGATCCTCAAGGTGAACTTTTTTGAAACCTCTCTCTTGCAGTAGTTCATATTCTTGTGTACTTGAGCTTGTTTGTGCTTGGAATTTTCCTTTGGCCAATTGCAGGTGTATTGATCTTGTCAGAAAAATGATGTAGACTCATCTTGAGAATTTAAAAATCTTGATTAAATTTAAGGAGCTTTATTTTTCTATTAGGTGTGTGTTGGGGCAGTCAGCTAAAAAGGTGTAGAAATAACAAAACAGCATTACAAATAACAGTAATAACTTAGCTACTAACCAACAGTTAGTTATGGAGCATTTCCAGTCAAGTAGGCATTATGCTAAGTATTTTAATGGATTGTTTCATTTACCTATCAAAACCTAGGAGATAAGTAGAATTGCTATCTGCGTTTATCAATGAGGAGACCGCAGTTGAGAGGTTAAATTGCCCAGGACCTTACAATTCTAGCAAGTGATGAGGGGGAATTTGAATCCAGATTGGCCAGTGTCCAGAATCTGCATGTGTAACTGTCTCGCTCCGGTTTGTCCTCAGTAAGCTCTGAGACCATCATTTCTGTCTTAATAGACAAAGGTCCGTTAAAAATACTGGCAGCACCCTGTCATCGTCTGTCATACCCTGTTACTGTGTCCACTCAGTGCAGGTTATTTCTGTCCACACTCCCTCTGTTTGGGCTTACTGTATTTGTGGGGCCAGATGTCTTGATGACTACAATGACTAGATCCCATGCCTTTCACTCTTTCTGTCCCTCCTTTGCCATGGAGGTGAGAACAATTGTACTTATGGAGGTTTTATTCTGTGGTGGCTGAGAACTTGAGTTCTGACATCAGATCAGAGTGAATCGTAAAAGTGGAAATAATACTCCTACCAACTGGGGCGCCTGGGTGGCTCAGTGGGTTGGGCCTCTCCCTTCAGCTCCGGTCATGATCTCAGGGTCCTGGGATTGAGCCCTGCATCAGGCTCTGTGCTCGGCGTCGAGCCTGCTTCTCCCTCTCTCTTTGCCTGCCTCTCTGCCTACTTGTGATCTCTTTCTGTCAAATAAATAAATAAATAAAAATCTTAAAAAAAAAAATACTCCTACCAAGTATCCAGGGTTGTGGTGGAAGATTAATGAGATACTTTAACTAAAGCACTTGGTATAGCAAATGGCGTATGTATTGAGTATTTATTATTATTTTGAATAGTTGTTATTATTAGCTTACTCCTAATCATTGAGCTTATCAAACCATGTATCTTGATTTTATTTTTATTTTTATTTTTTTTTAAAGATTTTACTTATTTATTTGACAGAGATCACAAGTAGGCAGAGAGGCAGGCAGAGAGAGAGGCAGAGAGAGAGGAAGAAGCAGGCTCCCTGCTGAGCAGAGAGCCAGATGTGGGGCTCGATCCCAGGACCCTGAGATCATGACCTGAGCTGAAGGCAGAGGTTTAACCCACTGAGCCACCCGGGTGCCCCTTGATTTTATTTTTAATTTAAAAAGTCCCCATAACCCTAAATTATGACTGGAAAGATTAAGTGGCCTGCAGTAGTGATCTGGCTATACCATTTTCACTTTTCCCCAGGAACAGACATAAAATTATTTGTGCCCTTGTCCTGGTGTATAACTAGACGTTGTTTAGCTAACTTCTTGTTGTTACTGAGAGGCGGTTGAGAGATATCCCAGCTACTAAAAATGACAAATTTGAGGAACTAGTTCTTCCTTTTGAGCTGTAAGATACCCATCTGCAGACTGAATGGTGGCCGCCTCACTGGCAAACCAGTCATTCCTTCTTTTCCCCAAACCTGCACTTCTCCCCAAATGCTAGAGGATGTAATCCTAGGCCATCAGTGGTGTGGGCATGTTCGATCAGTTCTGGAGTATTAGAACTTCCCAGTTCAGACGGAGGGTTACAGAGTGTAAGAATACTCTGGAACTTTTGGTCTTCAAGTTGCTGAATGTTTGTTTCGGCCCTGTCCTCTCCAAATTCTTTTTATTGCTTAAGGAAGAAACAAGATGGGATCTAAAATGAAGGTAGATTTGGGGCCAGGATTTGGAGTTGCTACAAGTGAGTGAGATGGTTCCCTTCCTCTGGAAGGGTAAGGCTCTGGGATAGTTCTCTTGGAATTCCATTGCTATCCAGACTGGCATTACAATGGAAGAGGTGTAGTATAGACAACTTTCATTTTTTAAAATTCCATTTTCTTTTCCCTTAAAAGCAACTTTATGGGCACAATAAAATGGTCGGGCAAAATGTAAACACTTGATCAGTATTGACGCAGGGAGTTCCTTGTGCTTTTCTTGCATCGTTATTGCAAACTTGGGAAGTTGTCCCAAAATCAAAGTTTAAGTAAGAGTGACTGACTCTAAGGGCTTGATCTTAGTAGCTAGCCCTTGGCGTGGACTTCTTGTTAGTTCACATTTTGCTAAATTCCTTATTTATATGAACTGTTTTCACTGAATCCTGAAGTAGGATTAATCAAAATGCTGAGGTAGAGGGGCACCTGCGTGGCTCAGTGGGTTAAGCATCTGCTTTCAGTTTGGGTCAGGGTCCTGGGGCCCTGGAATAGGGCCCCCACGTGCCCTGCTTCACAGGGAGTTTGCTCCCTCTGCCCCTCTCCTGCTTGTGCGCACTCTCTCTTCATGTCAACTAAAAAAAATCTTAAAACAACCAAAAATGCTGAGGTAGGTGAGGGAATGGAGTTTTAGAGATTGTTTAATAAATTTGCCCCAAATCACAGCTGTTAAAGGTGGAGTTGGGCTGCAAATCCGGACAGGCTCATTCATTTAGTAGCTCATTCATTTAGGAGCCTGTGGCATTAACCTCTTTGCAGAAGTTGCTTTGGATGGGCCCATCAAACAAACAGGATGTAGGCCTTGGAAGGGTAGGATGAACTTTACCAAGATCTTACATTCGTGTGCTTTGGAGAGCTGCCTCCTGGAAAGAAATTGAAAGGCAGAAAGGTGTCTCTTAATGGCTTATAATCAGTGAAGTTTCTTTTCCTCAGATGTTATATCTTATTGTGAATGCTTTCAACCCAGAAGACACATGTTCGTTGCAAGACTTCCTGGTGTCCCAGTCCTGTTTTTGTTTACCAGTCCAAGATCTAGCCAGCATCAGAGTATTCAGCTTGCAACAGAAAGGTGTTCCCGAACGTTCCTTCCCAGTGTTTATCCTAGATGTGATTCACTTAGTATCTTTTCTTCCTTACACAGGCCTTGAGTTGCCTGGGCAGGAACCCAGGGTGCTGCGTAGGCTCACTTGTTCCTCATAGATGCATTATTTGGTGGAATATGCATCCTCCTTGTAGATTGCTTCTGCTAACACATAGATGGCAGGCCATCTTCTCCAACCATACGTTGCACAGTTTCAATTGGTATAAAATTCAAATGCATTAATCAGTAGACATGTATGTTTTGGGGTAGATGTATGTTCCTTTCCCAGAAGATTAAAAAAAAGAAAAGAAAGAAAAAAATCCTAAATGCTAATACTACTTTGCCTCATAGAAATATTCTGTGGTGATATGTTTCTACATTTTCTTCATGTTTATAGATTTTTCTTTCCCCTTTCACAACTGAAGAAACTGTTGCCTAGTTTGAGTACAGTGAGCTTCTAGTTGAAACTTAAGTTTTGCCATTTTTTGGTGCGATTAAAATTAAAATGTTTGTCTGGATTGTGTTAAGTTTCAGAGCTGGGTTTATCACCAGAATTAGCATTTTAAGTTTTCCATTTCCCCCCTCATTAAAAAACAAAAATAAACATCTGGGCTGGTGTCATAAAGAACTTTGTGGCCAGTATGGGCTGCTGAGAGCCATGGTGTTTAGCTACTTGGGTGCCGCAGGAGAAGGAAGCGTCTGTCTTATGTGCTGTCAGATTCAGTTGTAAGGACCCAGTGCAGTAGCACGGTCAGGTTCTTTACCCACGCGGCTGAGCCCACCAGCGTGGACAGTGCTGTAACCAGGTTGTTGGCTGGCAAGTGTGTGTTGTAGTGCTGTTGGACTGTCTCTGTGGGAGCAAAGGTCATGTGCTGTCCAGGGAGCTGCACGGGAACCAGGCTTTTGCGAGCAGAATGGCTGATGTTGGGGGACCCCCTGTCATAGTCTACAGTTCAGGCTTTTCAGAACCTCGGGAGATGGCCACATTGTTGGGATTTTCCTTTATGGGTCACTGCTGCAATAACAACGGCAATAATAACAATAATGTCTTCCCTTAGCAGATCTGAAAAATGACTGTTTCTTACCTTTGCCTTCTCTAAAAATGACTGCTTGGGTCAGCTGTTGGCTCCAGTAAGAGATTTGGCTCTTGTTTCACCTGCCAGGCTAGGGGTGAGAAAATGGGTCAGTGATTCAGATGATTAAGGCACGATAGCATTAATTCATATCCCTGTGAAATTTACTTAGGTATTTTTTACTCCCAACGTTGTCCTTCGTGAGAGCAACTCCACCTTGCCCTTTTCTCACTGTTTTGAAACAGTTGTATGGGAAACGATCATCCATTATTCTTGGGCAGAAAGGCAGCTTTTTAAACAATGTTTTTATCTCCTCCTTTCTGCCTTCCCCCTTCCACCTCACCAGGATTCAGAAGGTGTACGAGGTTGCTTTGCAGAAATAATGCAGTCATTGGTCTTTAGGAAGAGTGGAGTGTGAGCTGGGCTGAGGTACCTTTTTCATCTGTTTTCTTCAAGGGATTCATAAAATGAGTCCATTTAGGTGATTTTTAGGATTTTATGAAGTTATTTTAAAAGTGCACTTGATAAGGTTAGGATAACTAATAAAATAGGTATTTGTCATGCTTTAGAGTTGACACAGCCCTCTGGTGCACTTGCCGAAAATGCAGGTTCCTCCAGTCCATCCTACTGAATTGGAATCTCTGTGGGCCATCTAAAATCCGACTTTTTAATCTTGGTGTTTCAGTGTACTCTAAAAAGCCACACCTTCAGGCAAATGTGGTAGTTACACAGTGGGCGTACCCGGGAAATAGAAAACAATTTGGAAAAAAGGAAACCCCACTCATATATACTCACAATATTTTTTGCAGCGTTGCACGTACTGTTACTCTCCCCCGTGCAGCTGGGCGAGATGTGGCTGCTGTGTGGCGTGTCAGTTGATAGAGACGGCGAAGACGGACGTGGGTCAAGAGTCTAAAAGCACAGTCCGCTTTAAAGGTGCTGTTAGAAAGAGGTGCAGAATGGCTTGTTTGTATTTTTTTGTTACATTTGATTTTCCTTCCTGCCATGGAATAATTAAAGCTTTGTTTAGTGTGTAGTCCTGGTTTACGTGGCGCGGGTGTGAACAGCCAACGGGCTGCCGTGCAGCCGTGCTATTTTTGGGCAGCCCATTTCAAGTGAGCATCACTTCCAAGGACATGTAATAACTTTAAAATGAGAGTTCTCTCGAAACGTAATTTGGCGAGTGGGTTAGTGCTGGCTTTGAGGACTTGTTAGCAGAGTTCTCTGCAGGAGGCTCCAAGCCCGTGTTGAGAGGGTGGAGGAACACATCCACATGGAGGCTTTTGCTCAGACATCCCCTTCGTCTCTGGCTTAGCGCTCACAGTACTCGTCTCCCTGGACCCTGGCACGCAGGCTCCATCAGGCTCCTGGGCCTTGTGTCCCAGGTTCCCGCAGTTCCTCCTTCCTCTCCTTCCTCCCTGCGGGTGCCGGCACTCGGGGTTCCATCTCCGTCTGCTCCTGGGCCTGGTTCCGCCCACAGCCTCGCTCTGGTTTCTGTGTGACAGACTCCTCAATCTGTATTCCTGTTTCCGGTGTCTCTCCCGTCCTCCTCTCCTCAGTGTCCCCAGACTGTGTAAAACCTGGCTTCCTAACACCTCCTCCTCCCTGCCCAAGTGTAACAAAAGCCCGAAGCTTTCTCTTGAGTTCCGGCTGTCCTCAGGCCTGCACTGCCGGCGGTGGTTCCCGACTCCTGGCTCCCGGCAGCTGTGGCCCCGGTCCCGGGTCCCGGCTGCCGGCGGCGTGTTGCGGGCTCCTTCTCGGAGGGTGCCCTGGCATCCTGGCTCCTTCCAGTACGATGCACTCTCCCTGACGCCGCTCGGCTGTTAGAGCGCAGTCCCGGGCCTGCTGGGCCATCGCTGTCATTGTTAGTTGCACTGGAGGAGAGCAGGGCAGGAACCAGTGTCTGGTGGATCCCCCCGTGCCCCCCAGTCCCCTTTCCTGGCCTTTTGCATCTTCATTCTGTGCCCGGGCTGCCACCGCAGGTGTCCCCCCACCCAGGCTGGGAGTTTAGAAGGAGCCGGCTATGGGGCGCAGCGGGCTGCGAAGCGTGGGCCCCGCTCCAGCTCTGCTCCTCGTGGGGCAGCCTCTGTGACCGTGGCCTCTGCCTGGTTGCTGTTGGGGCCCAGTGTTAGTGTGAGGTTGCCCTGTGCCTGAGCCCTTGCTGGCCTTCTCGGCGGCAGGTAGCACCTTGTGCTTGGCTGGCTCCCGGGTAGTTCAGAACCTGGGTGGGAAAGCAGGGGGGGAGAGTTACTCTGGCCTCCTCAAACCCCCTCGTTGTGGTCCTGGCGTTTGATCCGAATGTGGTTTCCCGCCGTGGCATTGTTTTGACCCAGTATGGAAGCTGCGTCATGGGTTAATTCAGTGTGTTTATAGGTTAGCCCAGTAATGTCTGTTTTCTAGGATTGTGTTGGAGGGAAAACTGTTAAAACTAGCTCCTGAAATCCCTTGGGAGGGAATTGCTGGCTGCATTGGGCATGACCTAAGTAAGTACTGGAGTGGGTGATGTTAACATGAGGAACCATTTGGTGACACTGGAATCTAGGCAGATGCCTGACTTCTGAGCTCGCCGCGAGCACATCAGGCTTTTAGAGGAATGGGGTTAGAGAAAACTGGACCCATCCTAATCCATGTTAGAGTGAGCTTTTACATAAAGGGCCGTACCCACGCCAGTTCTAGGAAGGACTTTAATGAATGCAAAGACATGGCCCGTAACAGCAGGGCAATATTCAATAATGTTTTCAGATTTACATCTCTAAAGAGAAAAAATGACAATTTCTGTGGGAGATTTGTAATACAGTCTTTTTGGTTCTTGGGAATCTGGATGTGCCTACTGAAAGCTGTTATTTCATTAACTCCTTTCAAATCTTGATAATATTTTTGGTCCCTATGACTTTGATGTTTGTAAAGGTGTGCCCATGTAAAATTATAAGTTCCATGGGAGGTACTAAAATTGTTCTCCAGAGCTAGGAAGTGCAGGTTCATCCACATGTGACAGTGTGGAACAGCACAGCACAGTGTATATAATTGAGTGCTGAAACGTGTGATGCTGTCAGTCTGGTAGCAACTGGAAGCAGCAAGTGCAGGACTTGGTAATGGAGGAAGAAATCAGGAGGTCTGACTTGCACTGTCTTTTGGGAGGTTGAAGTAGCTGAGAAATCATATGAACAAAAGCACGGAGACACTGTCAGCCCAGGATCCTGGCAGGTAGCCCAGAGTAGCTTGCACGGGCCAGCGCAGGGGACTTTCTTCCCAGTGCCCTCCCTGGAAGGACAGGAGCTGGGGAGAACGACACAGCCGCTGCCATGCACCTGTCCCCTCCTCCTCTCCGTCCCTGGGCCAGTCCCCACTGGCTGAGCGAGGCCTGCCAGCTCAGGGAGGATCAGAGTAGGCCAGGAAGAAAGGAGCGGGGTTGGGATAGACAAGGAGGGTGTGGACTGTGGTGAAACTGGAAGTTCAGAGTGTTAGATCCTGACTTCCATTACGTGATGGAATGGAGTTGAAAGGTTAGTTTGGCAACATGTGATGGATTGCAGTTGAAGAGGGACTAGAGGCAAAAAGTCAGAGCGGCTGGAGTCGGCCAGCCGGCAGTGGTGGAGCCCTGAGTACCGGGAAGCTGAAGAGGAGAGCTTGGGACAGGGCAAGCAGGGGAGGGTGGGGTGGGAACTGGTCACTCCAGGAGGCCTGGTATGGAGCTGAGAGTGCTTCGATGAGAACTTAGGTTGGATATTGTAAACTGAGATTGAGAAGGAGAAAACCCTGGAGGAGGGTAAGATGTGTAAAAAGAGAAAGTGATCACATTAGAAAGGTTCCAAAGGAAAGCTACTTAACTGGCGAAGTTGTGCAACTTGCAGGTCAAGAAACAGCAAAATACTAAACTGTTTGTGTTTGTTTTAAATAAAAGGATCTTATGAAGATGACTTTGGAACTGTATTCACATGTAGCTTGACTTTATTTTTGTAAATATCCTTTACAGTATGGGCAGCCTTGGAATAACGTGACGGTATCCTATGGAATATTAATATGACTCCCTCAGAGTCAAAACAGCGCCATGGCGGTTTGATCAGGAGTCTGTAGGAAGCCATACAAATACAGTTACTACAAACTGGAGTGTACCAGTTTACTCTAGTTCAACTTTCTCTTAAATGTGTGTGTCCCAACATTAGGAAGGACAGTCTCATGTTTTATAGTTCGTCTACTCTGTGTGGATCTGTTAAAAAGACACATCAGCATTTTCTGGGAGAGAATACAGCAGAGAGACAGTTACAGCCCAATGGAAAGCCGTAAAGGGTATCAGTAGATAATGCATAGAAGAAAATTTAGTTGCCAGTAAACATGAACATTTCCAAATTGTGGAGTAATAAAAGTGCAAATTAAAATGAGATCCTTTTTTCCTCCTTGTCAAATAAGTAAAAATTTAAAACATTCTTGATGCTGCCAGAATATTGGTGAAGCTTGCACACTCAGTGCTGTCTGAAGTTCAATAAATACAAGTATTTTGGAATGAAACTGGGGATTATATGTCTCAAGACATTTATAAATAGCCATTGAAGTATTAACCATGTATCCTAAGGAAGAATCTGAAATGCAGTCAGCTATTATGAATTAAGAGTCGCAGCATTTTTTCTGAGTGAAAAATTGCAAATGGTTAAATTTGTGTTCTTTTATATGTTAGAATATTATGCGAACATCACAAATCATGTTTTTAAAAAATAAAAAGCTTGTAAGAGTAGGGTATAAAATAATAACAGTGGTCCCAATTTTATACAGATTAACTTATAAGTATAGGAAAAGACTAGGGGGAAATATATCAGTTTAAAAACATGAGTGATTTCAGGGATTGGCAGTTTTACTCAGTTAAAAGCTCCGATTCCTGAGTTAACTAGATCTGGCTTGAATCTCTAACAGCTTATTGGCTGTTTGATTTTTGGACAAGTGACTTCTTAGCTCTTTGTGACCACAGGCAAGTTTTTTTTTTGAACTTAACTAAGACTCCGTTTCTTGAGCTGTAACTAGCAGATGATAATAGTACTTACCTCCTGGGCTTACTTAGATTTATGTAATAGTGCATTTAAATATATATATATATATATATATATTTTTTTTTTAAGGTTTTTATTTATTTGAGAGAGAGACAGTGAGAGAGAGCATGAGCGAGGAGAAGGTCAGAGGGAGGAGAAGCAGACTCCCCGTGGAGCTGGGAGCCTGATGCGGGACTCGATCCCGGGTCTCCGGGATCATGACCTGAGCCGAAGGCAGTCGTCCAACCAACTGAGCCACCCAGGCGTCCCTGTAATAGTGCATTTAAAATACTTCACACAGTGCTTGTTGTATCCTTAGCACTCAGTAAATGTTAGTTTTTGGATTGCAGGTGATTTTTATTTTAATCTTTTTATATTTATTTATTTGACAGAGATCACAAGTAGGCAGAGAGGCAGGCAGAGAGAGAGAGAGGGAAGCAGGCTCCCTGCTGAGCAGAGAGAGCCCGATGCGGGGCTCCATCCCAGGACCTCGGGATCATGACCTGAGCCGAAGGCAGAGGCCTTAACCCACTGAGCCACCCAGGCGCCCCTAATCTTTTTATTTTTAAAATTTTGAACTGAAAGATATTTTTACAATCAGGAAAAACAATAACCACCACCAAGAAGCTGCTGGTACCTTATAAGGAAGGATGGACTGACAATTTTTCACTCTTGTGGTAGGGCCGGGAAAATCTTCTGAAAAAACTAAACAAAGCAAAGCTTAGCTGGTTATGGGGCACCTGGGTGGCTCAGTGGGTTAAAGCCTCTGCCTTCAGCTCAGGTCATGATCCCAGGGTCCTGGGATGGAGCCCCACATCGGGCTCTCTGCTCACCAGGGAGCCTGCTTCCTCCTCTCTCTCTGCCTCTCTGCCTACTTGTGATCTCACTCTCTGTCAAATAAATAAATAAATAAATAAATAAATAAATATTTAAAAAAAAAAAACTTAGCTGGTTATATTTTTTAAACAAATAGTCCCAACTTTTCCCTCTCAGGGTTTTTCTTTTTTCTAGGTCATTTAGCAATAATTGGCTTATTTTTTCTATCCCAAAGAAATTTTGTTCTGTAGTGAGTTGAATTTTAAAGACCCCCCCCCTTTTTAAGTTTTCTGAAGTCAAACAAAACAAGAATCATCTTTTTCCTCCCCTTGAAAACAAGTCATCTTTAAAAATATTTCTATAGATGAGATCTGAATTTGGTTAATATTAACTGCACATTTAGCACTCAAATTTCAGACATATTTAGTGCTAGCTTCTGTACGTTTCACCTAATTGTTTAAATATGTGAGCATGATTTTGATATTTGGGAGGTGGAGGAGAAAGCCCTTGTGGTTTTTGAGCTTGAGTTAAAAGGCTTATTGTGTCTTGGAGCAAGTTGATGTAAGCTAGTAGGAGGACTTCAGCATCTGGAACTCTTTCACCTTGGAATTGTGTCTTTCTCGTAGAAGAAACACGTTTGGGCTGCGTGCAGCCTAGAGAAACAGTCTATTTCCTTCACAGGAGGGTAACAGCTTTGCACTTAGAATAAAATAACTTCAAAGCTCTTGTCTCCTTGAAGTTATGTTACCTTGCATTTATTGCACACATTCTTTATTATATCTTCTATGGCAAACACAGTAGGGTAAGAAAAGAATGGAGACAAGTTGTTAACATTGTCCCCTAAGTTAATTATGAGTAACAAGTTGATGGCAATATAAAACTTGAAAACCGTAGAATCTGGAATATAAGCAATTATGTTTTATTATTCCATTTCATCAAATTAAGATGGTATCAATCGTAAGACAGACCTATTTCTGATGTATTGAAATGTGAAAAAAACAAACGTATGCATTGAAATTGATGAAATACAGTGAGTAAAAAAAGCAAGAACCCTTCAGTTTGCAGTTACGTGTAATTTTCAGTTTTGTTTTTTGAGTAAAAAGGAGAATCAACTGAATGCATCTGAAATTGGACCCTAAGCCTCTAATCTTGAGCAGAAAGATTTCACAGTACTGTGTCCCTTTGATCACACCTGGTGCCATCTCTAACCCGCCTTGCTCCGTATGTTGTGAGCGGCAGAGATGGACTCTTGCATCAGGTATTTCAGCGTGACCCTGCTTGGCTACTGGTCCTAATGGAAGCAGACAGTGGGCAACTTTCTGTAGTGTTAATCTTTCAGACTGCTGTCAACACATTGGGCACCATGACACAGTGTCACTGAGACTATTCCATAAGACCAACGTCGATTAAAACTCACAGGAAAACAAGAAATGTACTGTTAACCACAAAAAACCTGACTTGACAATCAGCTGTTTGAGTATAGATTCTGAGCTTCTTACCAGGCTAGTGCCCACATTTTACATATACAAAAGTAGTAACATAAATGGTTCCTGTTTATGAAGAAGTTTAAAATCTAACTACTTGGTGATAAAACAAAAGGAAGGACGCCTTTTAATATTTTGTATTTTTGGATAATTTAAGGGGATTTTGCATCAGATAGTGGGAGGGCAGTATGTGAAGAATTCAGATCAGGTGGACTTCTCCAAACCCAAATGTGGACCTGTTATAGGGACATCAGAGCTTCCTCCTCCACCAGCCCTAAGAAAGAAAAACTGCAGATAAAATGATGCAGATAAAAATTCCTCAATGGGGATGCCTGGGTGGCTGAGTCAGTTAAGCGTCTGCCTTTGGCTCAAGTCATGATCTCAGGGTCCTGGGACTGAGTCCCCCATTGGGCTCCTTACTTGGTGGGATTCTGCTTCTCTATCTGCCTGCTGATCCCTCTGCTTGTGCTTGCTCTCTCTCTGACGAATAAAATTCCTTCCTTCCTTCTTCCTTTCCTTTCCCTCCCTCTCTCTTTTTTTCTCTCTCTTTCTGTAAAGCTTCCCTAAATGTACAGTTAGAGATTGGAAAGGTAGCATGGCATAAAGGTTAAAGACAAGAGCTCTGGAGTCAGATGAGCTGGGTTTAAAACTTAACTGCCTTTAGGACCTTGAGCAAGTTAATTAATCTCCATGCTTCAGTTTCCTTACTTGTAAAATGGGGTTCATAATAGTACCTTCCTATTCAGTGTCTGGCACATACTAGGCATTCATTAAAACGAACAGGTACTGATATTGTTATGGCTTGCTGTTTCTTTGTAAAGAGAGGATGAAAGTGAGGGGTGTAAAGATTTCAGAGCCCTGGTATCTATTTGCATAACAAGGTTTCAAATAAAGATGGTAGCTAACATGTTCTTGGCATCACAATGAGCATGAACCCAACTGGAGAACAGTTAGTTTTTAGTATCTTTAAAAGGAAAGGTTGAAAGTATGATTGTAGCATTACCTTTAGAACATTTTGCGAGTAATATCTTGGTCAGGGTTTTCTGGATTTCTCCCTGCGTTATGTGGTTAAAGAAGGAGTGGTTTTAAGATGGCAATGTGGATTTAGGTTGTAGCCAGGTGTGAGCAGAACGCTGCTTTGTGTAGTATGACCAGCCTCTCCTGTTTTATCCCGTAGATTCCAGTATCTTCAGTGATACAACCAAGTACTTTAATGTCACCAAAAAATTACGTGACCATCAAGAAGAACTGAGATGATTTCAAAATTGCCAAATACGGATATTTTAGCCATGTTTCTAGTAATGTAGAGTGAGCCAGTGCTATGTGATGGGGGCTGTTTTATTACATGTTATCTTTTTATCTTTTTTTTTTTTTTTTAAGCCTCAGATGGCTTGTTCTGCGTAGCCAGCCCTTTGTCTCCCCTCATTCCTATGGAACATGTCCCAACTCCTCTGTTTCCTTTCTGAGAGGCTTCTCTACTGGGGTGGGGAGGGCATAGAAGACTGGAGTTAAGAAATGGGGCAAGACTTTAAGGAGCTTACAGTTGAATTAACTTTCATCTCCTCTTCAGCCTCGTGCTCCACTGACTTCTAGCGTCACCTGTCACAGGCCACCCTCTCAGCTGCCTCGTGGGTTAGGTCAAGTGTGTGTGTGTGTTTCTCCTCCCCTTCTTTTTTTTTTTTTTTTTTAAGATTTCATTTATTTATTTGACAGACAGAAATCACAGGTAGGCAGAGAGGCAGGCAGAGAGAGAGGAGGAAGCAGGCTCCCCACTGAGCCTGCGATCATGACCTGAGCCGAAGGCAGAGGCCTTAGCCCACTGAGCCACCCAGGTGCCCCTTCTCCTCCCCTTCTTGTTTGTTGTTTCATAGCTAGAGATTGTTTCTGTGGAAATATTTTAGATTCTAAACAGTCAAATTTCAAAAGATCATCAGGGATAAAACTAAATACTGAATTGATACTTGGTGATTGCTTGTCTTAGGCTCTTTCCAGCCATGCTGGCAGCTTTTCACCTTCACGGATTAGGTCTAGGATATCTCTAAAAGCTTATTACTACCTTAGAGTAAGTGTAACAGCCAGTGGTGTTCTGATGTAGGTACACGCTATCTAACAGGTCTCTTTATTAGTTGCTGTGCTGAGAACGGGATATTGACCTGATGAAAGCCTACGTTCCATGTATCCGTCTTAACCCAAACTAGATGAAGATAGCACTAAACCCAAAGGAATCAGAACCGCGGGATTAGGAGTTGACTGTTTTTGGGCTAAGACGATGAGCCTGTGGCACAGCCAGTGACTAAGTAGTTGTAGAAACTTAAAAATACAGCCAGCTTAGGTGCTGTCTGGGTGGCCATTGAAACCAACCCAAAGGTCTGTGCATGCGAGGGAGTTTGCAAAGGCTCCAGCTGCTGTCGCTCGCCATTGGAGGCAGTATAACCTAACAGTTAGGAGCATGGGTACTGGAGTGGGAACCTGGTTCTAATTTAGATGGCACACTGTACCACGTGACCTTGGGAAAGCTACTGAAATCCTCCAGGCTCGGTTTCTGAAGCGGGACCCGTGCCTGGCGCGCGCCCTAAGCGCAACCACGGCACGATGACAACGGGCGATGGAGTCGCAGCTCTGGCAGGTCTGTCATTGCCTCCGAAGGTGATGCTTTCCAGAAACGGTGGGCTGGTTTCACAGATCAGAACAATATGTTCATCTGAATCTTGTGCTGAGTGAGGTTTGTGAGTGAGGTGTATTTGAGCTAGAACATAATCCGGTGGAAAGTGAGCACACGTGTGTACGCAGACATAAACCGGAGGTGCTGCGAGATCTCTCCTGTGATGGGGGCAGTTGGACCAGGTCAGCAGACGAGGTTGACTGAAATGAGAGTCATGGCGAACACGTCTTTATGAGCAGCAGCTCTGGCTTAGTGACTGTGTGTGGGAGAACCGCTGGTGTCCAGTGTCTTCGGGGGCATGCAGACCTGAGTGCCCACCCAGGCCTCAGTGAAGGGCCGTCATGGTGGAAGAGATCCCAGCCCGGAGAGCCAGTCTTCTCAGTCACATGCGTCCGTTCACCTGTAGAGAGCCATGCGGTCTGTGCCTGTCTGAGGACTCTGCCTCTGATGGTTCCAAGTAAGCAAAGCCCTCACCGTGCAGTGGGTTGTTTTCCCTCCTGTTTTGTGCATGCTCACACTTGGGCATTTGTTTGGGAAGAGAAGGACTTCCTAGTTACAGCGGAGGGGGGGGTCTTACCCCAAGATGATCCTGTGGCTCTGCCACACGTGCAGTTGTCCCATTGTGGGCTGTCGGGTCATAGCATCGTTCCTTCTTTTGTGTAGCTGTCTACACGGTAACGGGAGTTATTTCTTAATATGGGTTCTGTCTTGGAGAAACTTTTTATCAGATAAATAAAATCTTTAAAGAATGAATTTTACTTGGAAAACTGGGTTCGGGTGAGAAGGAAACTGCTCGTTTGAAAGGTATTTGACTTAGCGACAGCTCCAAATGAACTTGGGAGGTATTTTTAACCTTTCTGGGGATGTTGAAAAGCCGGTTGTCCCCCACTCTTTATGGGAGGAGGTGCCCATCACCACTGTGGCTTGTTTGATTTCTCTGTAAAGGATGTTTACTTTTCTGTGTAGGGTTGTTTTCTGTCTCTTGTGCAAATCCTTAAGCCTCTGGTATAGCTCTGCATGGTCGATGGGGAGCGAGGATCTCTGCTTTCTCTCCTGCGGTGCCGGTTTCTGAGGTGGGACAAGATGAAGAAAAACCAGCTCCACTACTCACTAGTTTTGTATTTTGGAGAATTACTTAATTGCTTTGATGTCATTTTCCTCATCTACAAAATAGAGAAGAGGGGCAGATAATACTTAAGGGATATTTGTGAGGACTGTGGGTGGGGGATGTGGGTGTGTGTGGTGTGTAAAGCACCTAGCACAGAACTTGGTTTGTAGTGAGCACTTACTAAATGTTAGTTACTCCCCCCTTGCTTTAGTGGTGATTTCCCACATGTGGTGTATAATTGGGAAAATACAGGATTTTCTTATAAATATTGCACTTGTTTTAGACTAGGTGTCCCTCCTGATTTCTACGTCGGTGAGTACTGTTACTGCGTCTGTATCACACCTTGCCTCTTGCAGCTCTTACTTTGGTTTCCTCCTCAAGGAAACCATCTATTCTAACTTCAGAGAACAACTGGAATCTATTTAGTCCACTAAGTAAAGCTTTTTATGTTAAGACCTCCTAGCAACAAGCTCCTGAGAAGGTGGAGACTGTGGTTTTAGTTGTAAACTTAAAAACAGAATCTCTTGTACTAATTCCTTTCCTATCCAAGCATTTCAGTTGCTGGTAACAGGAATGTGAAAGTGACAAGGAATTAGCCTATAGTCTGAGATCCTAGAGTCTCCCAGTAAGTCTCAGTTGTTTGCTCACTTGGCCAGGCAGTGTGGGAGGGCCTACTCTAGGGAGGTGTGAACAGACTGGGGCCATCACTGCAACCGGCTTCCACAGTGAATATGCATAATCCTAATTTTTTTTTGTTTTTTTTTAAGATTTTATTTATTTATTTGACAGAGACAGAGAGACAGCAAGAGGGGGAACACAAACAGAGGGAGTGGAAGAGGGAGAAGCAGGCTTCCCGCAGACCAGGGAGCCTGACGGGATCAATCCCAGGATCCTGGGATCATGACCTGAACCGTAGGCAGACGCTTAATGACTGAGCCATCCAGGCACCCCCATAATCTTTTTTTTTTTTTTTAAAGATTTTATTTATTTATTTGTCAGAGAGAGAGAGAGCGAGCACAGGCAGATAGAGTGGCAGGCAGAGGCAGAGGGAGAAGCAGGCTCCTCGCCGAGCAAGGAGCCCGATGCGGGACTCGATCCCAGGACACCGGGATCATGACCTGAGCCGAAGGCAGCCACTTAACCAACTGAGCCACTCAGGCGTCCCCATAATCTTAATTCTTGCATGAAATACCTTTGGCCAGTTGACCAGTGATAGTGCTGAAATGGAGGGACTTGGGGAGAATGTGTTAGAATCTCATCGTTTCTCTTCCTCTCATTGGTCAAGGTAGGAAAACAGAAGAAAACAAAACAAGAAAAGAAGGCTATTTGTACTTTCATTTTCCCCATTATAGTACTTAAGCCTTAGAAGCTGTTTCAGGTAAATTCTTAAAATCCTATTTAGTTTCAGTTCTATCAGAAGAAATTATGGTCTCTACTCTAACACGCCCCCGTCCCCCGCCCCAACCCCGTGCCAGGGAAGAAGATAGATTCCTAATGCTCCATGACTGGAACCACTGCTTCAGCTCCCATCATAACATTAATATTACATCCCTGTCTTTCAGTGTGAACTGAATACTGTGTTGTTCCACCCTTCCTGGAAGGGCTGTTCCACCAGCAGCCCTGCTGTCCTGGTGCCATCTTGGACAGCTTCTTCAGACTTCAGTCTCCCAAACCACCCGCCTTCCCTGCAGTCAGCCAGTTACTGAGTCCATTCTATTGTTCTGCCTGGTTCCTGAAACACTTATGGCTCCTTTCTGGATCAGACTTCATTCTGCCAAATTAGTCTTGGTTTAAGCATGTCTCAGCTCCTGGATCTACAGTGTCAAATGTTTACTTATTCTTTCAAGACCCTCCGCTCCCATCGTCCCTTTTGTCCTAGCTTTCCCTTGCCTCTGTAGCATGACCACCTCTTATGCCCTTCTCTGAACTGTGCCCAGTCTTAGGGCCTTGTTAACTCCATGTTCCCCCTGCCCCCCCCTTTGTCTTGACTTATTAAACCCAGTTGTAGAAAAATTTCTCCCTTGAGTTTCCTCAGTGCACATGCTCTTGATCATGAGTTTTATCTCACCCTTCCTGTGGTATTAGCTATAGAATTAGTTGTTTCATGTTTATTTGCTGATCCAAAAAAGTAATTATGAATGTTTGTGGGATGGGTACCATGTTGAGTGTTGGATATAGAGGTGGGCCAAACTCTGCCAGGTGCCCAAGGCTAGTGGGATAGATGGATGTTAACCAGGTAATCACACAGATGTGTAAAAGTGCAGCTGTTAACACTTGTTTGTTTGTTTGTTTGTTTTTCAAGAGGAGCTAATGGCATGGGTAACAGGCATTTAACTTAGCCGTGAAGGACTGACTTACCTGAGGAGGGTAAGCCTGAGCTCTGGTCTTCCTGCCTGTAGGCTCAGCGGCTGAACTGGGGAGAGCTTGTCTGTACCACAGGAACGGTGGGGAACAGGTGCTGTGGTTGTGCTCGGCACACAGACAAGGGCTGGAGACGGTGGGGGAGCACCGCGACCTAGTCTAGGGAGAGGTAACAGTGATCTAGTGTGGTGTTTGTGGGGGAGATGTGGGCAGAGACAGACGGGGCTGAGACTGATGTAGCAGGTAACATCAATGTGGTTTGGAAGTGGATTGGATGTGGGGAGGTGGAGGAGAAGGAGGGTGTCCTGGGTGATTTCTGGGTTTCTGGTTTGCTAAAGTGTCTTGCTGGGTGACTCTATTCATGGGGCTGGCCCTCACCCGTAGGGCACCTACACAATCTCATGAGAGATTCCCTTTCTCTAGGGCAGATGGCTTGGCTAGTGGAGTACTGCCTGGATTTTCATGCCCTCTTGCTTCCCCCAGCCTCTGAGGTAGCGAAAGGACTGTACAGTCGCACAGCTGACTGTGGCAGCCCCTGGCCATCACCAGCATGCAGGCTCACCAGCTTTTTCTGTCTTCTCCTTCACATCAGGTGAGATTTGTCTTTTGTCTTTTTTCTTTTTTTTAACCAAATGGCAGAAACTGAAGTATATAGAAGCAAGTGGGAAGGATACACCAGAGAGATGGATATGTTGGACTTTGTGGGAGAGCAGAGGATAGCTGGTGGAGTAGGAGAGAGAGAGAGAAAGAGAGAGAGAGAAGGGATAGAACCCAAAGGTAGAGGGACCATGGCTGCTCTGTGGTAACAGGAAGGCAGGAGCACTGGATGGGTGCTGGTGTTAGGGAGCGTATTAAACTTTGGAGGGCTCTTATTTTCCCTGTTGCAGAGTGGAAGTGAGGTTACTTATTTATGCCTTGCCCCTTTAAACAGAGTATACATTCAGTGAGGACTGAATTTGTTTGTTTCTTTCATTGGGCTAGGTTGGTAGATACTTAGTTGTTGGGTTTCGTTGAAAAATTGAACTCATTGAAGATTTAGATTTGTTACTTGGGGTTCAGTATGAAATTACACATGAAAGAACTCACTATTTTATCCAATTTTCAAAAGTACTAAATGTGGGAAACGTGTGCCATGCTCCATTATTCCTAACTACATTCTGAATATTAGTAATTTACCTTATGATAAAGTATCCGTGAGTAAATCTCAGAGGGTAAAAAGACAGGACTCTTGCTAATAGTTGGATGCCTGGACTTTAGAGAAATGCACACCATCTACTCTTGGAGATTTAGATACAAAGTATCAGAATAATGGTGACACATGCAGAAGAGAAAACAGGGAGGAAAGCTACATGGAGTAATGGTTCTTTGCTTCAACCCGTATGTTTTGGTCAACATTATGTAATAGATTACACCTGTACTGTGTTTTATTGCTTACTTTAACACACACTGGTGCTATAACCTATATGGCATTTTATAGAAAAAGAAACTTAGGATTTACCCAAAGCCACATACTTGATTCTGGTTCTCATGGCTCCAAAACAGAGTCAAGTGCCTTTCCACCAGGGGCATCCTGAAAGGGTGAGTTACATTTTTTTTTAGTGGACCCTGGCTTTGCAGTTCTGCATATCACAACATATCTAATACACACAGCCTCTTTTATGCACTAGTGATTATGTACATTTAATCCAGTTGTTGTTGGCTGAGGTAGCAAGTTTTCTGAATAATATTTTGTTTTCTAATTATGATTGTGCAAAATTATATAAAATGGTGAAAATTTGAGGTTCCCAGGTGGCTTAGCTGGTTAAGTGTCCAACTCATGATTTCAGCTCAGGTTGTGATCTCATGGGTTTGGGGGGGCAGGCTCCACGCTCAGTGGGATTCTCTCCCTCTGTTCCTCCCCCACCTGTATGTGCACTGTCTCCCTCTCTCTCTCTAAAAAAAAAATAAAATCTTAAAAAAAAATAAAATGGTGAAAATTTGAATTTGTATTAGGTGGTTGAGCCATTAATGAATTGCTTAAGTTGGCAACATTTAGGAGGCAGTTAGGAATAATTTAGCATGGTCTGTTTTTATAGTATTTAATATTTTTAAACCCTTGGGTGAAATAGTAAATTTTATGATACCAAGGAATATTTTTGTGCTTGGATAGAATTTCACTATAATTAAAGAGAAAAACATGCTAAATAGAACACATGTTAAAACAGTGTCTGGATGGGGTGCAGTTGGTTAAGCATCTGCCTTGGGCTCAGGTCAGGATCCCGGGGTCCTGGCATCCCTACTCAGCGGAGGGTCTGCCTCTCCCTCTCCTCCCCGCTTGTGCTCCCTCGCTATCTCTATCTGTCTGTCAAATAAATAAATAAAATCTAAAAACAAAGCGGTATCTGGACATTGTAGGTGATGAAAAAACAAAGGACGACACTAGACCTCTTGTTACATAATTGCACGTTATGGAACTTCTCGTTAATAGAGGATCTTGCACCAGTTGTTGGATAGGCATAATGAAAAATGAGAATTAGAGTTGTAAGACATTAACAGATAAATCAGAGAGTAACACATTGGTCTTCAAATTATGAGGACAAAAATATTGTAATTATAGCTATGATTTGGTGACTTAAGTTTAAACCTATTGGTTAAAATATTTTGCCATTTAAAAATGTCATTGTGCGTTAATTTTCTTTAAGAAGAGGGAAGTACTTTTAACACTGCTTGCTAATCTACAAAGATCTTTAAACATGCATGTTAATATCAGGATTTTGCATAGGAACTCAACCTGTGGTATAAAATTGGATTATTAATAAAAACACCTTTTGATGCTAGTGTCTTGGAATCTGTTTATTTCTGCATCTACAGAAGCTGAAACAATGAAAATGTTGACAAAACTAGATTTATTGATAGTGATTTCAACTAAAATATTGTGAGTCTGTGCATTCCATAGTCTTCCCTGACGGGCAGCTCCCTCTACGGAAAGGAATTTAACTGCTTTCCTCCTAAGTGACTCTGCTCTAGTGCAGTTAAATTTAAAGATTATAATTTACTCTCTTACTCTTATGTCCTACACTTGTTCCCCCATGAAATGGTATAACGTAGATACAATCTTATAATGTAACAGATGTCTCAATTACTGATTAATGGATTGGATTCATGGAAAAAGTTTACAAGTTACCATTCTCTAAGAGTTTACTTTAAGGGATTTTAATTATGAGGAATTGATTTTCAGAATTGGGTAGCTGTTGGTGACTCACCCAGCACATATCGGCAGTCTGCTACGGCAAAGCCGGCCGGGTATGTGCAAACGCACACTTGAGTCAGACACTAAGGGTTCAGACCTTAAATGTTGGTAATATTTGGCCAGTGAAAGCTTTGAAGAGACTCTCTGGAGGAATTGGCTTTTGTGCAGAGTTAATTTTTTTATTTTTAAAAATTTATTTATTTATTTGACAGAGAGAGAGAGAGAGAGAGCGCGCGCGCGTGCTTAAGCAGGGGGAGCAGCAGAGGGAGAGGGAGAAGCAGGCTCCCCCGTGAGCACAGAGCCCAATGCAGGTCTCGATCCTAGGACCTGGGATCATGACCTGAGCTGAAGGAAGATGCTTAATCGACTGAGCCATCCAGGTACCCCTTGTGCAGCATTTAAAGAAAGAGTGATGGAAAGGGGAGGAGGAAAGGCGTGGGAAAAGCAATAAAGCTTTGTATTAGGAACTGGGAGGAATTTTATCTGGTGAAATAGAGGAGGTGTGAAGATTAGCGTAAGGAGGGCTTTTTGAATGAGGCTGGTTTTGTTTTGTAGTCAAAGGGAGCCTTGGAAGGATGGAGGTCACTTTTGGGTATCACACCTTCAAAACCACATCGAGCTTTCTGGTCACCCACAAGTACTGTCTCCATTTCACTTTCTTCTGCTTTGACTCTCTCTCTTTCCGTATCCAGAATGTTGTCCAAGTTTGTCGATTCCATCTCCTCAGTGTGGTCTCTCAGATCCTGCCCACATTTCAGGTCTCTTGGCTGCCTCTGCTGGACTCTGGCAGCGACTTCTCCTGTGAATCCTCTACCTGTGCTGGTTACAGAAGCTGCCCTGCAGCCCACATCTCCTCGTGTCACACTCTGCACACCCTTCATTGTGTTTCCCCCTTGAAAACTAAGTTGCCTGCCTGTCCCTGTCCCTGTCAGGCCTTCCATTCTTAACGCCAGTCTGACTTTCTAGCCATAGTACCACCTCTTAAAATGGGTCCCACCATCAGGCTTAACTGGATTACTTGTGGCCCCTAAACACACAGTACTTCCCCTCTTAAGTGCCTTTACTCTTGCTGGCCCTGTTTCGAATGCCTTTTTGTCCATTCAGACCCATTTTTGCCTGTCAGAATCCTGCTTGCCTGCCAGTTCTATAAAGACATTTTGTAATTATTTTCAGCTGAATGTAACTTCCCTATCTCACATTGTCTTCTCTTTCTAGTTATTTGGGGCATATGTCTCCTTGTAGACGATTCGGTCAGTAAACAAGTAAACACAAGTGAGGTGCAGAGGTAAACACGGCCACACCTTGCCCTTGCATCACTGGAGTGTCCGTGGGACGTGATCTCAGCCCTTTTCCTCCGCAGGAGGATTCGGTCCTCTGTCCTCGGTGCTCCGTCTCTGCCTGCAGCATGCTGCTTTTGCCAAATTTCTAAAACTGTATCACTGCACAGTGCTGTTTTCTGTGTTAGGAGTTCTTTGAAGGCATCTAGGGCTACTTTATATATATATATATATATATATATATATATATATATATATATATATATGTATAATATGTATATATTTTGTTGTTGTTTTACTAGTATTTTCCTGATTATTCTTATTAATGGTTAAGTTCTGATTTCTAAAATAGGTAGTTGTACGTTCTTTTTTTTTTTTTTTTTAAAGATTTTATTTATTTATTTGACAGAGACACAATGAGAGAGGGAACATAAGCAGGGGGAGTGGGAAAGGGAGAAGCAGGCTCTCCGCTGAGCAAGGAGCCCGACGCAGGGCTCAATCCAAGGACCCTGGGATCATGACCTGAGCCGAAGGCAGAGGCTTAAGAACTGAGCCAGGCAGGCGCTCCTCCTTTCTCTAATAAGTAACCAAGGTGCTTATGTAAATCTGGCAATATTTTGATTAACTTGAAAAAAAGGCAGAGTCCCTTAAAGGAGGGAATCCTGTAAATGCTTGGCTAGAATTTAGTAAGGTTAGATAGAGGAAGTAGGGAAGGTAAATACAGTATAAAAATCACTGAAGCTTATTGTTGTTATTTTTTGTATCCCCATAGAAGCCAGCAAACAGCCTAAAGGAGTAGGTTTATGGGTTTTGGTTTAATTGAAGATTAAATAAAAACTCTTAAGTGAAAGCTGTTACCTTATAACTAAATTATTATAGTGCTAAATCACATTGTATCTGTTGACTTTTTATTCCTAGGACCTAGCGCAGTATCACTCACATCCTGTACACGTCTAGGTTTTTAAATAGACTATAAGGGTAAAGGGAAACTTTAGTTGCAATTTTTATCTCTTATTAGATATGATAATAGAAATCGATATTTAAAGATAAGTGATTTCTTACAGAGGAGTTTAGAGGTATCTTACAGTAATAACTTGTATAAATTCAATCAAGTATTTGTAATTTGTTATTAGTAGTGAGGTATTTAAGACTGGAGATTCAGAAATTTAACTTGGTAGGAATAGTTTTGGAGATTGTTTTAAATCTCAGGTTTTAATCTCCTTAGCTTATGGTAGTTGTTTTTTAGGTGAATACAAAAGTTCACTCTCAGTTTTTAGGAAAGAATTCTCCAAATGCCAGTTTCTTCTTTACATCTTGTTTGGATGAAAGCTTCTCATGTTGATAAAATGGGGAGTGGGAGGGTAGGACCCTTAAAAGAAATCTTAGATCTCAAAATACCTGTTAACTCATGATAACTATTGTATAGACTTTTAATTTTTAAAATCTGTCTTTGTCTTACTGATGATGGTCCTCACAGCAGTGCTCTTTTCAGTAACACAGCGTTCATCCTTGAAGCACTGATCGCGTAGAGGATGGATGCTGTGACTGCCATGTGGCTAGCCAGGAAGTGGGTCACTTGTACTCACAGTGCATCAGGTTAGCCCTTTCTCTCTGTCTTGTGGAAAGTGACGTCTTCTTCTCCTTCACTGTACCAACCATACTAAAGTTGGTATGTTACCATTCTAACATACAGTTGATTTTGCCGAATTTATTTTTTTCCTGATCTTAGTTTTATTTTTTTTAAATTGAGGTATAGTTGACATTTAATGTTTTGTTAGTTTCAGGTGTACAACACAGTGATTTGACAAGTTTATACACTGTGCTGGGCTCCCCACAAGCGTAGCTGCCCTCTGTCACCGTGTAACACTATTCCAGCACCACTGACTGTGTTCCCGGTGCTGTGACTTTCATCCCTGTGACTTACTCGTTCTCCTTTTCATTTTTTATTTTTTGAAAGATTTTATTTATTTGACAGAGAGACAGAGACAGAGAGAGAGAGTGTGTGTGCACGGGCTGAAGGAGAGGGAGAAATAGGCTCCCAGGCAAGCAGAGAGCCCGATCTGGGGCTTGATCCTGAGACTGTGGGATCATGATCTGAGCTGAAGGCAGATGTTTAATGGACTGAGCCACCCAGACACCCCTCCTCTTTAAAAATCCTTTAAAAGGATTTTATTTATTTATTTGAGAGAGGGAAAGAGAGTGCATGTGTGAGAGAACAGGAGCGGGGAGGAGCAGAGGCAGAGAGAGAAGCAGGCTCCCCACTGAGCAGGGAACCCCATGCAAGGCTCAATCCCAAGACCCTGAGAGCATAACCTCAGTCAAAGGAAGAGATTTAACCCAATGAGCCAGCCAGGTGCTCCGTGACTTTCTTATTCTATAATTGGAAGCCTGTTATTTCCCACTGCACTTCACCCATTTTGCCCATCCCTAATCACCCACCCTCCCCTCTGGCAACCATCAGTTTATCTCTGTATTTATGAGTCTGTTTGTGTGTGTGTTTTTTTTTGTTTGTTTTTGTTTTTTTTTTTTTTTAGATATCACATATAAGTGAAATCACAGTATTTTTCTTTGATTTATTTTACTTAGCATAAGTAAAATGTGTGTTGTCATTGTCATGCATGTCTAGGTCCATTCCTGTTGTTACAGATGGCAAGAGCTCATCATTTTTTTTTTTTTTTTTTAAAGATTTGAGTGTGCAGGGGGAAGGGACAGAAGGAGCACGAGAGAGAATCCTAACCAGACTCCCCATTGAGCGCAGAGTTGATGTGGGGCTTGATCTCACCACCCTGAGATCATGATCTGAGCCAGAGTCAAGAGTCGGATGCTTAACCAACGGAGCCAGCCAGGCACCCTAAGATCTCATCATTTTTTATGGTGAAGTGATGTTCCAGTGCCTGTGTGTGTGTATGTGTGTACATATGTACATATACACATACCCCATCTTTAACCATTTGTCCTTTGATGGACACTGGGGTTGCATCTGTCTCTCAGCTGTTGTAAGTAATGCTGCAGTAATCATAGGGGTACATACCTTTTTGAATTAATGTTTTCATTTTCTTTGGGTAAATAGGAGTGGAATTCTGGATCATGGCTTTTTTTTTTTTTAAATTTTTTGAGGAATCTCATACTGTTTTTTACAGTGGCTGTACCAGTGATTTTGTCAAGTTTAAAATCAGTTCTAATAAAAATTCAGAAACTCAGTGTATTCTTTTGTTAAGACCATAGATCTGTTTTTATCTGCTCTCCATTCCTCTTGACATTTAAAGAATCCTGTAGTTCCACATGTAAATCTTTTATCTTGAGATATTTTAAATGTGAATATGTGTGTCACAGATACACATACATATACATATATTCTGTGAGGTACACAGAATGAAACATGTACCTCACAGGGCAGTGTGGTTGTCAGGGGACAGCACCAAAACTTCACTGAGGAATGCCTCCAGATGAGATGTTGAGGGACAGCCATCAGGTTCACCTCCTAAATTCCCGCCTGAAATACCTGATGGGTGTGGACACATGTCCATGTGAACACATGGGCAGGAAATGACACGAAAGTGATGGTTGAGTTGATTGTCTTTGGAGAATGAAATTAGCATTGGTGGTGGAAGAGAAACAAAACTCATGTTTGAGTTAAGTGTCAAAAGTGTTTACCTTGCATTAAGGACCTTGCTAATAGACGTAAGTACAGTCCTCCATCACAATTTTAAAGGAAAAATGTCGTAGCTCCTGGGGAAAGCATCTCTGAGTGCCGAGTTCCGTTTCTGTGTGAATGAGATGAGAATGTTCAGGAATGGAAGTCCAAAGCAGTTTCTCGGCAAAGGGTGGCAGCCTCATCAGATAGAGCTTTGTGGCCTCATGACTTATAATGAGGGTGGCATGTAATTAGAAATTGTCCCTGTCTTTTCTGAGTACTGATGAAAACCATGGCTCAGAGGTTAATTCAAATAATAATTAATATTGGTCTCTGTCAGTACAGGGTGGTAATGAAATCTTCCGTTACTTGATGACTTTGACTTTAAATGTTGAGCGAGGAGTAAATGGTGTTATTCCTCACACTAATTGTGGGGACGCTCCAACAAACTGAACACAGGATGGTAAAGTATGCTATTCGGAAGGTGTTGAGCACAACATTTTTTTGTAGCCTGTAATTGCCTACCATAGAAACTCTAACACGACGTAGAGATACTAGGGTTATTTTATTTCCTAGAGTGGTAATTATTTAGAGATACTGGGAAGGCACGAGTAATTGATCCACCATTGTGGACCAGGCAGGTTTTCCTGATCCTTCACATATTCTGCTGTGGTGTAGTGTCTGTGGTGTGCAGCGTCCTGTCACCCACTAGCACTTACAGGTTACATGGCATGTTAATCTGAAGACAGAACATCAAAGAGCTGCTTAACCAGAGAGCCTTGAATGTCCTTTCCAGCCACGAAAGTCAATGATTCTATAAGCCAGTTCACGCCTAGTGACCATTTTTCATATACAGAGTTGGGAGTTTCAAACGAAGTAAAAGACATAAAAGTTGGTGTAAGAAGGGAACTTGGAAATGTAAGTATCTATTCACACAAATTATTTGCAGCTTTATAAATCCATATTGCTAAGAACTGTGGGCGTAAAATAGTTTTGGTGGAAGGAAGATGTTTAGGGATGACTGTTTTTTAAAAAAAGTCCAAATGCTTCATTGAGCTCTTTGCTCTAAAATTGCAGTTTTCTCTTTTGAAATGCTTGTTGACAGATTGCTATAGCTTGATCTTTGAGGGTTACATTTGGTGTCATTCTAAGCAACATCATCTTTCATAGAGAAAAGTAACAGAACAGAAGAAGAGTGCTTTCTGTTGAGTCTGAATACCTTGAGGTGCTTCAGATGCCCAAGCAGTAGAACCTTTCCACCACACAGAAGGAGACAGAATAGTGGAAATAGCCGTCCCAGCCTGATGCACTCCATTCCCGCCTTCGCCAGCTCCTGCCACATTCTGTATAATTTAGAAGGAAATCTTAGGCAGCATATTATTTCATTTTAAAGTATTTTGGGGGCGCCTGGGTGGCTCAGTGGGTTAAAGCCTCTGCCTTCGGCTTGGGTCATGATCTCAGCGTTCTCGGATCGAGCCCTGCGTTGGGCTCTCTGCGCCGCGGGGAGCCTGCTTCCTCCTTTCTCTCTCCACCTGCCTCTCTGCCTACTTGTGATCTCTGCCAAATAAATAAATAAAATCTTTAAAAAATAATTAAAAAAATAAAATATTTTGGTATGGGGGCACCTGGGTGGCTCAGTTGGTTAAGAGTCCAACTCTTGATTTTGGCTCAGGTCTTGATCTCAGGGTCCTGAGATTGATCCCCAAGTCAGACTCCGTGCTTAGTGGGGAATCTGCTTGAGATCCACCCTCCTCCACCCCGCGTTCTTGGTCTCTGTATGTCCCTGTAAAATAGGTAAAGAAAATCTTTTTAAAAAGTTTTTAAAAAATTTCAATATGTATCACCGAAAGGAAAGAATTCCTTCCAAATTAAGTTGCTATAGAAGCTTGTGTGAACTCTTTTAAAAAAAGATTTTATTTGCCAGAGAGAGAGAGAGAGAGAGCACAAGTAGGTAGAGCAGCAGGCAGAGGTAGAGGGAGGAGTAGGCTCCCTGCTGAGCAGAGAGCCCGATGTGGGAAACGGTCCCAGGACCCCAGGATCATGACCTGAGCCAAAGGCAGATGTTTAACCGACTGAGCCACCCAGGCGCCCCTTGTTTGAACATTTTAAGGAGATTTGTGGTTTAATTTAAAAGCAGTGCTGTATTTTGAGGAGTGGCTTGCAAGCATGTTTTCGTTACTGGAGTGTAGTGGGTGGTGAGCGGTTACTACGGTCAGGATCAGCAGGCCCTGTGTGATTTCAGGAGCAGCCACAACTCTGAGATGAGAACGACAGGATCAGAACATTGCTTTATTTGCAGAGGCATCATTCTCTACAGGGTGTCGGCGTCCTGCATGTCTGGAGGCCAGAAGCTTTGAAGGAGGGGCGGGAGCTGATGAGCTCTTCTAGAGCTGTTGTTGTGTGGGCTAAACCGACAGACATGCTTATGGGAAATCAGGGAAAAGCATCACATTGTAATTAAAATGACCTGCCCCCCCCCCCCCCCCGAAAAGCCTGATCTTTTCAGTTCTCACTTAATACCCTGTGTCGACTTCTCGTTGCCTTCATGCAGGCCAGGAGTTTTGACGTGGCTTCTAAGGCGCTCTTGCCCGTTGGGCCTCCCGGACTTGCTCCCTGGCCGTTCTGGTTGGTGGCACTGCCCTCCTTAACTATCCTGTCCCCCTCTGTCCCATGCATACCAGCCACTCTCATCCATCTGCCCTCCTCTGGCTGGTTCCTCCCTGGCTGTAGGCCTGGTTAGGCCCCTGTCTCTCGGCCTTGGCCACCCGTTCTGCTTTTATAGCCATTATCCCACTTGTAGTTCGTGTTCCATGTCTGCTGGTGGGGAAGTGAAAATCTGAGTGCTTCAAATGGGCTTGGCTCTCATCGGAGACATGCTTAGGGAATGACTGAATGAATGGAAGGAACTTAGGTGGTAAGGGTGGTTGGGGGCCACTGAGGGTGCTCATGGCTCAGTGGGCAAAGAGGAGGAATCCTGGCAGCGACAGAAGAGTCAGAGGAATAGTCGGTCGGAAACCATTGTTTGTGAGTTTATAGGGGTAGCTAAATTCAGGGCTCCTATGATCCATGAGAAATGTGACTGGAGAGAGACATGAGGATTTTATAGGTGATGTTAAACAGCTGTAACACTGACATGGATTTGCCTCCTTAAAGAGATCCGGGTAGATAGCTAACCACAGGGGGCTAAACTTTGGGGTGCATTTTCGATTAAATTTTGATTAAAACAGCAGACGGGTGAGCCACTGCTGTTCTTCTGGTTGTATATATTCCTTATAGAACCAGCTGGGGCCCAGCTACATCAGGGAGCTTGTTGGCCTACAGACGGCCCTACAGATGCCTGACGGTTTGGTCCAGGGCACCTTCTGACCTCTGGCTGCGGAAGAGTTCATGTTAGTGTGTTCGTGGGTACAGGCGAGCCATTGAAATGTCCCAGAACAAGGCTTCTCCATTTTCTGAATATTTTGTATATGGTAACAGTCTACCTTAAAAAAAAAAAAAAGGGAAACAAAACGCCAGTTATATGGTATAATGGAAAAAACCCTAAACTTTGGAAGGAAATCTAGGGTCCTGTTTTGTTTCCAGTACTCCTATATATGGACAGACACCTGTTCAGGCCTCATTCCTGTGTTTATAAAAGGTGGGAACATTAACCCTGCACAGCCTCCTTCACCGGACTGTGGTGCACAGGGAAAGGGCATGGTGACATGAGATCCGTTCCGCCAGCTTTGCCTTCCAAACCTTTATCGCACCGAGGGCTTCATGGGAGCCCTGGAGTTCTCTTTGACTCCTCTCTTTCTTTCACATACTGCCTCCGATTCGTCCTCAGCTCCTGTCGGCTCTCCCTAGGAAGTCTGCGTGTCTCCACTTCTACCCCCCTGCCGAAGGGGCTGTTTCTAACTGCTGGCATGCGGTTCCCTCACGGGTCCGCTGTCTGCTCCTGGCTCTGGCAGACTGTTTCCAGCAGAGCCAGTGGCGGAGCCCGAGTCGGATGGGTCCCTCCTCCGAAAGTGCTCCTGGGCCTCACCTTCCTCCTTGCTGCACCCTGTGCAGTGGCTTTCCCCTGGGGACATTCCAGCGGGTCGTTGGGCCGCTGGATCCACAGGATCTGCAGGTGGCAGGCCCACCTGGTGGTCTCTGCACCCGGCTCCCCGCCGGGGAGCAGTCCTCTGGGGCGTGTGGCTTCCTTCTCCTCCTCAGCTCCTTCACATTCTCAGAGCCCTTTTCCCTGGGAGGCTTCCCTGTCCTGCCCACTTTAAAGTCACACCCCTTCCTCCAGACTACCCCTCTCCTTTCCTTCCAGGCTGTGGTTTTTCTTGTTTTGCCTTTTACTCATTTACCGGTATTTGACTTGCTCCATTTGAGTCTGTTGTCACTAGAATGCAGTTCAGCTCCATGAAGGGGAGGATTGTTGTCTGTGATGTTTACTGATGCCTCCCCAGAGCCTAGAACAGTGTCTGACCTATGGCAGGTGGTCAGGACATACGTGGTGCACGCAAGTATACGGAAGTTACTCATTTGAGGGAAAGTGTCATTGATTTGCTTCTTTGTAAAATAGTTTTTGGCATGAGTATAGCAGACAAAACTTGATGAAAGATAGCAAATATTATTATGGCTTTCAGAAATTAGACATCTCTTTGAGGTGGCCAAAATAGCAACCTAAGGAGCAAATTAGATTTTTTCCCCTCCTCTTTAGAATTAGGTTAAGCCTTTTTTGGCCAGAGTAATGCATGGGCGATGGTGTGTCTTTCCTCAGGGTGCCACACCAGGGCACGTGACGTCTCTTTGTCCTGTTTACTGGTGTTGCTTAGTTCAGTCATTTGGTGAAGGTGCTGCCTTCTGTCTTGAAAAGCAAATTATTAGAATTCCATTCATAACCTCAGTTTATTGTCAAGTTAGAAGTGTGGTGATGTACCTGCTTGAAAATGATGGAAAATATATCACCATAGTGTTTTTATTTAATCACTTTTGGTTATGATGTAAACGCCTTGGATAGTTACTAGACTTGGCTGTACCTTTGTGTAGGGTTTTTCTGAGAACTCAAGATTATGTGACATTTGTTGTTTCACTGTGCATTTTGTTCGTCTAGAGAGAGGGGGTTCCTGTGGTCTAGATATAGATGGGCCCTTTGAGGTAGCCCAGGAAGGCCCAGCTTCTTCACCAGGACTTTGCTCTTGGTCCCCCGGCGCTCCAGTGGTTCTGTATCAAAGCTCAGCGATGCGCAGGGGTGAGGAGGTCCGGGGGAGTAGTTGTAGCTGTAGTTGGCAGAGTTAAGTCCGAGTGTGTGTCGGTGTATAGTGGTGTGCGCTCTGCACTCCAGTAAATGCCTCTCACTGTTGGGAGGTGGGAAAGAAATTGTCACCCATGGGGTGGGGAGCTTGGGAGGTGACAGACTTTCTTTTTGATTCAAATAAGTCTAAATTATAATTTCAGATGAGTAGACTGAAGTATTTTTTAAACTTTCAAAGCAGGAATGTGGAAAATGTGGACATTTTTCATTTTGAAACTGCAGTGAAGACATTTAGACAGGCAGATCAGTTTTATTTATATGTTTATTTATTTTTAAAGATTTTATTTATTTATTTGAGGGGGGAGGGCACACGCGAGTGTGGGTAGGGGCAGGGGTATGGGCGGTCGGAGAAGCAGATTCCCTGCTGAGAGCAGAGCCTGCTTTGGGGCTCGATCCCAGGACCCCAAGATCATGACCTGAGCTGAAGTTAGACACTCAACTGACTGAGCTACTCAGGCGCCCTGGTAGATCAGGTTTTTTTGTTTGTTTGTTTTGTTTTAGATCAGTCTTATACCTTTAAAATATTTGGAGTGTGTGTGGGGTTTCAAGGATTCATAAATGTTTTTTTCCCAAAATTCTCTTGAAAGCGAAGTATCCGCCTCAGACTGACACATTCTTACATTATTAGTATTGGCTGAATATGCTAGCTGTAGAGTATCTCGTTCATGAATTACTGCTTGGCCAGCATTTTGTACGAGGCGTTCTGGGGGACCCTGAGACAACAGAGGTGCACACGGCACACAGACCTCACCCTCAAGGAGCTCTCCACCCTGCACGCCCATGTCACGGTCTGCAGGGTTGTGTGACCTGCCTTGGTGAGCACTGTGAGGGAAAGCCGAGGAAATATGCTAAGGGCAGACAACGGGCGTTTTTGCCCCGAAGTGGTTTGTGTGAGAAAATTGGGGCTTTGTGAGAATTAGTAACCCAGCTGAGGTTACCACTAGCAGAACTTGGATGGAAGCTGGATCCATGGGACCTGGGGGGAAAATTGTAATAAAAATTTTCTTTAGTATCTGGCTGATTGTAAGGATGCTTATTCCAAAATGTTTCACATCACGTAGTGTGTCTGAAGTAGGAAGTGAAAACCCCCATGCTTTACTCTAGGCCTTTTAGTGGGAGAGAGGTTTTCACACTGCAAATGTATTATACACATGTAATTCCCTTTTTTCAGAATACCATGGCTGATCTCTTCATATCGATACATAGAGCTGTACCTTTTTTTTTTTTTTAAACATTTTTAAAATTTATTTGTCACAAAGAGAGAGAGATCACAAGTAGAGGGAACAGCAGGCAGAGGGAGAGGGGAAGCACGCTCCCCTGCTGAGCAAGGAGCCTGATCTGGGACTGGATCCCAGGATCCCGGGATCATGACCTGAACAGAGGGCAGAAGCTTAACTGATTGAGCCACTCAGGCGTCCCACTATACCTTATCTTTTCAGGTGGCTCAAACAGTGGAATTGTGTACCATGGAACTTCACTTACCTGTCCACCTGTAATGGACATTTAAGTCATTTTTAGGGCTTCACAGTTGAAAACAGTGCAGCCACACAGCTTAGTCCTTCACGTATGTCTCCATGCACCTTCAGGATATATTCTTAGAAAGGATTGTCATGGAGTCATAGGCTGGGTTAATTTTCTATATGGTGCATTTTCCTGGATTGATCTGAAGGGCCACATCATTTCATAATCTTTTTGGTGGTATGGGAGGTGCTCATTTTTTCCTGCACTTGCCCACTCAGGACATTGTCCTTTTGCTAGTTTGATGGGCACGCTTTCATCATCAGTGACATCGGGTGTCGTTCCATGTGTGTTTTGGTCTTTTGTGTTTCCTTAACAGCTGTTCTCTACACCATTGTGCTGGATGGCCTCTAGTGCCTGGGCCCGCTCTCTGTGATGGAAGATCAGATAGGAGCCTGCCCCCTCTTGTCCCTTTGAGTAGAGTATAGAGGTTAAGATTGTCTTGGGGATTATTTTGCTGCTTCTTCCCAGCAGTGGCTCCTTGGCAGGCTACTTAACCTTTAAATCCTCTGTTTCCATTTCCATAATGGGAGTAGCGCAGATTAAATGAACCAGTACATCGGAAGCCTTACCCACAGGGACTGGCACTGAGCAAATGCTCAGTGAAGGTTTACCTCTATCAGTTAGCATTAGGCACCAGTGTGGGAAGTGACTTTCCCTCCTTCCTGTGTTCCTGTGGAAATCCCCGGGAGTTCTTCTCAGCTGCTTTGGATCCTTTGCTTTGGATCAGTGCTGGGATTCCCATGACAGTTGCTGCTTTCCCAAGTAAACAACTTTGTCTCTGCCTGTCCATGTCTCGGGTTCTGCAGGTGAGGTCCTGGCCCAGCAGCAGCCGCTGCCTTTGCATGGGGCCTGAACATTTTCCTTCTGAATTTGGTTAGGGACTGAATCTTGTCCCCCTAGATTCATATGTTGAAGCCCCAGTCTCAGCGTAACTGTATTTGGAAATAGGGCCCTTACGGAAATAGTTACCATTAAACGAGGTGGTATGGGTGGGGCCTGAATCCCATTGGATTGATGCCTTGTAAGAAGAGGAAAAGAAGGATTTTTCTCTCTGTGCACAAAGAGGTTGTGTGAGCACAGATGAGATAGTGGTCACATACAAGCCAGGAGAAGAAGGCTCAGAATGAAGCCTGTCCTGCTGGTTCCTTGATCTTGGACTTTGAGCCTTCAGAGCGGTGAGAAGTACATTTCTGTCGTTCACACCATTGTTTTTGGTGTTTCGTATTGTATGGGTATCAAGTTGTTCATATTATTTACACAATTGTCCTGGCAGATGGGTGCCTTTCTGGGGTGTCATTGTTTCTAGGCCCTCATTCATACATCAGAATGACCTGGAAGGCTTTGTAAAACACAGATTCTGGGGCTCACCCCAGGAATTTCAAATTTAGTAGGTCTGGGTTGGCCTGAGAAGTCACATGTCTAGCAAGTTCCCCGAGGCATCGATGCTGCTGACGCGGGACCACACTGGCAGAACCGGTGTCCTAGTACTGTGTGGTAGAAATTTCAAACAAGAGCCCAGAGCACCCGGGATAGGGATATCAGTCCTTCCACCTAACTCTCAAGACTCAGTTTCACCATCTGTAAATGGGGATATTTGTACTGCTTATCTCATAGGGTTATTGAAGCTAAGATACATATAAAAAAAAGCTTTTGGGTTCTTCTCTCATCTTCTTACAAAGCAGAGAGAGTAGATGTGTGGATAGCTCATTCTTGTAAAAAGAAGAACAAATGGGTGAATGCTGAAGTGTTTTTCACAGTAAGCTCCAGAGCAAAAGTAAGGTATTGCCTTCTCTTTCCTCCGCCGGATGGATAACCTGGTCATTTGATTTGCTGGTTCTGGAACTTTTTCTTCTCTGCATTCCCCACCCCACACGTCTTGAAAGCCAGACATTTTAGCCAAGTAGCCTTTGTCGTAGAGTCTGTGGCTCCTTATTCTGGCTCTCCTTTGTCAAGGATGTCTGTGGCCTTTTTGGTGATGGTGGCAGTGGAAATTACTGAGTTTTTGGTTCTTTGTGGGTAAGACTTGTGCCATGCTGTTCATGTCCAGCAGGGACATGTGACAGATCTTTTTTGTTTGTTTGAATTGTTGTTTTGCCATGTTGAAATGTTTTTATGATATCTAAGTTTTAAATGTTTGTATGTTGCATGCCTCAGCAATGCTGTTGATCAACAATACATTACATCTTAATACAAACAACTTAATTTTTATTTCCAAAGCAAAAATTTAGTGACGATGAAGGGTATTACTTTATGTTTTTATAAATCTCTTTAGTGCCTGACTCAGTAGAAGACTGTTAGATTTTGATAGCTGCTTCTGCATTCCATCTGTTGTAATATGTTGTTTTGGTTGAAGAACATGAAGAAAATCTGGCATGCAGATTTGTCATTGAAAAGGGAGGAATATTTGAATAGCCTTTTTAGATAATTTTATACGATACTAAGACTATAAGGAGTAGTTTCTTACAGGTTAAGACTCTGAAATCGTATCAGTGAAATTTTCGTATTTGGTTTCATTAAAATGCATTGGCGTATCCTGCACGTTGAATGAATCTTTTATCCGTGTGTCTAGTTTTGTAACATAGTGCATTGGTAATCTGGAAAATATGGGTTCAGTGAGTTACATAAATCTTTCAGAAGTTGACACATTTCATTATATAGTATTTAAAAAAAATCTTATTCCTCTTACTATCTGTCTAATCAAAAATTCTTGGGAATTGCCTTTTTTTTTTTTTTTTTTTTTTTTTCAAAAAAAAAGTATTGGGGAAGCTGTCAAGTTCATGATGGTGGATACAGATTTTTCCAAAATTCTGATTTTTGCTTGAAAGCTCAAATTTTATCATTGGCAACAAACTGTCAATTGTTTTCCTTAAGTGACAGACTTATTTTGTTCATTTTTGAGAAAATGCCTGCCACACACGAGTCTGAATATAAGTGGTTTGTAAGTTGTTGTTTTTTGTTTTTTGTTTTTACTATTAAAAATGGTCTTGTTGGATAATGGGCGTTAAGGAAGGTACGTGATATGATGAGCACTGTTATACGCAACTGATGAATTATCGAACTCTGCATCTGAACCTAATGATATGTTGGCTAATTGAATTTATTTTATTTTATTTTTTTAAAGATTTTATTTATTTATTTGACAGACAGAGATCACATTTAGGCAGAGAGGCAGGCAGAGAGAGAGGGGGAAGCGGGCTCCCTGCTGAGCAGAGAGCCTGACGCGGGGCTCGATCCCAGGACCCTGGGATCATGACCTGAGCCGAAGGCAGAGGCTTTAACGCACTGAGCCACCCAGGTGCCCCGGCTAATTGAATTTAAATTTTTAAAAATGGTGTTGTTTGAAAAAAAGCTTGCAGCTCAGTCAACAAACTCTTTCTCCATCTACCCTGAATCGAATGGCTTATGGCATTAACCACCATCTAGAAAGATGCAGGTGTATAGAAATGATGCATAGAAGGCAAATATCTTTGTGTCAGGCCTTAGCATTTGGAGACATTTTGGGGAAGCAGCTCCTCTGCTGGGAAAATAAAAAAGTTCTCATGACATAGTCGACTTAATACGCCAGAAATTATGCAAACGAATGTTGTTTCCTTTAACATAGTGACCTTGGAGACACAACATCACATTCAGTGATAACGCCAAGGGTTAGAACACAACGTTTTTAGAATGTCACCTTATTTGGAATCGCTTCAAGTTCTGACTTTAGCTTACTCCATAGATGGTGTTTGGATGTACTGTTTTAAAACTGTATTGTCTCAAATGTCTGTTAACATTTTTCCAGTGATATATACAGTTGTCTAGTCTGGGAGGACACCGTTGCCTAGGAATAAGGGGTTACATTCGCAGCAGTTTACCATATTTATTACAGTGAGAACCAGCACTAGTCTTGGAGTCTTTATACTCTCTGACTAGCCGAATGACCTTGAATAAAGCATTTACCTTCTCACTGTTTCTCTGTCAGGTCAAGTGGTTGGGTTAGGTCCTGAGTCTTACAGCGCTCCTGTCCTGTGATTCCCAGATTCTAGATGCCTGAAAGGATGTCCTTCATTGTCTGTGAAGGTGTCCACCCAGGGACTCACTCTGCAGCCTTCTGGACTCCTTCTGCCTGCCTTCTCTCTCCCCTAGCAAGGTGACAGCCTTCTGTGGTTGTGATTTTTAAAAGGCATTTTTGATTCTTAATAGGGCAGAAGAGTTAAGAACTTAGTAAAATATCATTTTTGTCAGCTCCCGTGGAGATACCCAGTATATTTGGCGATGAAGCTGGGAGTAGGGAAATCTAGATGACTAGGTTAAGGTTGGTAAAAAATGTGGGAGAACGACTAATATTTACCATCTGTGGTGTGCAAGTCATTCTGTTAATGGCTACTTGTGACAGATCAGTTCTAAGCAGCCCTTTGAGGGAGTTGATGGAATACTTATTTTCATAGATGAGGAAGCTGAAGTCCAGAGAGCTGCTTTAATTTGCTTGAGGTAGAGAGAAAGTGTTTGAGCCAGATCTGGCTGGCTTCACAACTGGTTTTCCCCAAACTTCTAGATGCTGCTCTCTTCTTCCCCCCTCCCTGGCCATGATATTCCTTTCTTCTCATGTTTCCTTATGATTATTTTAAGTTTTTCTAAAGTGTTGAAGAGATGTCACAATTGTGCAACATTAATTTTGATGAGAGGTGGTGATTTTATAAATAAGCTTAACGTTTATAAGCTAAATTTTTTACAGTGGTCAAAGATAAAGGTGAGAAAATGCTGACGTGAAATCAAAACTTGTGTTGAAACAGGGTCTGCTCAGGGCTATTAGATATGTAAAATTGAGGGGAGGTAAGCTTTGGGACAATTTCTGAAACAGTGGTGGGATTTGCAAATACAGCATTGAGGTGTCTTTCCCTTTCCATGTCAACAAGTAGAAACTCAGATTTTTGTGGCTTATTTGTTGGGAAAAAAACTCTTTTAACTTTTAATTTCTTCTGCAAGTGTGTGCATGCTCCCGTTTTATTCTAGTCATGGTGATAAGTACTGGGGATAAAATGAGGACACAGAAGTGGTATTCCAGGAGCCCACAGCCCAGGGGCAGTGGGCACAGCACCCTGCTGGCCACAACCACGGTTTCCCCACTTCCTGGGGGCTCTAGAGAGGGGATCTGTTGGGCTTGTGGCTGAAGCCCTGCAAACTGCAAAGATGTGCTGTTCTAGATTTCAGATATGGGGAAACCTACTGATGGTGGCTCGTTCAGGAAGGAGATATTTTAAAGAACTGTTCTGTGATCTTCTCTAGAAGTTTTTAAAGTTGTGGAAGCTGAAATTGTGTGTATGTGTGTGTGTGTGTGTGTGTGTGTTTTAAATTGGAGAGCTCTTCCATCTGTATAGTTAGGGAATCTGAGTAAAGAAATGTCCTAAGCTAGACCTTTAAGACTAATCATAATGGGTAATAAAAAATTTTAATATATTTTTTAGAGTAAGTATATTTATGGTAGGAATTTGAAGAAGTTGTCCTTACAGCATCCCTGAAGATGATGGCTGACATTAACCTGTTTTGCTTTTGGAAAAGGAAATTGAAGAGATCATTTCTCAAGTTTGTGCAGTAAATAAATGGGAAATGGGAAGAATACGCTTAGCATCCATTTCTTCAGGGTTTTATAGGATGCCTTGTAGTTATATTCTGAACCCTTAAAATGTTAATTTAATGGAAGGATTACAGTTCTGTGACCAAGAGTTTATATTATTGGTGATTAGGGAGAGATTGTGTGCTGCTGTCCTTGTTTAGGAATAAAGAGAGGATGAGGTTTCATTCTTCTGAGAAATTTGCTTTAGGTGACTGCTTGGTCTTTGGACCAACACTTCAGACATTTAGGAAAGGACCTGGCAGGACTCTGAGGCCTTTTTCGTAGAGAGGTACCCGTAGGTGTCCTCGGCCTGATCTCCCTTTCTCTAGGTGGCTTGAGGCAGAGGGATGCCCTGGGATGCCCCTTTATATCCTTGCAAGGGAACGTGTTCTGAGAAATGGTGGCTTCCTAATCTTACCATGTAAACCAGGTGCTGATTTACCTTTGGGGGGAACAGTTACTTGAGTAACTAGTGGTTCCCACATTTCAGTAATGGGGTATTCCTTCCAAAATGTGTATCTTTCTAAATAGCATAGAGTGATTTACTTCTCCATGAATTCAGAATGAATTCTGTAGAATGGTAACTGTACCTTAGAGTTACTGAATTATTTACATAATATATGTGTCAAAGTTTGATTTATCTGTATAGTCACTTTATTAAATATCTGTGCTTTCTGAAATTTTGATTACTTTTCTATCACTGGAAGTGTGAATTTCAGAAGAGGACATCTGTACTTCACCTATTTCTAATTGTGAATTACTTAGTGGGTTAGACCAATAAGATATTTGCCATTTTGTTCCACCACTTTTCCACTTCCCCTTTCTACAGATGAAAAACCAAGAACCAGAGAGGCTAACTAACTGGATCAAGGCCACACAGCCTGGTTGACACATTTTGCATATTTAAATTTCTCACATTAAAGGAGAAAGTTGTCTGATCATCTGCATTGCCTACTAACTATATGCCAGGGACTGTCTTAAGTGCTTTGTGTATACACTAACTTAGTCCTCATGAATTAGAGATAGATGGAATTACCATTTCTAGAACCAGATGTCATTTCACAGTTGGTCTCAGACCTTAGTGGGTTCATGGTGCCCTGTGACCATGACACTTTCTCTTTTCATGTGTGGGTTCCATACAAATTTTAGGCTTGTTTGTTCTATTTCTGTGAAAAATGCCACTGGAATTTTCATAGGGATTGTATTGAATCTGGAGATTGCTTTGGGTAGCGTGGATGTTTTATTTTTTTAAAGATTTTATTTTATTTATTTATTTGAGAGAGAGAGAGAGAGAGTGTGAACATACACAGAGGGTGGGGGCGGAGTGGGGGGGGGGTGAAGCAGACTCCCTGCTGAGCAGGGAGCCTGATGCGGGGCTCGATCCCAGGACTCTGAGATCATGACCTGAGCCGAAGGCAGACCCTTTACCTGCTGAGCCACCCAGGTGCTCCTGTGTCTGGACATCTTATAACATTAATTCTTCAATCCATGAGCACAGTGTATCTTTCCACTTATTTTTGTCTTCATTTTCTTTCTTTAAAAACTTACACCTCAAGACCACTGCCTCCTTGGGAATTGAACAAGCCAGCGGAAGCCGTGGGAATGAAGCCGTATTTACTTTTTGTTAGTTCTGTCTGTACCCATTCTTCTGCTTGTTCTGTTGAAAGAGGCAGATCCCATGCCCTGTGCATGGGTCATCTCCCACCCCTGCCCTCCTCTGACACTCATGCCCTTAATTGTTTCCCTCTTACAACGCTCTTCCTTGGACCTCTCACTTTTTATATCTGTCTCCTGTTAGTGTTCTCTGTCTTATCTAAAAAATGCTTATACCGCGCTTCCCTGTGGCAGACACCCAGCGCTTTACCAGTATTAATGCACTGAATTCTAATAACCCTGTGGAGTAAATGCTGTTGTTATCCCCATTTTACATTGAGGCACAGGAAGACTAAGGAATTTTCGCCGGGGTTGTGTGAGCTGTGTTTGGGCACAAACCCCGTTTCTGTCATGTTGAGTCTGCAGATGCGAGTCCTTGATCAGTCCACTCCGCAGCTGCCTGTCTCTTCGCCTTCTGTGTGGGAGGCTGGCAGCCATCTCTGCTTTTCTGTCCTCCCGTCACCACCTTAACTCCAGCACTTGAGCTTCTGGCTCTGCTTCCTAGAAGCTGTTCTTAGCAGAGTTCCTGATACCTGCCTGTGGGGTCTGGTGGGCCCTGTTCTCGCTCTGTAGCTTTTGAACCTGTTGATCACCTCCTTCTTAAAGCTTTACTCTTAACTTCCTTTTTTTTCCATGTTTGCTTTTGTTGTGCTGAGGGACGCTTCTGCCTGCCTCCTAAGTGTTGGCATTCTTCAGGATTCTCTCCTTGTTCTTTCCTCTTATCACTGAGCAGACTTTCTGGGTGATCTGGTCTGCTCCCAGCCTCCCTTCTGTTTGTCAGTGGCCCCGACAGCTTTCTGTCTTGAGCTCTTCTCTTTTAAGAAGGCATGGCTTCCTTGGTGGCTCTGTGTGCATCATTTCTACAGCTCTCCCCCTCCCCGTGTAAATTCTGTTCCCCATGTTTCGGTCAGTAACCCATCTGCTTGGTTACCCAAGCCAGAGCCCTGTCATCCTAGACTCTTCATCCTCCAACTTCCCATCAGAAACTGAGTCACATGGTTGTGGAGTTCTGTCCTTCAGTGTGTCCCTCTCCTTTTTGCCCCTGCACCATCATCTTTTACCTGAATTCCTGCAAGAGCCTGCAAACTGGGCTTCTTGCGCCTACTCTGTACCATTCCCACCTCTCCCAGTCTGTGATTCACACGCTGGTAAGGGGGATTCTTTCCAAAATGTACATCTTTCTAAACTGGATGGGTTATAAACGGGAGAGTGACTTGACTTCTCCTTGAATTCAGAATGAATCGTAAGGCCCTTCAAGATTGAGCCTCCACTTAAGACATATCAAGAGGTATTTGCAGACATCTGAACCTGCCCTGCTTCCCTAAGCCTCAGGAGTGGATTTTGTCCACCCTCCCGCTCCCCTCTGCCTGCTGTTCTCCTGCTTGCCCTCTACATCTCTGCTTAGACAGAGCCCTCTAGACCAGAATCGCCTGTATTTTCCACCATGGTGGAAAGTCAACAAGGCTCTGTGTTTGTTGCATCCAGTCGATAGCCACCAGCCACGTGTGCCTTTGAGCATGTCCACGTGGCTAGTGTGACTGAAGAAGAGGATTTTAAACTTCATGTAATTTTACTTAACTGAAATAGCTACACGGGGCCAATGGGAGGGTTCTTGTGCTTCTCCGCATTCTGTTCTTATCTCCTCCACCAAAGCACTTTGCCCAAGAACAACAAAATACTAACTGATAGTATTGGAGGTGTCAGGAAAAATTCACAAAAAAAAAACAAGCTCAAGAACTCAAAGTATATTTATATAAAAACAAGAATAGTATAATACAGAAAAATAATTTTATAAAACGTGATTTTGATTCATCAGGAAGCAGTTATTTTCAGCATGTTCATTCACATAGTTAGTTGTTTTATATTGGGTTTACATCTGAAATGCTTAAATATAAGCTGCAAACCAAGGAGCCAGGTGAAATTAACAATCAAAATTTATTTCACACATTCTAGTGTTTGTGGATGCCAGATAACTTTTTAGTTTTCAGTGATTCTTGTTATTGGGTGGTTAGCAAATACTGATGGAACTTAAAATGGTTCATGATGAAAGAAGTATTGAAATATTTTTATATTTGAGAGTTAACCTTTCAACAGGAAATCATTTATTCAAATAAAAGATATTTGCAAAATCAAAAAATTAAAAGTAACAAAATTTAAATTCATTCTACAAGAAGTTGTCTGATAGGTTAGAAGCTGCTAACTACCAAGTTTGTATGCAAACTGGTAACAATTATTTGAATACTGATGATCTCAACAATTTGGAATACCAAATGGTATTTTGAAGCTCTTCTCTTTACCATGGTGAGAAACAATCTTTAATTTCCCTGTTTTAGTTTTAGTGCTAAGGAACGTTGATCTTGACAGCTGTCCAACCCAGGCACGGAGGGCTTGTGTGTTCACTTTTGAAGTAGAATGTGAGGTCTGTGGTCTTCTGGTGCACTTTGTGTGCTTCCTAGGTGTTCACGGCAGTCTGGAAGACGTAGTGCAGGGCAGTACTCTATGTGATGCCACGCTCTGATTTATATACAGAGTCTGTAAGGCTGTTTTAAGAGATTGGAGATGTGTTTGTCATAGCCACTGGTTTTTAAAGGCACTGTACTCTCGGTAGTGTGGTTAGACTAAAACCTTTATGTTCTGCGGAATTGTTTTAGAGGAGAAACTGAGAATATTTTCAAATTATTTCTGAGAAGTGGCATGGGAGTTTGGTGTGTTTAGAGATATAATGAATATGGGGCAAGAACATGAACAATGTGGGTAGGTGTAATATGACGTGTGTATTGCTGATGAAATTTAACTGTTTTCATTTCCTTACCTGCACCATGATTTTATTGGCAAATGATGTATACTAGTTAAACTCGGAAAAGCCGTATCGACGGGTGGGTGCAGCAGTCTGAGGCCTTAGGAAGCTCGTATTTTACAGGTGGGTACAAAGGTGTCTGTTCTTTTTGTAATTTTGGATTAAACTAAGTACAAATTTCAATGATAAGATCTTACTGGTGACCTTAAATTATCTTGGTCATCCTCATTATGTGAAATAAATGTCTTACCTGGTAGTAGCTCCTCTTCTCACTGTGCCTTTTTTTTTTTTTTTAAACATGTTACAGTCTCTTTTACCTGCTCACTCGAGGTGAACTTAATATTGATCTCTGATCAAAACGAACACAAAGTAGAAATTCCCAGCTACATCAGTAGGATCCCTTTTCAAACTGAAATACAAAGTTTACCTACCAGTTAGAACAATAGCATAGTATCAGGCATCTTGTACACTCAGGTAAAAATTACTTAACATGGGATATGTTTCATTGAATGAGTTTTAGGAGAAATATTTGAGGCAGAAGTGGCCATTACAGTCAGCTTTCAGCAATGTAGAATAGTATGGTGCTGCAGTAAAATAATAAAGGAATTTGTTGCAGAATGTATTGTAATTGATGGGGGGACAGATTTGGCTTATGAATTAATTTGCTTAGAATATAAAAGATATTTCATTTTGCTCACAGTACTCAGCTAGCTGGGGAAGGAAGCTCAGAAAACTTCTGGGTTAACAAGGAAAAGGGCTTGTTTAGTGTTGAACCTTTGCTGTGGACGCAGGAAAATGTAAAGTTAAATTACAGAGTTTATGGAGAAAACTGTTGTCTTTTATCACATGCAAAAATGAAGACATTTAACTTGGCTTAAAGGTGTATCAGACTTGGGTACCTGGGTGGCTTAGTTGATTAAGTGTCTGCCTTTGGCTCAGATCATGATTTCAGGGTCCTAGGACCCAGCCCCACTGCATCAGGGGACTCCCTGCTCAATGTGGAGTCTGCTTCTCCCTCTCCATCTGCTCCTCCCCCTCTGCTCATGCTCTGTCTCTTGTTTTCTCTCTTTCTCAAATAAATAAACAAAATCTTAAAAAAAAGATATATCGGGCTTATTTAGCTACATGAAATGGATAGTTTTGATTATAAGTTGTTATATTTTAGAATATATTTTTTTAATTTTTTAAAAAAGATTTTATTTATTTATTTGACAGACAGAGATCCCAAATAGGCAGAGAGGCAGGCAGAGAGAGGAAGGGAAGCAGGCTCCCTGCTGAGAAGAGAGCCCGATGTGGGGCTCCATCCCAGGACCCTGGGATCATCACCTGAGCCGAAGGCAGAGGCTTTAACCCACTGAGCCACCCAGGTGCCACTGTTTTTTTTTAATTTAAAAAAAAAAAATTATTTATTTGTCAGAGCACAAGCAGGGAGAGCAGCAGGCAGAGGGGGAAGCAGACTCCCTGCTGGGCAAGGAGCCTGATGTGGGACTTGATCCCAGGACCCTGGTATCACGACCTGAGCCAGAGGCAGACGCTTAATGACTGAGCCACCCAGGCGTCCCTGGAATAGTTTTTGATAATGGTTTTGGTTATCAAATAGTTGTGATGATGGTGGCATTATAGAACCAACTTATATTTATAAGTGGCATAGGCACAGAAAAATGTTTCCAACCTTGTTATAAGTCAGAATGATCACGATATAATGGATAGAATACGTTTATTACATATTCCAGTCTTAGTTCCATTTCCTTTGTCAGTATAATTTATATTGAAATAGAGATTTAATGTAGTTACTGAATAAGTGACATTTATTTTCTTCCTTTCCCCCCTTTAGACTTACTTTTTTGAGAGCATGTGCAGTTTTCTAAAATAACTTTTTGTAACACTCTTCCAAGGACCTCCTCAGCTTTCCTTTACAGTTCCCTGTCACTTTTTTTTTTTTTTTTTTTTAATTATTTTATTTGACACAGAGAGAGAGAGATCACAGTAGACAGAGAGGCAGGCAGAGAGAGAGAGAGGGAAGCAGGCTCCCTGCTGAGCAGAGAGCCCGATGCGGGACTCGATCCCAGGACCCCGAGATCATGACCTGAGCCGAAGGCAGCGGCTTAACCCACTGAGCCACCCAGGCGCCCTCCCTGTCACTTTTATATCACTTGCTTCCCTGATAGAAATTTGGATTTTCAAAGTCCTGTGTATTCCTTTTTTGCATGAAATTCCTTTTTTAAAAAAACCTTCCAGGTTCCCGTGTGACCTCTATCCGCGTCCTGTGACACTTTGCCTGTGTCTGTGCTGAGTTTATTCATGATGGATAAGGCTTCTCATCACATGTGCTCGCCTCTAGCAGAGAAGATGATAAATCACTTTCAGCTGTGATATTGCCAAAGGTTCTTTTCCCCCTCTGCTAAGGAAAAGAATGTTAGTAGTATGTATCAGAGAACGCTGTTCACTACAACCTTTCTCTCTCTGCATTTCAAACCAGGCAGAGTTGGGTACAGAATTGGGAGTTTTAAACTTGCCCTGGAGGATGAGACAAGATCCCCTTTTCAACTTTTTAGAACCCTTGAAAATGAAAAAGAATGTAGGAAGTTGCCAGATCAGTTAATCAGTGACAGCTGTAGTAAGTATACAGAAAACACAGTTCTTACAAGAGCAGTTGGCTGTTTGCCCTTTTTTTTTTTTTTTAAAGCACCTCAGCACTGTAGCCTGTGTCCCCCTTTGGCATCTCTCAGTGGTTCAGGATCAGCTTTTATAAGGGTTTGTGATCAGCAGAGTACCCCTGGACAGAGGGTGGCCCTAGGCAGCTCCTTCCTTCCCTCCTTCTATTCTCTTCTCACCCAGATGGGGTGTGTGTGTGTGTGTGTGTGTGTGTGTGTAGTTAGTTGCTTCAAATAGGTCTAGATAGAGCAAATAGGGAAATATATTTTCAAATGGCGATTTTTAAATAGGCTAATAAACATGTGACATCATTTGCCTTTATAGATCACCCGTGTTTTGTTTGTTTAAAGTATGCCAGGATATTTTACAGTATTAAGCAAGATGTACCAGCAATCACCAAATTTTGTAAAATTTGTATTACTCTTCCATTAGTCTGTCCAATACATGTCCTTGCCAGGTGGGTTGAAATACATTTCTGAAGTTTAGTTTTTCCCTGTCCCAGATAAAGTACACTAAAAAAATTTCCATTTATCTATTTGTGGACCTTTCTCTGTTTGGTTTCTTCCTTGTCTGTAACACAATTAATTAAGATAGCATTAAGAAGATGGGGTAGATTCACATATTTTACAGAGATACATATCTTGTTTACATATAGATATGGTATGTACAGATATGTTTATAGGTGTTTGTTCTCATTTCTTTTGCCTTATGTTGAATACTTTCAGTGCTTTTAAAATGTACTGGTCTTTTGCTGGGCCATGCGAAGTTGTGTATGGAAAGAAGGTCACTTTGGACATGTTCTTATGCCTTGTGGTGGGACAAGCAGGTTAGCTGTCTGCTGGCTGCCTTCTCAGTGGGCTTAGTCTTTGAAGGAGCTAATTCAGAGAGTGATAATTCAGTGTGGAATTGTAGGGCATAAAGCTTGTTCTCTAAAGGACATTGATTTCCAGGATTCTTGTGCTTTAGTGGCACAACTTATTTATAGGACAGTATGTACCTTTTGGCCAGTTTAGAAAAAAAATTAGTGTTGTGGCCATGCACTTGGTATGAACTGTTAGCTGAGTGCTGTTTCATTGGTTGCCTTGGAAGAAACCATTGGCCCCATGGTTTGTGATCAGCAGGACACCCATGTATTATGTAGAAACATTATATAGAAAAAAAAAACCATCTTTATCTGAAAAGCAGCTCAGAATATGCAGACTCTCAAAGTTATGTAGAAATAACTGAAAGATTTCTGCAAGAAACCTGTGAAATAGTGTGTTAGGTAACACGGCGTTAGCTATCAATGTTAACTGCAGTTTTGGGGGGCGGGTCATGTAAAATGATTGGCAAGCAGATGGATGTATCTTTAAAATTAAGCCACTTTTAGATGCCCAGTCCTTGTGAACCATTGCAAATTAAAATTTGTCACTAAGGAGTCCTCATAATTCTCTGGATGAGGTCAGCATTAGTATTGTTTCTTTGTTGGTCAAGAATGCCAGGACTTACTTCCCAGAAGTAAGATAGTACATCTTTGTATTACTTGCTTTGTAATTCTTTGGGATGAGTTATTCCTTGTTGGTTATTCATTCTCGTGTTGATTGAGGAGCAGTGAGAGCCACAGCTGCTGGAGGACCTGAGTCTGAGAGCAGGACTTCCCAAATTTTCATCTGCACAAGCATCAGCAGGGGCGCTTGTTAATAAAATGCAGATTCTGGGTCAGGAGGTCTGGGTTAGGACCCCAGGATTCTGCATCTCTTAGCAGCTCCTAGGAAGTGACCGCAGTTCCAGGACCCTCTTCAAAAATGGCAAAGGAAACAGAGGAGAGCAACCTCGCTGGGTGGTTTTGTAGCCCTTTCCCCAGTGCAGCGCAAATACTAGGGAGGGCTTCAAAATCAGCCAGAGGAGGAGAAGGGCTGAGAGTCAGGAAGTTTCCCCACAAAGGTGGTAACAAAGGAACTGAGAGGAAGAAGATGCCAGACTGCACAGTGATGGGCTCAGGATGGAGGGGTAAGGAGGCTGGTGGGGAGGCAAGGAAGGTGTGAGGAGGTGAACGTTCGCTTGTTGGTAAACTTCCCGTGGTTTGACAGACCCAGCCCAGGTATTTGTGCTTGGGGAGTTTGGGGGTTAGAATGGAGGTTGACAGGGATCCGATTATGAAGTGCCTTTCCCCATGCCGGAGCATTTGGACTTGATGCGAAGTGTGGAAACTCCTTCAAGGATTTTAGTCAGGGGAGAAAGATGATGTGTTTTGTGTTTTGGAAGATCATTCAGTCAGCTGTGTGAACTTGTTGAGACCGGACTTGGGAGAAACAGCCAGCCTTTCATGTTCTGTCCTTGACTAACACACGAAGGCCTGACTTCATCAGAGGCCGTGTGAACTGAGAGAAGTGCACTTGCCGGGTTAGCAGGTTGGTTGGTGGCTGGGATACGCAGGCCATCCAAGGGGCATTTATTAGAATTGCAAGCTGCACGGGGCAGGGGCCATGCCTGTCCTGTTCAGCTCTGTGTCCCTGAGGTCTGGTAAATGTGTTAAGCAAAGTAGGCACTCATTAAATATTTTTTAAATGAGTGAATGAATGCCGGTGTGAAGCCCACCATCACTGCATACAATGTCAGTTCTGAGCATAGTTTTTCCTGTACAAAATGGATCTCTTCAACTGATACCAGCAAATTGGGGGATTATCTAGTGTTATAAATAGAAGCCAACTGTAAATGCAATTTTACCTTTTTAAAAATTATTTAAAAATTTTTTTTCACAGGGTGCTTGGGCCAGCATAGATCTTCTGAAGAACTTCAAGTCCTTTTTTGTTTTTTCTATATTTTTTTCTTCCAATAAAATAGTGAATGAAAGTAATACACAAAGCCCATAAGGAAAATAGTGGCCTTACTCTATAGTTACGTAGATTCTTGGTTATAAAACTTAAGCTTGCAAATACTTTATTAAAGGGCAATGGTAATATGGCAATTATAAGTGAAAAGGATTTTGAAATTAATTATTCTTAAGGGTTGTATTTTGTATAGTTCTTAACAAAAATTAATTCATTAAGAAATAGAAATATATGTTGGGTGATATTGCACAAAGAAATTTTATAGGTTGAAAAATAGTTAATTAACATAAAATGTGTTAAATGGAACAGGCAGTATAAATTTCATCACAAGGGGGTAGATATGGACCTTTGAAGGAATGCTTTGAACTCTGAACAGGAGAAAATATTTTTCATCAAAGAAAATTTCTACTATCTAATATGGTGTTTGTCTAAAAAGGTTACCTCTAACAAGAACTACGTAGGAGTGCTGTCCATGGGTGTTTCTGCGATGACGGAAGCGTTCCGTGTATGCACCGTGCATGTATGCGCAGCGAGCACTGGAAACGTAACGTGTGACTGAGCTCCTGAATGTTAAATTTTATTGAGTTTTAGTTAATTTACATAGCAACATGGGGCTCGTGGCTGTTGTGTGGGACAGTCCATCCATAGCATATTGGCACTGCCTGAACATACTAATGAGGAAGAAAATGTGGTCTTTCCCTGGGTGGGGGGTGGGGGGTTCAGAAGGGGCACCATTTGGTCCATGAGGCAAATCTAGAATGGACTTGGGATCAACTGATGTTTCTGATTTGGAGGCATTTCCTGATTCTTTATCTGGGTCATTGTCTATTCGATAATACCTTCTCCCATGGCGAGCTTTGGCCTGGGTAGACTTTCTCTTTCCCAAGTGGCTCTTAGGGGCCATTAGTGGGCATCACTGTCCACAGGCCTCATGAACTAGCAGATCCATGAATATGAATATTCAGCGATGCTGAGTCCTTTATTGTGTGTGTGATCACCCATTGGCTCATGGATTCTCCCTGCTTTTGATACGATTTGTAATCTTGATGATGGAGAGGCGTCTTCCCAGGTTGTACTGCGGGTGGTGACATGTGTTTTTCCAGCTGCTAGGCACTGCCGCAGAAATGCTGATACATGCTTTACCCAATCCCAGGAATCACTGCCACAGTCATGTTACATGCCTCAGGCTCTTTGGAGGTGGGGGGGAAGAGACTTAAAGAGAACAATTTCAAATCAAGCTACAGAACACAAAATAGTCTTCATCATCTAAAAGGCAGTTATCCTTTGATCCCACACTTGCCCGTATATGTTGGCTATTTATGAGAAAAGTTGGCCCCAGAGTGGCACTCTCCTTGCACAATTGGATAAGAAGTGGCTGGACTGTGGAAAATACGGCTCCCCAGGTCACTTTGATACCACATTGAAGTTTGGCTGCAGAACTGCCGTATTAATACTCTGGGAAGAGCAGTGGAGTTAAGCATTCATCTTTTATGTAAGTTTGAGGAGGTCAGAAATTCACTTCAAGATATTAATATATATTTTTGCACAACTTATTTCTTTCATCTTGGCTTGGTGTATGCCTGTTGCTTTCATCCCTGGTTCTCTGTGTGCGGCTTACTTGTTTTGTTGGATCTGTCGGTTTTCATCCTGCTTATTCCCTCCCAGAATCAACCAGGAGCCTCAGTATGGTGCTCATAGGTGCTTGCTTCCTTAAAGTTATAGATAGTGTAATTAAAAACATTTGTCTGAAAGGAAACTCTCTTCTGTTTGTTGGTTTCAGCAGTTTAGTGACTTATCTGAACAAAACAGACCCCAATTTAGGCCTTTAGTAATTTGCTCTTACTAGTAAGCTGCCATTTCTTCCATACATCTCTCTTTCGTCTTTGGGAATTGTTCGTCATGAAAATATTTTTTAGAAGAGGTTTACTTCTCTTAGTCTATAAAAGGGTTTTTTAATCTGTTAGAAGAATAGGGGTTTGGATTAGAAGGTCCCCAAAGTACTTGCTAATTCTCAGATTTTCATAATTGGTTTCACAGTGAGGTCTCTACTGCAGGTAGGCGATTCTCTTGCTTGAGCTGTCTCATTGGGCCCCTCTTCAACCCCAGACGTGCATGCACCTTCTGCACTGTCATTCTTGTCTCAGAAAATACCCAGTGCCCAGTAGGACACTCCGTGGAAACTTACATTATTATGTCTTCACTGTATGTTTCCGTACTGTTTACTATCTAATATCACACATAGTCAAAACACTTGTCATTATAAATTTCCAAGAAATATTTTGTAAAATGTTATCCTAAATTTTCATCACCTCCGAATTTTTCTTCTCTAAGGGTCATCATTTACAGATGAGTTCCATGAGGATAAAGGGGATTTTGTTTGTTTTTATTAGACCAGTGGCTAGATCATTGTAGGTACTCAGTACATGTATTTTGAATAAGTAAATGTGATTTGGGATTTAGCTTGATTTTTATTTAAAGCCAAATCAAACATAAAGACAACTTGAATATTTATTATCTGAGTGATAATTATGAGAATTATTGGAGACCACTGACAACTTGAATTTCTAGTCTTCTTTTCAATAACCTGTAACTATGCTGTCCAGCATGATGCCGCTGTCCCCAAGTGCACATTTTTTTCTTGAAATGTGGCCAGTAGAAATTGAGATATGCGGCAAGTGTAAAATACATACTGGGGTTCAGACTCTGTATCAAAAAATGTAAACAGTCTCATCCATTTTTGAATGTTGGTTACATGTTGAAGTGATAACATTTTACATATATTGGGTTAAATAAAATTTATTATTAAGCATAATTTCACTCTTTTTTGATTACTTTTAAAATGTGGCTACTACAAAATTTTAAAATGACATGGCTCTGGTTTGATGGCTCATTGAATAGCTGATCTATCTAGACATAAAAAATGTAGATACTGAATGTAGAGAAGCGGCCAGCCTCCAAAAAGGAGTTCTAAATGAATATCTTTGATAGAAACAAAATTACATGTTGCAGCTGTGACTTAGGAAAGTGGGTATTCAAATGGACTTGATCAAATTAAAAAAGACCAAAATAAATTAATTAGATTAGCTCAGATCAGAAATATGAAATCCAGCTACCAGATGGATTCCTAGCATAGTCGCCAGCCAAGTCTTGAGGTCAGAAAAGGGGCAGAAGGGCGGTGGTGGCTGTCCCGGCACGCAGGAGCGGTCACTAGTGACAGGCTCGAGCCGTAGTTTTTGAGCGCCTGTGCCCGGAGCTCACCTGATGGTGGGCTCAGTTGTGGTGGGTGGAGCGTTCGCTGGATACCAGGTAGTGCTGTCGTTTTCCCTGCTGCCGGGAGATGGAGTGAGTCTTAGTCGGAAAGATTGGCTAACTGGAAGCCTTGTGTCAGGTGGGATTCCTCTCAGTGAGTGTTCTGTTTTGTCCCTTCCTGAGCCCGTGGGCAGGGTCTCTTTCTCCTTTCTGCTCAGCCTTAAGTTGAGACAAAGTAGCGTCAACGTCAGTGCCTGCAGCTGCTGCTCCAGGCTGGCTGTGCCTCTGGGCTCAGGGGACCAGGCCGTCCCCTCCCCCTCCGCTGCCTGCCCCCCAGAGCTGGCGGGGAGCCCCATGCAGGCAGTAGCACTGCCTCCTGTGATGCGTGGGGAACCCTGGAGGGGGAAGCCATTATCCTATGAAACAAGGCCATCCGTCCATATGAGTAGACCGTACCTTCCTTAAGCTAATTTGAAAGGTTACTTTGGTAAGTGGTTAGTCTGCACGCCTAGTTTAAGCTATTAGCAAGTGCACTGTAAGATTTAGTTCCTTGAAAGCTAGAATGGGTCTTCAATAAATGAAGACCGACTGCTTAGGCTGTTCAGAGGGAAATTCAGTTTATAGATATTTGTTGCATTTGGCACTGAAGATTTCTGCTTCTCTTTATTTTGGATTCGAAAGTGGTCATGTAGTAAAGCAACATGTTGGTAAATAAAATGGTTTTCATGCTCACCTTATTTTCACCCTTCTGACCTCTGTTTTGGAGAAAGTCGATCAGAAAATTCATGGCAGTTAGCGGCGAAGTGAGGAGACCTCTGACTTTAGCTGACAGCTGTCACCTGAACACTACAGACCTGGAGACCTTCTCAGGTGTTCTGTCTGTAGTTCTGACAGGGAACAGGAATGTTGTTTACATTTTCTGTAAGCAAAATTCTCCCCTTGTTAGGAATATGTTAGAGTAGGACAGGCAGGAACTGGGTTTTCTTTCTCTCTCTCTTACCGGTAAGTCCTCAGCAGTGCTGGTTGCCCGTTGTTCATTCCCATGCTGGTATCGGAGTGTGTAGAGTTGATGACTGAGCCTGTTTCTAACATCACTTTTGAAATTCTTCAGCAAGATACTGCTTTTTTCAAGTTGGGCAGTATCACAATGCTTCGTAGACTTATGAAAGAGGAAAAAAACGAGTTAAATTCCAAAGATGTTTAAGATTTCGGACATTTTTCCTATGTGAATTAGTTCTTTATTAGGTTGTTGATTTAATTAGCGTTTGACAAAAACACTTTCCTCTTTTGATTGGTGAAGCATTCTTTAAACTGGTTATTTTAATCAGATGCGCAAAATCTCTCAGGACCAGTTTGAATAAAATGTAGAGCAGTAGGTAGCATATATACCTGGTGCCATAAACACAGGATGCTGACGGTCGTGCTTTTCTCCCACGGCTCTCATCCTGCCTTGTCTCTGAAGAGGAAAAGGCAAGAGGGAAGCCTGCATGGATATTTTGAACTTTGTTGCGTTAAAGTGATTTTCAGTTTTGACCGGTTTGGTGGGGGAGGGGGGAGTTTTCAGTTTCTTCTGATGAGAACAGCCATCATCTAGTAACTCCACGCAGCTGGGGTCTCTCTGAATGGTCACATGGGCTCTGGGTCCATCCCCAGGGTCTGGCACCTGCTGGGGAACCATGACCTGTGATAGGACCCCTCAGTCGCCAGGGCAGACCGGGGACGCGCTGGGCCCAGAGCCATGAGTGAAATCGGTCTTCTTGCAGAACGAAAACTTTTATTTTGATCTCTTTCTGCATCTTGAATATCCCTGCCGTTAAACGTAATGGAATTATGAGGTTATTATACTGTTTGCGGGCTTGCTTTCCACCACCATCATGGACGCTCCCTTGTCGGGACGTCATTGTGGACATGTTCTTGTTTGACACCTCTGTTGCTGTCACATAGATGTATGTGGGCCAAAGATATCTAATTTGTACGAAATGACTGATTTTGGTATTTGTATAATCCTCTAGTCAATTTAACTAAGTTGAGCTTTTCACAGCCCTCGGTGCCGTGGCTGCTCATCTGATTACGCTGCTCAGGGGAATAAGGTTAAGGGCGGGCTGTTGGTAACCAGAGCATTTCCAGGGCTTTAGTTCAGCAGATGGGCTGCTTGGCTATATTCATACATCTGCTTGCCTGCTGTGGCAGCTGCCGCTGCTTCATGTTGTGTTCTTTTGTTCTGTTCCATCCAAGAATGGAGCGCTAGGAAGTGGAGTGAATGGATTAATTTAAGGTTAAGGTTAGTGTTTTGCTTGCTTTCTAAGTAACCGATCATAATAATGCTTCTGGTAGAAGCTAATGAGTTTCTCTTAAAGTGAACTAGATTTATAAAATACAGCTCAGCAAGGGGGCTAGATTAGTATTGTTGATGGAAACCAAATTCAAATGCGTAAAATACTGGCAGTTTTTATCATTTGTTCCTAATTCTTTGTTTTCTCCCCCCCCCCCCCCCCCCTTCTAGGACCTATATCCAGACTTTGCCTGACACTGCAGGGTCCAAGAGAATTAAAGAAATACGGAATGACATGAAGAAGATTAGTTAAGGATTATAGGCTTTGAGGACAGACACCTCGGTGAGGTGAAGCCCAGACGAGCTCCTGAGCTGTAGTGTGGGGGAGCCGCGCGTTGGAAGAAGATGGCGGATCCGGGAATGATGAGTCTTTTTGGCGAGGATGGGAATATTTTCAGTGAAGGCCTCGAAGGCCTTGGAGAATGTGGTTACCCTGAAAATCCCGTGAACCCCATGGGTCAGCAAATGCCCATAGACCAAGGCTTCGCCTCATTGCAGCCATCCCTTCATCATCCCTCCACGAATCAGAATCAGACAAAGTTGACCCATTTCGATCACTATAATCAGTACGAACAACAAAAGATGCATCTGATGGATCAGCCAAACAGGATGATGAGCAGCGCCCCTGGGAACGGGCTCGCATCTCCTCACTCGCAGTATCACGCCCCTCCTGTCCCTCAGGTCCCCCACGGTGGCAGCGGTGGCGGTCAGATGGGAGTCTACCCTGGCCTGCAGAATGAGAGGCACGGGCAGTCTTTCGTGGACAGCGGCTCCATGTGGGGCCCCCGGGCCGTGCAGGTGCCGGACCAGATACGGGCGCCCTACCAGCAGCAGCCCCAGCCGCAGCCACCCCAGCCCGCCCCGTCGGGGCCCCCTGCGCAGGGCCACCCTCAGCACCTGCAGCAGATGGGCGGCTACATGGCCCGTGGGGATTTTTCCATGCAGCAGCACGGTCAGCCACAGCAGAGGATGAGCCAGTTTCCCCAAGGCCAGGAGGGCCTCAGTCAGGGTGGTCCTTTCATTGCCACGTCGGGCCCCGGCCACCTGTCCCACGTGCCCCCGCAGAGCCCCAGCATGGCGCCTTCCTTGCGTCACTCAGTGCAGCAGTTCCACCATCACCCCCCTACTGCTCTCCACGGAGAATCCGTTGCCCACAGTCCCAGATTCTCCCCTAATCCTCCTCAGCAAGGGGCCGTGAGGCCACAGACCCTTACCTTTAGTTCTCGGAGCCAGACAGTCCCCTCACCTACTATAAACAACTCAGGGCAGTATTCTCGATATCCTTACAGTAACCTAAATCAGGGATTAGTTAACAATACAGGGATGAATCAAAATTTAGGCCTTACAAATAATACTCCAATGAATCAGTCCGTACCAAGATACCCCAATGCTGTAGGATTCCCATCAAACAGTGGTCAAGGACTAATGCACCAGCAGCCCATCCACCCCAGCGGCTCACTTAACCAAATGAACACGCAAACTATGCATCCTTCACAGCCTCAGGGAACTTACGCCTCTCCACCTCCCATGTCACCCATGAAAGCAATGAGTAATCCGGCAGGTACTCCTCCTCCACAGGTCAGGCCCGGAAGTGCTGGGATACCAATGGAAGTTGGCAGTTATCCAAATATGCCCCACCCTCAGCCGTCACACCAGCCCCCCGGTGCCATGGGAATCGGACAGAGGAATATGGGCCCCAGGAACCTGCAGCCGTCGCGTCCGTTTATGGGCATGTCCTCAGCACCGAGGGAGTTGGCCGGGCACATGAGACCGAACGGTTGTCCCGGTGTTGGCCTTGCAGATCCCCAAGCGATCCAGGAACGACTGCTGCCTGGCCAACAGCATCCTGGGCAGCAGCCGTCTTTCCAGCAGTTGCCAACCTGCCCTCCGATGCAGCCCCACCCGGGCTTGCACCACCAGTCTTCACCCCCACACCCACATCACCAGCCTTGGGCACAGCTCCACCCATCGCCCCAGAACACCCCGCAGAAAGTGCCTGTGCCTCAGGTAAGGGAACTCGGATCCTGCCTGCCTCGCAGTAGAAAGGGCAACACGGTAACCTTCCCTAATAGATCTTTTTCTTCGAGTTTCACAGAAGGCTTTCTCGTTACGAGTGCCTTCATTTTTATCTTGTAAGCTGCACGAGAACTTCACTTTTCTCCGGGAGTCTCTCACTTGCTGGCCTATGTGTTTGTTCACCGATTCAGAACGTCTCGAATCCTTCTGTCCCAGGCATTGTGGGGGGTGTTGCGGACACGTCCTAGATGACTAATCCCGGGGCTCTGCTTGCAGGAGTTGCCGCTGCCAGCGGGGACAGGGACGTGGGACTCCTGTTCTTTCTCTTTGCCTCTCTGGTTTCAAAACACACCGGAGCTTGGTTTCCAGCAAAGTTTTCCGTTTGTGGCAGTCCCTCCCACCTCTTTTAGAACATTATGATTTTTTTTTTCCCCTTGGGAAGCTTCAAAATGTGTTCTTCTGTAATATTTATTTTACCAGCGATTGGGTGCTAGTGTGAACTTAAATTGCAAAGTGTAGAAAATCATAGTCGACATTAATCTGCAGAAAATGTTTGGTCTCTAAGAGATTTGGGTACCCGGCACCACAACAGGAGTCTTCCTTTTCGTAAGCTGGGATTTTTGTTGTCCTACCAAGTTTACAAGCGGACATTTACGTTTCAAGCCCTTGTAGTCACAAAGATGTCTTTCCCTTACAAATGTTGGTGTTTGTGCCCTCGGTCTAGGTAAATTATATTGATATCTGTATAGGTACAGATCATTTTGCACCCTCTTCAGAAATAGGTATTGGTCTTCTACCATGATTTCCACTTAAGTTTGGATGGCATAGGAGGTGATCTTAGAGCTGTTCTTAATGAACTTAGAATCGGTGTGGAAGAAGCCCACCGAAGGACTACACGTGGGAACGTGACAGGTGTCCAGAGACAGGAAATACCCGGGGACGTGGGTGCTTGGCATTTGGCTAGGACTCAGGAAAAGTGAGCTGAGGACTGCATTTCTGGTTTGGGGATGACGTGGTAACTAGGGGCATGGGACCTGGAGCTTGCCATAGGGCACGCCAGATGGTGGAGGTCTTGCGTTCTGTTCTAAGGAATTCAGGCTTCAGTGGGAGCTTGGGGTATTGATTAGACAGTCCACAGAAGCCAGGGAGACCAGAAGTTGAACTGTGAGCCTGTGGTGCAGGGATGCAAGGACAGTTTGCACTGGGGATTGGTGAGTGGAAACAGAAGGGATTAAAGCAATGTGAAAGTAGAAAGGTTTGGTCAGGAAACAAGTCTGGGTGGTGGTGGGGGGGGGTAGCCCTGGTGGAGAGGTGTTTAGAACAGAGACTCTAAAGCCTCAACCCTGGTGGGAGCAGGAGAGTGGAGATCAGGAAGGTCTCCTCGGAACCTGGGACATAAGAATACGTAGGGGTTTTGGGGGAAACTGCTCCTAGAGATCTGGCACACTGGGATATTCTCAGCAGGACCCCCGAGGTCAGTGGGAGCTGCCTGGGAGAGAGTTGCTCCCTGTCTCCTCTGGGAGCAGACGCCCAACCTGCAGCCCATGGGAAAGGGCTTGTGAGCCCTGTGGCTCCTGCACCAAGTGAAGGGCGAGGTGAGAAGCCAGTCTGGCAAGAGGCTGGGAGCAGAGAGCCTCAGGGGGGACATGTGTGCAGAGGAGTTAGTGGAGAAGATCGAACCCTGCTCATTTGTTTTCCCTTATATCAATCTCAAGGCAAGATGCCCCTCTTCAGAACTCACTGAAAGTGCCGTCCCTGAGGCCAGCCAGCCTGGGTGCTTTCTAGGGCAGAAATGAATGTGACTTCGTTTCCAGGAATTTTTCTTTTCTTGTTTCTCAGAAAGCGTCTTATTGGACAAGGGATGTTTCCGGAGCAGTGGTTCTGACTTCTTGTTCAGGCATCTTCTCGCTCCACTGGAGGACGAACACAGTTTGAAGGAGATACCCCTGTGGTTGCAGTAGGACCTCTGGGTGGGAATTGTTGATCTCCTCCAGCTTTCTCTAGTTTTAAGAGCACAAAACGCCCCCATAGTCATTTCAGAGGATGGATGCGAGTCCACGTGGCGTTCGAATCACTCAACACTGGAGGGTTTCGTATGTTCTAGACTCTGGGGGACAGAGGTGTAGGTCCCTTTATCTCCAGTGCCATGTTCTTGAGTATGCCATTATGGACAAACTCAGAACTGTTTGAGGGATGTTTGTAAACAAGTACATTTGAGGTGTTTTTATTTAAGTTCAGTTGCCCTTAAAAATGTTTGTTTGTGGTATTTGCCTTCTCATTTCATTCTCTTCATTCTCTTCATTTCATTTGCTTCATTTCAAAGCACTCAGTTCTGAAAATAATTCTGGGGAGGTATAAAATCTTGTGAAAAGCATAGACTTTATAGTCAGAAAAGTGTGCAAATTTCAGTTCTGCTACTTATTAGCTTGGTGATCTCAGACAAGTTAACCTCTCTGAGCCTCAGATTCTTCATCAGCAAAATAGGAGAGATAGTACCTGTCGCAAAAGGTGTTGAAATTAATATGTACCAAGTGCTTAGCATAGTGCCAGCTGATGGGGTGTACTCATGTTAATTCTCCTCCAGGCTTTCGTTCTGATCTCCTGCAATACGGACCTTACTTTATAATTATGTCATTTCACATGTAAATACAAAGTAAAATTCCTTTTATTTTTAAGGAACAGGTTAAATATGATTAAATATAGCCTTCGTTATGAAACATTAAATTTGATTTGTGCAAATATTTCCCCTCCTTTAGCCCATGTTGACAGGTGTGATGAGGATAATGATGTGGGTAATTCGAAATGCTGTCACGTAATCCTAAAAACCTCTGTCTCCCTGTGAATGACTCACATTCAACTCTAGCAAATATATCTATCTAATTATGTTTTGCTTTAGAATTACTGAAATTATTTTGCATTTCAGATATGATAGAATGGTGGTTCAAAACCATGCTGGTAGCAGGGAAATGGCCAGATCAGGTTGAAATCATTGATGTGATTTGCTGAATTACCACATTCAGGGATGGTTGGCTTTTTTAGCTTGAATTTTTTGCTTTTTAAAAATGTAACTTATGGGGGCACCTGGGTGGCTCAGTGGATTAAGCCTCTGCCTTTGGCTCAGGTCATGGTCTCAGGGTCCTGGAATCGAGCCCCGCATTGGGCTCTCTGCTCAGCAGGGATCCTGCTTCCCTCTCTCTCTAACTGCCTCTCTGCCTACTTGTGATTTCTCTCTGTCAAATAAATAAATTAAAAAAAAAATGTAACTTATGCCTTTTAAATGTCTCATGGGCTCTGAAGAGGTATTTTCTAGTTATATAACACACAGAAGTATCTTTAAGGATGAACTTAACTTTATGTTGAAGAGTCAACAAAGGAAAATGTTAGAAAGGCCCAAGTTCATTGGACTGTAATGTTCGTTGTGGAGTGTGGACATAGTTTTTGGTGCTAGCTCCAGACTATCCTGATTATTTGGTATAGTTTATGAGGGAAAAAAGAAACCTAGCTTATATTTCTTTTCAGTAGATAGTAAGGAAGGATATCAGTTCCTGAACCTTTTCATTGCAGACCCATTTACATGCTTAAAAATTATTGAGGACTCCAAAGATCTTTTGTTTAGTGGATTATATGTGTTGATATTTATTGTTTTAGATTTAAACTGAGGACAGTTTGAAATATTTACTTGTTGATAATTTAAAAATTATAAACCAGGGCAGCTTAATACGAAGAGCATATGACTCTTGATTTTGGGGTTGTGATTTCAAGTCCCACGTGGGATGTAGAGATTATGTAAAAATAAGTAGATAAATAAACTTTATTTATTTCTTTATTTTTAATGATTTTGTTTATTAGAGAAAGAGCACAAGAGGATGGAGGGTCAGAGGGAGAAGCAGATCCCCCCCACCCCAGCAGGGAGCCTGATGTGGGACTCGATCCTGGGACTCCAGGATCATGACCTGAGTGAAAGGCAGTCACCCAGCCGACTGAGCCACCCAGGTGTCCCAAACTTTAAAAATAGTAAGCCGTTATGTGTTAACATCAGTAATATTTTTAAATGAAAAATAACTGTTTTCTAAAACAAAAAAAGAAAGGCATTGTTTTACATTTTCTCAAATGTTGGATTCTGACATCTGCTGTTGCATAGAGTCTGCATGCAAGTTATGAGCCTTCAGAAGAGTCTGCTTATGCTTGTTTAGAGAGAATGAGAGGGAGAGGTAGATTCCATCGCACAGACCCCAGAGCCCCAGTCCCATTCACAGAACCACCAGCATGAAGAAAAGTGTGCAGGCTTTGGAGTCTGCAGCTTTTGAGTGAAAACACCACTAACCACTGGCCCTGTGAGCTTGGGCAGGTGACTTAACCTCAGGGCCTTGTTGTTGTTGTTTTTTTCCCCTAAAATGAGGGTAGACTGGGGTGCCTAGGTGGCCTAGTAGGTTGAGCGCCCAACTCTTTATTTTGGTTCAGGTCATGATCTCAGGGTCCTGGGCTCAAGCCCTGTGTCGGACTCTACATGCAGCCTGGAGTGGACTTGAGATTCTTTCCCTCTCCTCCTCCCCCTGCTCACTCTCTCTCTCTCTCTCTCTCACTCTCTGTAAATAAATCAACAAACAGAATCTTAAAGAAGTAAAATGAGGGTAAATTTACCTCCCTGGTTAGAGATGTAGCGAGACTAGCAATAATATCTTTTAATATTTAACATGGTGTCAGGTACATGGTGGGGACACAAAAATTATTGGGCCAATGCTCAGAATTGCTTGTTGCAAAGTTTAAAAAAATCACTTAAACACTTACTGCAGTGTTAACTGTTGTCAGAATTGTTTGCCTTTGTTTTCATGATTTTAGGGGACAGTTACCAGATATTGAGGTTCCCGATAATATTGCCCTTTAGGAGAGACAGAAACAGCTTGTTTGGGGTGGGGGTGGGGTTGCTGGAGCTGCAGGGTGGGTGGTGTAGGCCAGCATCTGCCATGGAAGGCACTAGGCAGGAATAAGTACTGTGTGCTTTGGAAATAGCTCCCACTCCACTCTTAGTGGAGGTGAGGTGGCGGCGGTGGGGGGGATCTGGGAGGGCGGGCTGGGGAAGCGATGGCTTCAGTGAGATGTGAGGCATCAGTCCGGGTTGAGAGGAGGCTGGGTGAAGGGGGAGGAGGGAGAAGAGTTTAAGGCTTAGGAAACAGTGCGGAGATGGCGCCCCAATGCCAGATTTTGCTCAGGGAGGGGCAACTCCTGGTTGGAGTTAGAATTTAGAATCTGCAATATTGTATCCTTAGAATACTTACATTTTTAATACATTTGTGCCCTTTTCATTAATTTGGGCCTGAAATACTGCCTTGGTCAAGGAAACAGAAGCAGAAAAAATTTTTTTTAAAGAACCTTTAAGGTTGAGGAGATGGGTAATAATTTCTGTGTTCTAATTTTTCCCCAGGAGATTAAAAAGAAATTAACACCAACTAGACGAATCCGTGGTTGTAACTTTTCCAGTTCTCTCTCTTTCTATGACATCTTTTAAGTATCTTTCAAAAAACAGCCTTTCTGGGAAAATCCTTTCCTGGTGAATTTCAAGTAGAGTGACTGTTCTTCTGAAATTCTCTCAATACACCTAGTAAGTACAGAATTCCAGACATGAGCAGAGTAATTGACAACTAAGTAAATTTTATGGAAAATGTGGCTGTGCATCTCAAGCCTCATTTATGCAAATGGTGATCAGAAGTAGAGAAAGTGGCCTTTTTTAATAGAGTAGATGCATCTCTGTGAATATTACTCTTGACATACTTTCATACCCCCGTAGATGTCTAGTGGAGATGGGGAGCGCAAAAATATATCTAAGGAAAACCCAGCTTTGACCTAAGTGGCATTCAGGGGCCGTTCTGAGTGTGACCATGTTCAGAGAACAGGCAGCCGTAGTAGCCGTAGTTAAGACCTCAGTGGAAGAAGCCTGCCCCACCATGCTCGGCCGGGGGAAGGGAAGTCAGGGGAGTTGCCGCTTTCCCCACGTGCTGGTGGCTTGCTGCTTATTTCTTCAGGATACCTTGGTTACAGTAAGCCGTCTGTCCTTGACTGCCCTTGGCTTTATGGGTGGATCTGGTGCTCTCAGCCGCCTGTTGTCTTTCGGTGAAGAGTGTTCGGTATTTCTCCTGTTGCAATTTGTGCATGCTGCAGCTTAATGAGAACCTCTCTGCGTCTTTGCTCAGCAGAGCTGGTTTATCCCAGAGGTCAGAGATTCCGTGGGTTAAAATGGAAAATACCAAGTGTAGAGTTAAAGCAAAGGAAAAAAATCTGCCCTATCTGTCCTTTCACCCCACTGTCTGAAAGCATGAAGTGAGCTGCATACTAAACGGTAGCCTTGTCTCCTAGTGGCTTTTATTTTGTAAAAGGGTATTTTTTTCTGTGAGTGTCAAAAATATTGTAGGTAACAAGGAGTTAGTGTTTTAAATTACTTTTGAAGCCCGGATAGTAACCATTGGTTAAGTGTCCTAAGCAGCCTACGAATTCTCTTAACCTTTAAGAAGCCATGGTTAGGTACTGCGTTTCAATCTTAAATCTCGTTGTTTTCATTCAGTTCCACTAAGGAAATATATATTGAGTGTTATGCGCTAAGCACTCCGTGAAGGACAAGGTTGGCAATGTGGGAAAATGCAGGGAGGAGATGAAGCCCTTCACTGAAATGGACAGGGAGTTCTGTTACTTAGGTAACAAAGGCTGTCATTTCTTCAGGTACCGACTGGGTTCTAGACCAGTGCTGTCCCATGGAAATGTAGTGAGGGTTGCAGATGTAAGGGACATGTGTTGTTTTAAATTCTCTGATAGTTACATTGGAAAAAAAAAAAAAGAACTAGTAAAATTAATTTTAGTAATATGTTTAATTAACCCAGTGTATCTAAGGTGATATCCCAACACAGTCACTAAAAAATTACTAATTAGGTATTTAAACAAGTACTTGAACTCTAGTCCAGCATGTATTTTCCACACATTTCTCGTTGCAGCCCATCTGTGCTTGTGTCTCCATCAGAGGCAGACCCGGAGCCCAGTGCGGCTGGTGGCTGCCGGACGGAGGCGGGCAGAGCCGGACTCTTTCGGCTGCGGTGGCTTCCAGTTCTTTTTGAAAACAAGTCAGATATAGATAAGTCTGTGCACATACAAATACATTTTAAACTGCTTAATTATGACAGTAAACTTCAATGCAGGTGTTAGCACCCTCATTGTGCTTTCCTGTGAGTTTCTCTGAAAGTGGATTATAACTATTTCCAAGTGGTTTTGGATACTTGTAGTGGTTATTCTCCTCTCCCCGCCCCCGGCCCCCTCAGGATCTCCCTTTGCCTCACCACCGCTCATGCTTATTTATGAAATTGGCTCTCCAAGGGTAAGGGAGTAAGCCCTCATCTTTACTCTTACACATGCCTCCCTTTCCTCTCACCGTTTTCTTCTCTGCTGCTTTCTTCTTCATCTTAGCAGTCACTCAGAGAGGCTATTTCTGGCCCTGCAGAGCAGTAGTTAGCTGGGGAAGGAAAATTGGGAAGTGAGTCAGGGGGACAGTTAGGGGAAAAGCATTGCTAGACCTGACTTGGGGAATTTACCTTAATCTTCACATCTTAATATTATTCTCCATTTGCTGTAGTTACAGCTGTCAATCTATTGGTAATCTCTAAGTAACAGCGGAGAGAGGGCCCTCGCTCTTCCTTTGTTACTGAATATAGTTCCTTTATCAGTGAAGGAAGTCAGCAGCAAACTTGTGCTTTTGCCTTGCAAAACTTAAGTAGGTGAGGCTGCATCACCGTGGGTGAGGTTTCATGTGTGTACACACACACACACACACACACACACATTTATTTATTTTATTATTATTATTATTGGCTTAGTATGAAAAAACACAGAAGAGCCTTCTAGGGACTGGGGTATACTACTAAGAGTGGTGCTAGTGGAAAAGTTAAAGGAAGCTGGAAAAGTGCCGAGAAGTTGGCACCATTTAAAAAAAGTCAAAAGTCACCAGAGATACAGAGACACTCATTATCCTGCTTGCTTTTTTCCTGATTTGATTGGATGGCGAGAGAGATGGCCAGTTCTTATTTTAAAGTATTTATTTATTTATTTATTTATTTATTTATTTATGAAGGAAAGAAGGCAGGTGCATGCATAAGTGGGGGTGGGGCGCAGCAGAGGGAGTGGGACAGGCAGGCTCCTTGAGAAGTTTAGAGCCCGCTGTGGGGCTCCGTCTCAGTGTCACAACCTTGAGATTATGACCTGAGCAGAAACCAAGAGTCCGTCTCTTAACTGAGCCGCACAGGTGCCCCTCCCTATGTCTTATTTTAATGGTTGCATTAAAATCATCACCCAGCCAGTTATTTAAAGGGAGCATGACATTTTTTTAAAAAGATTTTATTTATTTATTTGACAGACAGGGATCACAAGTAGGCAGAGAGGCAGGCAGAGAGAGAGGGGGAAGCAGGCTCCCTGCTGAGCAGAGAGCCCGATGCGGGGCTCGATCCCAGGATCATGACCTGAGCCGAAGGCCGAGGATTAACTCACTGAGCCACCCAGGCGCGCGGAACATGCCATTTTGATTTCCCTGTTTGAAGAGCATATATGTTCAGCCTGTTCTCTGCTGTCTTCTGTGCTTAATTTAATTCTAGGTAATTCTTACCACCAATTTCAGGAGAATTCTTAGATTTTAACGCTAACGGTAAAGGCAGAAAAATTTTTTGTTTTAATTTGAAGTAAGAGGTATTAACCTTGAGAGTGGTGTTGTTTGTTTTGGGCAGGGGCAGAGAGTGGGGAGGGTATCGAGTATGTGGTGGTGTTGGAAGCCTTGCTGAGAGTTTCGTGAATGGCATTCTTTTTTTTTTTTTTTTTAAGATTTAATTTATTTATTTGGCAGACAGAGATCACAAGTAGGCAGAGAGGCAGACAGAGAGAGGGGGAAGCAGGCTCCCCGCTGAGCAGAGAGCCCGATGCGGGGCTCGATCCCAGGACCCCGAGATCATGACCTGAGCTGAAGGCAGAGGCTTTAACCTACTGAGCCACCCAGGCACCCCCGTGAATGGCATTCTAACTTAGCTTGTGCCCTTCCTTTTTCCTCATGGGCAGGTTGGAGCAGGTTTGTACCTCTGGGGTATGAGTCCCTCCCTCAGCCATTTGGTGGGCTGTGGAGTCCCTGCTTCTTGCTTATTGGGACGGGGCGGGGGGTGGGCTGGGAACACGGCAGTGTGGATTTCTCAGCTAGTGAATAGTTTCTCATAGTCTCTCCGAAAAAAATTTTTGGAAGTTATTATTTCTGAACTTTTTAATGAAGGAGGCATGCATGGACTTGAAGTTCTTATTGAATTTTGGGAATATTTGAAAGTCAAGTTCAGTTTTTAGATCACACATCTTCCTGGACTCTTATAGCTTAAACATTCTGTAAGTTAAAAAAGCAATCATATAAAACTGTAGGATTAGTCAGTTATGATGTGTTTGTTTTCACTGTTAATGTTACAGCCACCTCAAAATGTCAGTGTGAAGAGATGGCTAAAGTTTAATACCACTGTGGAGGTTGACAGAAACGGACAGTGGGGACTAATGGAGAATTTACCGTAGTCTTGACATTTCAGTGTTACTCTCCATTCTCTGTATTCATAGCTGTAAATCTATAGATAATCTGTCAGTAACCACAGGCAGAAGTGGAACTGGGGCAGTCACCAAGTAGGGTGTGCTGACGTTGCTTTAAATTGGTCCATTACTAAGCTAACTCCGTTTCTGGCTGCTCAAATATTGCAAAGACATTTTTACAAAGAGAGCTGTTGAAATGCATGGAGGCATACCGTGGCTTAAAGGAGACAAGTGAGAGTTCTTTAGGGAAAAAGTTTGATGATTTAGAAGGAGTTAAGTAGTATTTCATTTTTATCAGCTACTCCTCTGGATGCTTTCCCTTCCACTTCAGCTATATTCTCTTAAACAACGGGGACTGTTGACAGAGCGCACGTGCACACACACACATACACACCCACCATGCTGGGGTCTGATGCAAAAGCAGCGTTGGTGCTCTGGGTCTTGTATCTTGACTTCTCATTCAATCAGGGGTCCCTCCTAACTTGGCAACAATGGTAGAAGACAACTGAAGGAAGGAAATACTCCAGAGCCTGATTTTGAAGAAGGTCTATCCTTTAAGCTGAGCCTAAAGCTCACACCTTTTATGTTTGCAAGAAAGTTAAAAACCAAGATATATAAATAAATATCCTTGGTGAAAGGAAGAGGCAAAAGAGAACAAAAAACTAAAACCAGGCAGTCATAGAGCAAAAATACGCCAGATTATAGGATCAGTTTTAAAGTTTCCCTCATTGAAGACTTAAGTAAAAATCCCTTTTTTAAAAAAAGGATTATTTATTTGAGAGAGAGTGCGGGAGAGAGTGTGTCGGGGGGTGTGTGTGTGAGGGATAGGGCAAAGGGAGAGGGAGAGAGAATCCCAAGCAGACTCCTAGCCAAGTGTGAAGCCTGGTGCAGAACCTGATCCCATGACTCCAAGATAACCTCCCCAGCCAAACCCAAGCTCAACTGACTGCACCACCCAGGTGCCCCTTGAGTGAGAAACCTTTTAATGCCACGCCGTGTTGGATGCTAGAGGAAGATTTCAGATTAAATATGAATTTGGCTTTGAGAGTTAGTTAATGGGAAGAGGTGTTCCGTTTACTTGCTGCATTTCGCGTCTCCTGTTGTCATGTCTGGAAAAATGGGTGCCTCTGTGGCTCTGTCCAGTGGGCCGCATGCTGGTCGGTCGGCCAGGGAGCCACGGTCACCACTGCCTGTCGAGGTGCTGGCGATCAGGAGTGCAGACCTGTGCAGACCGCGGGCTTTACCCGTATGGGAATGGCTCCTGAAGCTTACTCTTCCCGTTTTTTGCATCATCAGAAAATTGGGTACTTGGGTGTCCCTAAACTTGTTACCTGAGGATAACAAGTACCAGTTGCTTCAGATCATTGTGGGGGCTAAATGAGATAGTGGCTGTCAAGTTTTTAGTACAGTGCGTGGTGTGTGGTAAGTCTCTGATGAAAGTTAAGTATTTTATTATAACTATTGCTAATGTGGTGTGTTGACATGAGCTCTTGGAATTTCTCCCCCACTTTCAACTTCTCACCTCAGAGTAGAAAAGCTTGCCCTTATTTTGTGAAACAGAACATTATTATATTAATGGCTTAAAAATCAGTTTATTGGAATCCTATAAAGCAAACAGGAATTCATAATATTTTGAGGGTTGGTTGGAAATCGCTGTCATATTACATTTCTTTTTCATTTACTCTCTAGGAAATGGGGTACTATATATAAAATACCAACTTCCTCAGTGTTTAATTTCTTCTCACTTTTAACCAAGGTGAAATCATCTCTTAGATTTGGGAACTTGAAGTGTCAGAGGTTAAGCTGACATCCTGTTCTTAGGAAGGTTAACTAGTATTTCCTCTAGCATGCAAGAATTACACACTCCTTTATATAGTAAATCTTGACTTTATCAAATGTAAACTTACAACTGTTAACCACAATATGGTGATCCATTGTACCCCATTGTTTTTACCAGCATCTTCTTGTATTTCCATGCTGTATTCCCCTATATCTGTGATGACATCTTCCTGTTCCTGTGGAACAGTTCCAGTGGCAGTTAGGAACTCCGCTGGTTTGTGAGGGCCATCCCACTTATGGTATTTTTAATGTTTCTTTATCCTAATCTGTTTTTTTTTTTTTTCTTTAAAATGTAACCTCATTGTTTCAAAGTGAGACGGTCACAAAAGGGAAGAAAGCGGGGAAAAAAAGAATCATTGCAGTTTGATTGAATAGCAACATTTTTAAAAAAGTGGTCAAAGAAGGTGGTTCACATTTTTTTAGTATGTGGGGTTTACAATTTGGGGAACGTTTGTTGTACAACTCAATACTGTTGCCACTTTTTAAAAAAAATTTATTTGGCGAGAGAGTGCATGGGGGTAGGGGGTAGGGGAAGAGGGAGAGAGAGAATCCACAAGCAGACTCCTGCTGAGTGTGAGTCCCCTGGGGGCTCTCCATCTCAGGACCTTGACAGCTTGACCTGAGCCAAAGCCAAGAGTTGGCCACTCAACCAAGAGTTGGCCTCCTGAGCCACCCAGGCACCCCGAAAGTTTACTGTTTAGAGCTATAGAATTTAGAACTAGTTTCTATCATGCCCCTTAATAATCCTGTCTGAGAGTGACAATGAGGGCTACATGGTGACAGCTCTCTTGCGAGGGTTACATTGATCTGACCTAGGCAGCGCATCTCAGAGATCCTGCTTGGTAACTCAAGTGGACTTACGCTGCCAAACATGGATGGGCTGTCTTAGGATTGCCTATCTTAGGCAATCTCCCCTAGATTTTTGTTCTTTTAGTTAGGTCATGAATATAACGTTGACAGAAGATGATTTGACAGATTCTTTAGGTCATCAAGAGCCTAAATTGTTGTGACTATATTAAATGCCACTGAATTGTTTACTTTAAAATGGTTTATTTTATGTCTTTTATGTTATGTGAAACTCAACTCAAAAATAATTTAAAAAAAGAGGCTTAAGTACTAGTTTTCTGTCTTATCGGTGGAGAGTAGACCCTCTTCTTTGGAAACCAGATAAGAGGGTTGTAGGGTGAACGTTCTGTTTTGAAAGTTGGATTCCTCACATGCACTGGTACCTGGGTGGAAATCTCTTACCTTCTCGTGGTACTTGGGGGTCATAACAATGATTGTAGGTAGATCCAGTATTTCCCCTAGAAAGGAGTTCAGCGTTTTATTAAACAGTTGATCAGAATTCCAGAGTAGCTCTGTCCAGTGGAGTTTTCTGGTATGATGCAAATGTCCTCTATACTGTCCATTATGACAAGATGTGTTAGCACTTGTGGTCACGAAGACTTAAAATGTGGCTAGTGTGACAAAGCAACCACATTTTAAATTTTATTTAATCTGAACCAATTTAAATGTAAACAGCTACATTTGCCTACTGATTACATATTGGACAGTGCAGTTTTAGTCATATTTGATAGAGCAGTAGTACTTAAAATCTTTTACCCCCTAAGAGAATTTTGAAAAATTAAAAAAAATTTTTGTTTTTGTTTTTCAGTTAGGATAAATGCATTAAAATTCCTGTGTCACCATTATTTCACTGAATGGGTGTTTGTGTCCTTTCTTCATACCCCTTTCAGAGGAAGGCATTCTCAAATCATTTGATTTCTCACCATTTGATTGGTGCCCCAGAGGTTTTTATAACTCAGGGCAATGTACTATAATAAGGTTTGGGATGAATGAAAGGCATTTTGGTAAAAAGAAGTGCTTGTAAAAAGGAAGACGGAAAAGGAGAAGCAGCAGAAGGCCAGTCTTTTTTCTTGGAATGTGTGTGTTCCTTGGGAAACTGGAAAGTGACCCCTCAAATTTTCCCTGGCCCTCAGAAACACCTCAGAGCTCTCCAGGCTTGCACTCATCCTGGTTCAAAGACCACGGGAATGTCAGTATGACGTGGTGCTCTTAGTTTCTTCTGCACACTAGTGTCATCGAATGTTATCTAATCAGAGACGCCCAAGCTGCTGGTGTGTGAGTAGGGCCTCACGGTCCCTACTCCGAAGTAGCTCAGTAGGGACTCGGATGTGCGTCCAAGGCTGAGGAGGCCTGCTTTTAAATACAGCGGGGATAGTTGTGGCCCCAAAACACTCGAGAGCAGGTTTTGCCACCTGTCGAAAATCCCGAGTAATTTTTCTGTAGATTGGTCTGCTAGTACATCCACTGGGATGAATTCAGTAACTGAACAAGTTGGCTTTCTCAGGACACTATGTAGTTGAGCAAGGGGCGTGGTTGCCCTGGTGGGCCCTGGAGGATGGCTGGTCTTGGTGGGGTCGTTGTTTCTTCACTTCTTTCTTTCATCACATGTTCAGTGACTGATGCATATGCAATAAGTGCTGAAAACCTGAAGATGAACAGTACCTTGTCCTTGCCTCTGAGCTCGCCTGTAGCTGGTACTGAGGGGTGAAGCGTGTGTCTGTATCACCATGTAGTAAATGCTGGTGAAGAGGGAGAACTCTTTAGGTACGGTGATGGCACAAAGAGAGACCATTTTGTTTGGGTTAGGGCTTTACAGAGGCTTCTAGCTTTAGAAATCTAGAACATACAGACATTCAGAGTTGATTAGAATCTTTGGGATTGACCCAGTTTAACAAGATGGTTCTTGGGTGTGTGAAGACTGTGGAGGCCACACAGAGCTTTACATTATTTACAGTATGTACAGTTTCCACTGTCGCCTCTTTTTGCTGTCAGTGTACGTGGGAGTCCACATTCATAGTGCAGGGGGAACAAAGGTTGATTTCCTTGAGTTTTACTTTATTTAGGACTTTCATCCAGGCTCTTCTGTGTCTCTGCCACAAAGCAGAGCTCCCCTTCTTGGTCGAATTTTCCTTGATCCCTTGTATCCTTTGGCCCTTGTTGGCTAAATGGCTAAATGAATGTCCTTTGGGTTCTTAGCAGACTATACCTTTCCTGTTAATACCTTCTTTCTCATTAGGTTAGATAAAATTGATTATTGTACAACTTTTTATTTACTTTATGTTTCTTGAATGCACTTGCCTGTTAGGGTTTCCAAAACTCATATGGGTGCCTTTTCACTTTTCTTTAGGATATGTTTTCTTTGGTAGATATTTCTCTCATCTGTATATTTTTATCAATTGAACAACACTCAACAAATATTTATTACTGCTTGTTCTTTACCGGGGATTGTTCTAGGCATAGTAATGAGCATAGCAGTGATCATGAAGCTAACATTCTAGTGAGAGAGACAACCAGTCAGCTAACTTCAAAATGTGTGTATGTGTGTGTGTAATATTAAGTGCTATTAATTATGAAGAAAAATAGAACTGAATGAAGGGATAGTGAACTATAGAGAGTGATATTGTGGATAAGTTGGTTGAGGAATGCCTCCTTGGGAGGTAACACTGAGCAGAAAACCTGAATAAAGTAAAGGGAGTAAGCAAGTTACACAAACATCTGAGGGAAGTGAGTATGCAAATGCTCTGAGGCAGGAGTGTGCTTGGTATGTTTGAAGGGCAGCAAAGAGGCCAGTGTGTTTGGAGTATAGTGAGTGAAAGAGTGGTAGGAGCTTTGGTACAGGAGTAACTGGGGGTCGGATCAAGTAGGGTACTGTAAGCCATATTGTATGGAGTTAGAATTTTCTTGTGAGTGAGTTAAAGTTATTGAGTTCTGAGCATGATGTGATATAATATATTGTGTATTTTTAGCAGCCTCACTGCTCTTCTCTATGAGGACTGGATAGGGCCAGTGTGGTAGCACAGGGGGACAGTTGATCAGGCAAGATGTAATGGTGGCTTAAATTAGGGTTGTGGTAGTAGGAAGCGAGAAACAGGTTTCATGTAGCTGACAGGATTTACTGATGGATTGGGGTTTGAGAGAATGAGAGACATCAGGGTTTCAGCTTGAGTCGTTGGGAGATCAGGAATACTGAGAGAAGTAGGTTAGTGCAGAAAACTCACATTTCACCAGACATGTTAATTTGGAGCTGCTTACTAATGAGACTCAAGTAGAGGTTTCAGATGGGCAGTTATGTCAGGGAATTTAGAATTTAGGGGAGGAATTAGAGTTGTCATTATATAGATGACATTTTCTGCCATAAGCCTGGACCATGTTATCTAGAGTGGATGGATAGGAGAGAAATGTCAGGAGAGGACCCTTGTGCAGTCCCTTATTTCATACTCTACACCAGGAGATCCAGGACAGTATGACGAGAAGAGTAGTCAGGAAGGTGCAACACCACCGGGGTGCATGTCCTGGAACCAAGTGGGGAAAGGGTTGCAGGGAGTGAGGGAGTCATCAGTTATGTCAGGTGAGGCTGACTAAGATGAGGACAGAATCTTACCTGTCTCAGTCCTTATTTTAAGGATTTTATTTTTAAGAAGACTCTACACCCAGTGTGGGGCTTGAACCTATAGCCCTGAGATCAAGAGTTGTGTGCTCTTCCCACTGAGCCAACCAGATGCCCTGTACCTGTCTCAATCTTAAAGGCCCACCTTTTTCATATTCTCATATGCTTCCATACAGCGTAATGAATGAATTCTTCTTTTGCTGTTGAATTTTAATAGAAGTCTGCATCTGAATAGTAGTTCACCGAGAGGTCGTTGTAATCGCACTTAGCATCTGCCATGTACTAGGTGGTATTGGCTCCTGAGACACAAAGATGAACTTCTAAACTTCTCAGACTGGTAACCTTGGAAGAGAATGTATGTACATTTTTTAGTGAATGTGAATATTGAATGAATAGCGTATAAAAGCTAACGATAAAATGGTTACAGTTCATTGGTGGCAAGACTAGGATTAGATTGACTTGCGGTTTCTATTCTCTTTCTTCCAGTGGACATCATTTTTTAAAAAAGATTTATTTGTTTATTTTAGAGATAGGGAGAGAGAGAATATCAAGCAGAGAGAATATCAAAATACTTAACCGACTGAGCCACCCAGGCGCCCCAGTGGACCATCTTTAAACGTGAAAAATAGCCATCTTAAAGCTTATGAAGATATTTATGGGAGGTTGTCTGCTTAAAAAACAGCATTGCTGCACTTTCAAGGTACCACATGTTAGTAGAAAGCTTTCAGTAAGATGAGAAATCAGATTCCCATGACGCTCTTGGATAAGGGATCATACCAGTTTTTGTGCATTGCTTGTCCTACTTTCCTGTTGTCTTCTACCACTAAAAGTGAAGGAGAATGAATGTGTGTGGGGGGGCTGGTTGGGGGAGGGTGGTCTATGGTATTGCTTGAATTGGCAAGCTAAGCAATTCTTTTAAATTCTTTTAAAAGCATTTCTTTCATCTTTAAAATGGATGTAAATTTTGCAATCCACTTAAGTATATCCTGTTTGCTTAGCTGTTTGGTTGTTTAACACCCCCAGCTCCTCCCCCCCTCCCCAGCTGCCCCCCCCCCCCCAGGGAAATATGTGCTTTTTTGGTTGCTTTGGATCCCTGTTGGTATACTTGCCATGTTGTGTTGGGGAAGTGCTTATGTTGGTGGTTTCATAATATTTTTACTTCACAACCTTGTAATCAGACATTTTTTAAAAGTCTAGATGCATGTCTCAGTTGTGTGGAGTTAGTAAAATCTTCAGAAGCCCTTGGCCAGGGCTGGTGGAGAGCATCTGCCTGGTAATTCCTCTTGAAGACTGGGGATGCTCCGGTTTCCCTTCAGTAAGAAATGTGAGGTTCTGCCTAGACTCATCTGGTTAAGGAATGAGGACTGCAGTACTCCCTCCTTTGACCTTCCAGAAACCATGGGAGGGGGCCTGTCTCCCTTTTTTAGTCAGTTCTTCACCAGACCTCTGGGTCTTCACCAGTCTTGTATCTTCATGGACTCTCTGTGTAGGTTCTCTCAGAAAGTTCCTCCTCCTCCTCCTCCTCCTTTTTTTTTTTTTTTTTAAAGATTTTATTTATTTATTTGACAGAGATCACAAGTAGGCAGAGAGGCGGGCAGAGACAGAGAGAGGGGGAGGCAGGCTCCCCGCTGAGCAGAGAGCCCTATGCGGGGCTCGATCCCAGGACCCTAGGATCATGACCTGATCCGAAGGCAGAGGCATAACCTACTGAGCCGAAGGCAGAGGCATAACCCACATAAAAAAAGGTGTCCCCCCACTTTTTTAAGATTTTATTTATTTGAGAGAGAGAACGTGAGTGGGGATTGGGGGCAAGCAAAGCCTGATGTGGGGTTCAGTCTCAAGAACTTGGGATCATGATCTGAGCCAAAGCCAGATGCTTAACCGACTGAGCCATCCAGGTGCCCCTCAAAAAGTTCCTTCTTAAAAAACAACCAAAGCCCTGTCTTCTTCTAGATACAGCTCTTGCTTTCTTCTCCCTAGGCACAGTGAACTAATAATCAGTTCTTCCAGACCTTCTCACCCTCGGGCTTTTGGCCCAGAATAGTCACCTGCAGTTTAGAAATGGCTTCTTCTGCAAAGCCTGTTCTTGCCTCACCAGCGTGGGTTCTGGACTGCTCCTCTGTGCCCCCACAGTGGGTCCTGTCCTCCCCATGTTGTGATCCTTCATCTTGGAAGGCAGTACAACACAGTGTTGGACAGTGTGGCCTTGGAGTCCTGGTTCTCTCCCTCATGAGCTGTGTGATCTTGGGTGAACTGCATAGCTTCTCTGGGCCTCGGTTTCTCATCTCTAAAATGAGACTTCTACTAGAACCTGTTTAATCCTGTTGTCAGGAAGATGAAGTGAGGTAATACATGTAGTGTGCTTGAAGTTGTAGCTAGCTACATAGAGTGTCTGTAAAGTCCAGCTGCTGTCCATGTCACATTGTTCTATTATCACTGCTACTGTACTATTTTTTTTTTTTTTTGCTACTGTACTATTTTTACTGAAATACTCTGTCCTTTCCTGTGTATTCCGAGCTAAGTGAGATCAGGGTTTCTGTCTGTCGTCTTCTTTTTTACCCTCAGTGCATGGCATGTGCATTCTGTGGGTGTTGTCCAGTGTGGCACGCTGCGGCAGGCCTGGGAGACACGGGGAGAGTGACATGCAGGAACCCCTGTGGGGGAGACACCTCCTGGGCTGTGTCGTGTCTGACGGGTGGAAGCCAGCCGGGCCTGAAGGTCAGCGGGCGGCTGCTCCGACGGCTCCGGGGACGGTGCGTGGGGAAGATGAGGCTGCATGGGTGGGGCCAGCAAAGAAGCTGAGCAATGCCCTGGGCAGTGCTGTCCAGGGGGGCAGGATGTGAGCCACGTGTGTCATATAAAATCGTCTAGTCACATTAAAAAAAACAACAGTGAAATTGATTTTATAATTTTTTCAGCATGTAATATTGGTATATTCTTTCAACAAATACTGTTTAATGTACAAATCTGAATGAGATAGAGGTCATTTCCTTTTGCTGCTGCTGCTGTTTGAACTCTTTGAGCCCTGGTGTCGCTTTACCCCTCTCGGGGCAGACCTGCCACGTCCCAAGTGCTTGGTGGCTGCTCTCTGCCAGCGGGGGCAGCGGATGGCCTCAGCCTCAGGAGGACGGCGTTGGGAGGTAACGGGTCTGGAACTGAGACAGCGGCAGTGTGCGTGGAGAGGTCGAGGAGGGGGAGTAGGACCACCATGCTGCCCTCTTGGGTACTCTGTGAGCAGTGGCTTCACCGCTGGGCTGAAGAATTCAGGAAAAAGAACACGAGATTTTTTTGTTTTCAGGAATTGAAGGGCAGGAGGTTGAGATGGTGAGTTAGGTTTTGGGACTGGAGGTTTAGAGTAGGACCTTGGACTCCGTGGCTCGGCAGCTTCATCTGGGGCTGTGTGATCGTGGGGGCTGGCAGGTGGAACTGGAGCTCAGAGGCACACCCAGCACCCGTTCCCTGGGCCGGCCATTTCCCCCTCTGCCCATCGCCCATTCAGGTGTCCTCTCTGGCTCTCTCTCTCTCTCTGGCTCAAGGACTCCCGTCAAGGACTTCAAGGGAAGATAGATGGTCAGCCCCACACCCCCACCAGTAGATGGGTTGTGGTCAGAGCAAGCAGGAGAAGCATATATGTGTCAAAATTTGCAAACATGTTTCAGCCTTCCATCTAAAAATGACTGAAGTATTTTGCAGTTTGTAAGCCATTAGAATTTTAAAGTTTATTTTAAAATGTACACACTCTTAAGTTCTAAGCTATTTTTGATACAAAATATAGTAGTTCAGCAATTCCTAGAAAAGGTACCGTTTTCATTTTTGGAGGTCAAACTCTGAGAATTTTCTAGGTCTCTTTCCAGGGAGTGCTTCTGTTGGGCACTGTCTCTGTGGGAATGAGATGAGTGCTTGCAATGAGTTCACAGAGAGAGGCAGCGCTTGTTGTCTGTTGAGTCTTACTTAGCATAGTCGGAGGTGAGGTGATGATCTCACCCATCCATCCGTCCATTCATTCATTCATTCGTCAGTGAATGTGTGCATTTACAATGTGCCAGTCACTGTGAGGTTGTAGAGGTATAAAAATAAGCTGTTCTCCCTTTAAAAAAGCCCCAGTTACACAGGAATGTAACTGCAATGAAGAGAGAGAAATGCAGACTTGTATGGGATTACGTACTTAATTATTTCAGGGCCAGGAAGAAGAGGGATGGTTGAATCAGGGAAAAAGAGTGCTGGAGAAGTTTGTGCAGACAGAACCCAGGCCCTGCTGAAGGACCACAGACGTTTCAGCCTTGCCTTGGACCAGTCAGTCCAGTGTGCACTTATGTGTGTGCGCACTCTTTAAGTCCACAGTGGCCAAAGGCATTCTTCTGGGTACCATGGAGGTGTAGCAGCTCTGAGGTGTGATGGTGGAGGGTACACGTGTGGTCTGGGCAGAGGGCGGGGGATGATGGCTGTGTAACATCCGAGTGAGGCTCGGGGAGACTCTTGACATTCACTCCGTAGTTGCTCAGCCTGCGGCATGTGTCAGTCTCCGCTTTAGGTGTTAGGGACACATGCATGTGTACACGCACACATGCACACACTGTGTATACATAGAAACAGGAGCATAACCTGCTTTCCTTCGGGACTATAGTGCAGAGGGCTAGAAGGATCTCACAGTAAGTAGTCAAGCAACCTGATAAGTAGTACTTGGCCTTGGAAGAGTGTTTGATCAGGCCTCAGGAGGAGGCTATATTTAGTTGTATTTCGAAGATTGAGTAGGAACAGGCATTCCAGGCAGGAGGGTGACATGTCCACAGGCACTAAGTTGGGAGAGAGTAAAGTGTGTTATGTGACTGCATTTGTTAGCCTGCGCCGGCCAATGTGTTAGGTGCAGAGAAGCAGAAGAGATGGGAAAGATTGGGCCGGCAAGGACCCCGGCCAGCCACACTGGGAGTATCTCTTTCAAATGCTGTTGGTGAGGATTGTTGACAAAATTGTATGAGCAAAGCAGCACAGGTAGTGTGTGTTTTCAAACCATCTCTCTGCCCCCATACACAGAGAACACAGAAGAAGGCGAGCCCAGCGGCAGGAGGACTGGGGAGGAAGGCCTTTGACGCAGGCCTGGGTTGGAGAAGTGTGGGTAGGGTCCAGTGAGGGAGAGGGACAGACAAGGTTGGGTGAGTGGGAGTCACAGTGACAGTAACCGAGATAGGAAAGCAAGCTGGTGGAAGAAAGTGTGTTGGATTTTTGGGCTGCTGATTTTAAGGTGCTGAAGGAAAATCCAGTCTCAGGTAGAAACAAGTATCTGGATTTGCTGCAAATGAGGGAGGAACGGTCAGCGACAAGGTATAAGGTAGAATACTGGTGCGGTAGCAGAGGTTTCCCCTCTCCAACTTTGATTTTTTGAAAAATTTTAAAGCTACAGAAAAGTTGAAGGAATAATGCAATGAGCTCCTGTTTGTCCTTTCCCTAAAATTGCCAAGTATTAGCACTGTGTTACATTTGTGTTAGTCTGTTACTGCCTAAACCATCTTGAAGGAAGTCAAGGGAGGTAGCCATGGAGGTTTTGGGTAAAGAGCTCTGAGGGCAGAGGCAGCCTGTGCAAAGGCCCTGAGGTAGAAGGGCCTTTGTCCTTTGTTGTTTGTCTGTAAATAAGGAATCTATGCAGTTGGGAGTGGAAGAGCACAAAGGAGGATTATAGGAGATGAGATCAGGGAAGTGTTAGGAGTCTATATCATTCACATCCTTTAAGGTCTTGTAGGCCATGGCAAGGACTCTAGATTTTACTGTGAATGAAATGAGCAAATTTTGGAGGGTTTGAAGAGAGATGTGACATAGTCTGATTTAGGTTTCTAAAGGATCCCTCAGACCGTGCAGCAAATAGACTGGGTTGGAGGACAAAGTTAGAAACCAGGGGTTAGTTATAGAGATTGTTGTAGTATCCAGGCAAGGTCTTGCAGTTACTGCACGAGGAGAGTATTTGGGAGAGTGGAAGGGGCAGCCAATGGGACTTAACAGATTGGATTGAAGGAGACCAAGTGAAGAGTCAGGGATGACTCCATGTTTTTGGCTTCTTCTTCTGGTAGAGTAATAATGTATGGCATTGGAGTTTGGTGGACAGAATTAAGGATTTGTTTCAGAATGCGTTAAGTTTGAGATGCTTGTTAGGACATCAAAGTGAATATATCAGTAGACAGTTGGATAGAGAAGTATGGAGTTCAAGAGCGTGGTCTGGGCTCAGAAAGAACTATGGGTTTCATCAGTCTGTAGGTGCTCTGTAAAGCAGTGGAACCTGAAGAAGGAGGAAGCCTGGATGGAGCGGAGATCCAAACATGGAAGCTTGGAGCATCTCAGAAGTCTCATGTGGAGAAGTTGACAAGAAACTGGCCAAGAAAGAGCCTGCAAGGCAGGAGGGAGAGGACTGTCCTGGAGGTGGAGATGGCGTGAAGAAGCTCGGAGTGGGATGTTGTGTCAGGTCCTGCTGTGAGGTGAGGAGTGCTGAGAGGGAGAGGAGGCGTTGGAGACCACCTTGATGAGAATATTAGAGTGGTTAGATCGAGCAAAGACGAGAGTGAAGGGAAGGAGGAGGAAGACAACGAATACGGTCACTGTCCTGAGGATTCTGCTCAAAGGGGAGCAGAAAAGGTGGCAAGAGCCGGAGGAAGATGTGGGGTCAAGAAAGGGTCGATAAATATTTGAAAAACTGAATGAGCTGTGGAAGGATGCCATAGGTGGAAAAAAGAGTGTAAAGGTGACAGGCAGATCCAGAAGTGGGTTGGTAGGTAAATTTGGAGGCTAGAGCTACATGGTTCTTTGTGGCAGACTTCTGGAAGGGGGCGGGCAGACTTCTCTGGAATTACTAAAGAATGTTCCCTGTCAGGGGGGTGGCTGGAAGCCAGCCTGGAGTTTGCTTGAACTGGTGTCTCCTGGCTCGCGAGGCTCACAGGGCTCTGGTAGGGCCTGTCAGTGCTGCTGCAGCCTGCGTCCTCACCTGGGCTGTGGGGGGTTCGGGTCCCCAGCAGTTCCTTCCTTCCCTCAGTTCAACACTGCCCCGCCCCCAGAAGTGTCAGCACACTGATTCCAGGTGAGACAGTGTCATTTTCGTAGGATCGCTCATGGTCTCGGGGCTCAGGCTGAATGACTTGGGGTTTTTGTTCTTTCTGCCTTACCTGTGCTTCCCCTTCCCTGTCCCCTTTCCGTGGTTTATTTGGTGTGGATCTTCAGCTTCAGAGGTGTGCAGACACGAATGCATTTTGTATTCCAAACAGTATTATTCTGTGCAGACGGAGATGTTTAAGACACATTACTTTAGGGCCATTAGATTGAGCAGAGGCTAAGCTTACTGCGGGAAAACCTAGCAGATGTTACGTGTCTGTGAAATGAGATTCTGTAGTATTGGAATACCGCTCTGAGAGTTTCCCTTTTTTACGGGAAAGGAAATTGTACGCTTCAACATTTTGTTACAGTAATTGGGTATATCTTATTTAATTTTGTGCTGGCTGATGCAGGTTTTCACATTGGTTTATTCATTTGTGTTTATCTGAGAAACTCTCTTAGTATTTCCTTCTGAAACCATCTTCATTTTCCAACTCCATCTTTACAAACACTCATTTCTTTTTAAAAGACAAGTTGCGGTAGCTGTGCTTTGAGCAGGACTGAAGTCAGGCTGTAACAGCTGACCCGAGCTGCGGAGTTAGGCGGGATTTTATAGATCGGTGCGTCCGGCTTGTCCGTCTCACAGATCTTGAGATGATTGTCTTCCCACTTGACTGTTAAAGCCCCACAGGGTAAATGGTCAAACACCAACCCTAATACTGAGTCCTTGGGTCCATCCTGCTGTTCTTCCTTCTGACAACCTGTCTAAAAAGAGCTGCTAGCACAGAAAGGAATCTGCCCAAGAACGCGTCTGGCGCTCTTCGTCTAACGCTGGCGCACTCAGTGGGGGCTGCAGACCCGCATAACCCCGAGGACCTTGGCCATCTGGGCCGCAGCCACTCTGGCTGCCCCGCCATCCCTGTTAGTTTGGTCTTTCCTGGTTGGAGGTAAATCCTTTCTGCGTGTTGTTTCCTGTTTGCCAGCTGTCCCTGGAGATGATGGTGGTAACGGATACAAAAACTTAAGAGGCCGTTCTCAAGATCATTTCTATTTACATATCTGAGTTTGCTATAAGAGAAGCTTAAAGAGAACATCTTTAGGTTCTTGAATTAGAGAAGTGTTAGCAGACTTTAGATGATTATTATGTTTTGTAACCACAGATCTTATTACCCTAATACTTTCAAATAGTAATGTCATAAAATATCATGAAAAATCCCCGCTCCTTTGTTGGTGGATGTTCTGTATTGCTGAAAGGCACCATCTTATTGTGAATAGTTAATTATTTGTTCCCCCTGGAATTTGTACTTTGAAAGAGAATATCAAAATATAAATACTGACATTTTAGGCACAAATGAGGATTTTGTCATAAGTCATCTCAAGTTACACATTTTCAAAACATGGATTTTTTAAATATAAAAAGTTAAAATAGAAACAAGTTACCTAAATATAAATTGTTACATAGTAGCCTCATTGTAGCATTTTCAAATTGTTCAAATATTTTCAAATAGACACACGTATCTAAGAACTATAAAGAAGGCTGCTGAATGGATGTTGACAGTAAGACACAGGGTAAATCAAACCGCAGTTTAAACTAAAACAGCTTAGTTCAGAGGGTACTGCTGTTTTATAATCATATTTAAAAATTTGTTCCTCTTTTACTCCCTTAAACGGAGTTCAGGGATATAATGGATCCCATTATAGGTAAAAGGTCTGTGACTCAGCCATCGAGCTACTCAAACTCTTGGCTGTTTTAATTGCCACCATTAAAGCTTTAGTACTTTTATCTCATAAAAATAGATATCATTGATGTAAAATGTGTGCCTGTTGAAGATACATTTGTACCTCTGCCCTGATGGTTAGCTAATCATCCATTTGTGTTTGAAGTTAGTTAGGTTTTTATGCAGATGGGAACTTGACATAGATCAGTGATTTGTTCAGATTTAGTCATTTAATTAAGAAAAATATGCCATGTAGTAATAAGGATAATACCTAGCTAGAATATTTTCCCAAAAGAAACTTGCTTTGTTTTGGCTTGCATTTTAACTACATTTAATTGATGGAAGGATGGTGGACTTTTACCAAGCTTTGTCTTGAACCCAAGAGAGTAATAATGTTTCTCTAATTTAAATGCTGTGACTTTAACAATTCAAGGGAAATATAGAAGTCACTCTCTTGTGACACATCTGTGTAAACTTAACTATGGTAATTGGCAGTATTTCTCTGCCCATCTTCTGCAAAGGGGAAGATATCAAGGTGTGAAGGAAACTCCAAGAACACAGCAGGAGCTAAATGTTAAAATGGGAAAAGCTACTTTGTTCTGGGCTTTTCCCTCCAGTATGCTAGGGAGTCACAGTCATTCATTATTCATATTGCTGTGCACAAACGGTACAATGTATTCATCTAAAATGAGTACATCTCAAGAAAGTTTAAGTTCCCAATTACTATGTACACACTTATTTCTCTATAGTATAAAAATTGGTGGGGCAGTTCATTAAGTTATTTTCTGTTTTATAGCCGTAATTATGGAATTGTAGTCAGATAAGAAAAAAAAAACTGACTTTATAAAAGGGACTCAAATCTGAAACAGTTCTGAAACTAAAACCTACCCACACAAAGCATTTGTGAGCTTAATATACATAACCAGGCTTCTATTCTTGCCCAGCTGTGTAGATTCAATTATAATAATTTTCTCAGTTGCATAACATTGCTGTTTGTTTATTACTACGTTATTAGTCAGTGAATGAACCTCCCTCTTTTTGACCCCTCAGCAGTGTTTATAAAATACTTAATTGCCTTGGTATCTTCTGTTTCATGTGTAATTCCAGCTGGAAGGAGTCATCGGGACACCATTCCCTTTAAGTGTTAAACAGACTGTTTCTAATGTGCAATAAAGTTTCTTTTTAAAATATCTGGAACCTTTAATATTGTTTATAATGCAGTCTCTTACATTTTTTACTTGAAAATGGAGTGGTTTTCTTAGAAAAATCCTTGTGATGATCTCCATGGCAGTTAACTATGAAACAGTGTTGGGCTCCAGCCTTCCTGAAGCAGCCACATTCTCCGAGTCGTCTGAGCAGGTCCCAGTGCCCCCAACACTCCTTGTGTTGTGCTCCCCGCATCCCACCCCACCCCACCCCACCCCATCGTTACCTTACCTCCAGCTCTCCTGCCATCTCATCCTCCTGCTTCCTGGAGTGTGGGAGCGTCAGGGATTAGGTAGCAGGTGTGATGGCTGAGATGGAGGCTCTGCAGAGAGGTTGCCTGGGTTTAACCCTGACTCCTCTTCTAACCAGCTTTTTGTGACCTTTGGCAAATGTATCGATCTCTTTGTGTGCCTTGGCTTTGCCGTGCATAGGATGGGGTAGTTTCCCAAGGTGCTTGTGAGCCCGGAACAGTGCTTGGCACCGAAGTTCTCAGCCTTAGCCGCAGTGGCAGCTTCACAAAGGGATACAGAAATACTGGGGCGCTGTCTGTCGTTTTGTGGAAGGATCAGTGTCTAGCATGAGAAGAGGGGTCATTTGTTGTTTATTGCTGTGTAACAAATTACTGCAAATTTCCTGGATAAGACAATACTCCTCTCTTACCTCCTAGTTTCTGAGTCAGGGTTTGAGTACAGCTTCACTGGTCCTCTGCTCCGGGTTTCAGCAAGGCTACAGTCAGGTGCAAGGACTGTGTTCTCATCTGGAGACTCAACTGGGGAAGAATCCATCTCCCAGTCCATTCTGGCTGCTGGCAGAATTCGTTTGTTGTGGCTGTAGGTTGAGAGGCTTCAGCTCTTGCTGCCTGTCAGTTGGGGCTGCCCTCCCCTCCTAGAGGCTGCCTGCTGTTTCTTAGCATGCTGGGTTCCCCCACTGTGGCCCCCTCACTCTGGTCACTTGCTCCCTCGGTGCCAGCAACAGAGAGTCTCTGACCTTTATGGAGAGCCCACATCCTCTTTAACAAACCTCCCCTAGTTAAGCGAGGCTTATCCAGGAAAATCTACCTTTTGAGTAACTTCAAACCAACTGATTTGGGACCTTAATCACAACTGTAAAGTCCCGTGACTTTTGCTGTGTTCTGTTGTCTGGAAGACACAGATCCCCTCTCCAGTCAGGAGGTGGAAATCCTACGGCCATCTTAGGATTCTGTCTCCTATAAAAAGTGAAGAAATTTTTATAGGACCAAAGTAGTTTATCATTAAGCCATTTATTGCCAACTGAATTTGTTAGACTCAGTCTCTGAGTTCTGGAGAACTTGCCTTCCTGGAGTGTATAAATTAGCTTTATCGCTGAGCTCCTTATAAATTGATTTTTTTCCCCTCAAAGATTGTTCTATTCCCATTTCTACATGAACCCTTGGGATTGGCCAATGCTAGAGACACACCTTCCTTTCAGTCTACTGAGTTTGACTTTTTAAATTCATAAGAATAGCATAATAAGTTACATATAATATTAACATTTATAGAGTGGTGGAAACTTAAATGCAAACTTGGTATCAGTTGCTTTTCCAGAGCCAAACTGCATATGTTTCACCTTTCCAGTTCAAGAATCAAATTTGTTGTTGGGTATACCAGTGATGGCAAAGTGCACTGTTAGTGTACAGTAAAAAGTTATTGAAGTGAGCTTAACTATTTTAATATGCAAGTTTGGTCTTCATCCTTCAGTGTCTTTGAATAGGATTTATTTCTGCAGAACAGTTGCCCACTCTAGAAGCACTGATTTGTGTTTTGCGGGATCGATCCCGGGTAAGCCACGTCGCTTCGGGTCTGGAGGTCTGCTGCCAAATTCCAGCCCTCAGACACCTCTTTGGGGACCGCAGGCACCTGAGAGCTAACTTGAAATAAGTTAGACAAACGCCTGTGAACTGGGGATTTGTTCTGTCGCTTCTCATTCATAGATACTTACTGAGTTGAGCCTGCTAAGGAAAACACTGTGCAAGGAGGTGAAGAAAAGAAAGAAAAAAGAGGGAAGGGAGACACAATAAAATGAACTCATTAAGGCTCCTGAGCAAATTCGTTATCTTTCCTACTTTTACTTCCTACTTTTTATTTAGAGAGTAATGTCTGGTAAAAGATAAGACTTGATGTTTTACTTGATGATAATATTTGATGTTTTTACACAATGAGGAACTGTGAGAAATTCAGAACAGGAGGCTAAGGGTATGACTGTGTCTCACACTCTTTGAACAGGTTTATATTTTAGTTTGCTTGTTGTAAGTCAGCTGCACCATGATACCCTGCCTTTTCTTGGGCATTTCTACTGTGGGAATTTGATATAGTCTTTTTGGGGGAGGCAGGCCTGCTTCCCAGGGGGGGCCACCCTCGTGCTTGTGGCCCCGGAGACCTGGGAAGCTCTTCACCATTACTGTGTTAGGCTTTGGAGTGTGTTAAATTTGAGGAGGTTTCTGTTTCTCCCTTGGCCAGAGTAGCAGTAGGTTCTCTTGGCCCCTCTCCATTTCTCTTTTATCAGAAGAACTTCAGGGATAGGAGAGTCTTCTGACCAGGAATGCAGTCTGATTACCTGTATATACTTTTTGGAAAGCTAACACATGTAAAAACATAATTCAAGTCTTGTATAAACAATTAGGCTAATTTTTCCTAGCATTTATGAAGCAGTAGAGGTACATCAAAAGTATGTTCAGTTTACATCAGTTCAACTCTATGCCCTAGGGGGTGTGTGTGGGGGGGGGGCACGCATGCATTTGTATAAACACGTTATTTCAAGTACGTGGTCCTTAAATGCAAACCTATTACTTCACCTGGTGCTTTTCCTAAGAAGTAGAGTGGTGTGTTACCAAACTGGGGAAAAGAATTGTGTTAGATTCCTTGAAATATAGTAGATTGAATTTTTTAAAAAGATTTTATTTATTTATTTGACAGAGAGATCACAAGTAGGCAGAGAGGAAGGCAGATAGAGTGAGAGGGAAGCAGGCTGCCTGCTGAGAAAGGAGCCTGATGTGGGACTCGATCCCAGGACCCTGAGATCATGACCTGAGCCGAAGGCAGCGGCTTAACCCACTGAGCCACCCAGGCGCCCAGTAGATTGAATTTTTTAAAAATCATATAAGCTATTCTTTTTAAGTGGCTTTGGGAAAATTTTCAGGGCAGGGTAGAAAGTGGGCTAATTTTCTTCCTGTTCCTCGAAGACCCCATTCATTCCCGGCAACAAAGCAGATTGATTGACTTGAATTCAGCTTCTGTCAAACAGAGTGATTCTGATACTCAAACAGGATAATGTTTGTGAGCAGCAGTCTAAATGTCAGTTCTTAGCCACATTTTTATCTTTGGGCAGAAAAGTTAGTGATTTTCCACAGCTTTAGTTCGGAGTTAAACTAGAGCTCTCCTCTAATCCTTTGAAGGCAGAAGTCCCAAATTTATAGTAAATTAAAAGCCATTTTAACCTGTAGATTAGTGTTAGGGTCTTAAAACTAAGGCCTTTTATGATTTTGGAGGAAGACAACAAGTAGCTTCCTGGGCTTGGAGAAGCCCTCCTCATCCTCTGGGTGAGTCTGAACATGGCCCACTGGCTGGTAGCCACCACATTGGGATTACCGTCCAGGGTTGGCCCCTTTCTAGCAGTGTCACTAAAGCCTCAGTTTCCTCATTTATAAAAGAGCAAGAATGTCACCCACCTTGGCAACCTCATGCGGTTATTACAGGCACTGAAGGAGAAGAAAGTTGTGAAATGCCCATGTAGCTGTACAGTACATGGTTTAAAAACCTCCTTTGGTACCATGTCTGGGGATGGCTTCAGGACTTCCTGTCAGTCATGCTGTTGTCTCTCCCCTAACTCTAGGGCTATTCCCTGATGCTCTTCCCTGTCACCCTGAGTGGGGCCAGCTGGAGGCAGCATCGCTGGTACCTAGCAGGGTTCCAGCCTACACTGGAACCTGTGTCTCCCTGAGGCCACCTCCCACCTCTGCGGGTCATTCCCAGCAGAGTGTGACCGCCTGCACAGAACGGAGACAGGGAATGGGAGATGGCCAGAACGGCAGTGATGGGGTGGCCTGGAGGGAGGTATGGTGCACAGATGCTCTGTTCTCCAATGGGAGGGGGTCTGCTGTGCTCAGGGTCTCACAGATACTTGGAAAGGATTTAGCATTGGTGGAGTTTCACTGCTGTGTTACTCTAGCTAAAGTGACTGTAGAAACACTACAGGAGAGCGCCTTACACATGAGAGATACAGTCCGACTGTTCCTATGGTATAGTTTTACTCCTACATAGAAGATGGGCAGTATTCAGTATCCAGTGTGAACTATTTAATATTAAATGTAACATGATTGCTTGGCTCATTATTTTCATTATTTTGGACTCCACTTACATTCAAAATGTGTTTATAATTTAGATGCCATTAACGTGGTTCATGTTAATTTGCAGCTATTTAAGATTTTGTTTGTATGACACATCTATTCTAAGGATGGATTAAAAACACAAAACTGAAGTTTTGGAAATGCCTTCAGATGATTTTTAAGTGAGATATTTCAGCAGTAATTAAAAATTTCAGTTCTAAAATTTAATGGTTCTGATGCACTCATAAAGATGACTCAACATTCATTATATTTAATTGGTAATTATTTTGACTCTATACAACAAAAATTATACAAGTCTGTCTTTATATGATTATACCAATATTCCTATTTTATTCCTACCAGTGACTTAAATTGAGCATAAAAGAAACCGCCAATTCAGTGCTGCATTTGAGCACATTTTATATAAAATTAGCTTTGTTTATAGAGTCACACGCTATATTGTAAAATATTTGATAACTACTCTTTGAGATACATAGACACATGCACACACATACTCTCCCCACCCCAGAGAAGCAAATGAATTTGCCCCACTTTAGCTGTATTGGTATAATCCGAAGTGTATCTTGAAGAACATTTTTATTCAAGGTATTGTTAGAAAAAAAGGATGGAGTGCTTAAGTACCTTTAGGAACACCCTGCACATTAATCCACCACTCAGTGTAGTAAGGGCTGGGACTTTTGCAGTAAAGAAAACTTATTTGGTTATCCCAGGATTCTCTAAACTTATGTGACCTGAGTCATCTTTCATGTAACACTTTTTAATATCCAAAACTTAAAAAATGTTGTTTTATACATCTTGCCTTCCAGTCCATATGACTAACAAACTTGATAATTATGCATTTGGGTGTTTTTGTTCATAAAGGTACTCATTTAATAAATCATTGTTCCTGGAAATTAAGAATGAGCTGAATAAAACTACCTGGCATTTAAAGGCTTGACCTCGAGGCCCTGACTCTAATACCAGATTTAGCCAAGCAGAAAATAGTCCAACCTTTAATTGTCCTCTGAAGAATATTTTTATACTTATTTTTTATTTTTATTTTTTTTTTAAGATTTTACTGATTTACTTGGGAGAGACGGAGAGTGGGAGAGAGCAAGCGAGCGCAGCAGAGAGAGGGAGAAGCAGGCTCCCCACTGAGCAGGGAGCCTGATGTGGGGCTCGATCCCAGGACCTGGGATCCTGACCTGAACCAAAGGCAGATACTTAACTGACTGAGCCACCCAGGCGCCTCATACTTGTTATATATCAAATAATCATAGTTGAGAAGTGTATCACTTGACTCTTGAAATTCCTGTCTGCTCCTCCATAAACGGCTTCACAAACTTGCTTGTCATACATTATTTATGCTTTCAGTCACCTGACCTCAGGCACGAGTCGTCGTTCAGGCCCATGGAGGAAGTGACCTCTGGCCAGCACCAGGCTGACCGCTTTCAGGAGGCCCCCTTAGTGTCAGCCCAGGTCAGGTGCTCTGCTTCCCCTCGCTGGTACCGTGGCTGGCTTGTTTACTGTTATATCCCTAAATATTTGTTGAATGAACAAATGAATTGGGCACCAGATACTGAGTGCATCTTCTTTTTCTCAGTGTCACTGACAAGAAAAGGATGTTTCAACAGGACTCACGGAGCCTTTACTAAATGCACTGTTGCACCCTGTATGCTCTTTTGGCTGAAGATTGAGCTTTAGTTTTCATACTGGAATTCTTTTTTAAAAGAGTGTCAAGGGATCAAGAACCTGGGGAGTGATACCGGAAAAATAAAAGTGAAACGCATCAATAAAAGATGTGTTTCCAAAGCCACCAAAAAACAAAACCAAAAACTAAAAAGGAAGCAAATAGTACTTTGCAATCTTAAGCGAACACTTTGTATTTTTACAAATCATTGAAATCATAGTTTAGCGTGTTTTAAGCTTGTATCTGTTGTTCCTTTAGCCTTGGGTGGCCTGCGGCTTCTCCCCCAGAACCTCAGGTTCTCTGAGAGCACAAATTCCTCCCTTTTTGTCAACGTGCAGGGAAGGGACGTGCTCCCAGAAGTGGGGTGTTGTTACTACAAAGTAGCATTTTGATTTTAGATTTGTTTGTATCACTCAGTAAGTACAATGTTTTGCCTTCGGTGTCCCGCGTTACTGAACGTTGTTGGTTTGCAGAGCTTGTACCTGTTGGAAACACTGTGCAGTGTTACTCTCACGTGGCTCGTGCCTGTTACTTGACATTGCTAACAGTTTGAGGCTTTACGGATGTAATTAAGGCAAAACATGAGTAAATAAACTAGCTTTTAAGCCAGGCTAAGCTGATGAATGTTGGATGGAAAGCATACCTGAGGTAAATGAAAAGTTTCCTCTTAGGCACTTTCTCCTTTTCTTGCGGATGCTCCTGAATACTTTGGGTCTCGTTTGCTTAAAGGTGAGAGAAGGGTTGCCCTCACTTCTTCATCTCTGCCCTCCTTTGGTTAACTTTGCATCTTGTCTGTTCTGCGGTTTTACATAATGTGACTTGCTTCTGTGTTTGCCTGGTATATACATTTTGAACAGTGGAGTTAAGGATAAAAGTGATTATCTTTAGGTTATGGTAATTTTTTTGACAAGACACGCATACACACCTTGAATCATTTTTGTTTACTGTTTAAATATTAGTCATGCTGTTTTAGTTCCAGAAGCCCATGGCACCATCCTTACAAATCCCGTAATATTCCAACAGGCACATGGAATTATGGTAGAAAATGTGTCAACTGCAAAGTCCTATGGTGTGTATTTAAAAATACCTTTAGTATCTAACATTCTCCACGTTGCTCTAATAAATGAGGGGTTTTGGCAATGCCCTATATGGTAATATCAGATGTTAATGGCATTGATTACCTGTCAGGCAGTGGGAATTGATGGGAAAATGTCCGCTGTAAAATTAAATAGCATTAGAGTAGACTGTACCAAGCGTGGGGAGGGGGACACGGCTGGGCCTGGGAGACTTTGTCAGGGTATTACTGTGAGCTCCAGGTTTTTTCCCCCACATGATTAAGGCAGGCCATCTGTTCTTTGTTAAATGTTTACAAAAACAGCTTTTCTCTAAAAGATTTAAGGAGATGTGGGTCTGGTAAACACTATAATATTTCTGAGCACCTTTTTCACCCTATTTCATATAGTACCAAAACATAATTCTGCTGCATATCAAACAGGATTAATACTTTTTTGTATTTACTCTTTGTGTTTTTTTCCTTCTTATGGAAGATTAAAAATTTTAAGGGATACTAATTTATGGCTTCATTTATTACTGGAAGGAGCATCTAAAATCATTTCTATGCTAAAATGTGTAGATAAATTTTCAGTCTTTTTGTATTAGATGCTCTGTGCTTTTTCTAGTTCATGAATGTGTACCAGGTATTTCTCATTAGAAGCTAGCACTTTGTTGCTGGGGTTAATGCCATGCAGATTAAAGTAAGGTATGCATATGTGGGATTAATTCACCGTTCTATGCTTGAAGCTTTGTTTACTGGTAGACTTTTCTCTTTCTATCCCTTTCCAGGAAGTACTTTTCTTCCATTTCCTGAAAAATAGTTTGTCCCAAATAAGTTTGACCTCTAAGTCTCTTAGAAAAAAAAAAAGGCTTTTTCCTTTTTACTTACCTCGGAAATAATAGGTAACAATTAACTAGACTTCAACTGGATTTTAATCACACAGTTAAATTAGATGCTGTGAGTTCTCAGGTAATGGTAACATGGACAGCACTTTGGTTGATGTTTATTGAGCGTGTGTGTGAGGGAGGAAGGCAGGACAGAGGGTAACTTCTTTTAGTGTTTGGCTTGCTGTGCTATTCCTGTGTGGGAACCTGCTCACGGGAACTCCCTCCCAACCGTGTACTCTTCCTCGGACTTCTGCTCTTGCTTCTTTCTCTTTCTATATAACTTTAATCTTCTTCAGGTTCATCCTCTTTTAGCTGTGACTAGGAAAAGGCAATGTGTATTTTAAGATTTTCTAATACCATTGGATTTTGAAAGAGACTTTGGAAATCATCTGACCCAACCCCCTCATTTTGCAGATAAAAAAAATGAACTGTGGATGAGTGAAATGATTTTTCATTGATAATCTAGCTAATGGCAGGACCCAGACTAGAGTTTGTGTCTCTTACCTTGTAATTCTGGGCTCAGTCTCTTGCACCAGTGCAGATGGGAGCATTGAATGTGGGTTTCTTTAGTGACCATGGTAAGGTTTAGTGGGGATAGTATGCCCACTTTCTTTTCAGGCAGTGATGTCTTAAAATTTTGGGATAGGGGTCACTGGACACTTGGGAAATCAAATGAAACCCATGGAGCATTTCCTAGAAGGATGCCCATATGTAAGATTCCAGGAGAGGAAAAAAAAAAAAAAAGACTTCATAAGCACAGAGCCCGAACACTGGTTTAGAAAACCTAGATTCAGATCAGGGCTCTGTCTCCTGCTGTGTGACTTTGGGTGATCACATAACCTCCTTAGACCTCCCTTCCTTTCTGAAAGATGAGGGCAGATCACCACATTTTTGTTGGTGAGAGTCAGGTGAGCTAATTCCTGAAAGTGCCCAGCTCAGTGCATGACTAACAGGTGCTCAGTTAGTCAGACTGGAATCTGATTTATAGTACCTTGCTGATGGGAAGCATAGCTTTTGGGTTACTCACGAGTCCTCTGCGGACCTGGATCTGGGCTCTTCTACCCCCCCCCCCACCCCCGTCCCACCCCGCCTTTTGGAAGTGGTATGGTCATGAGGGTGGGCGTGTAACTCCTTGGGTATGGGATTGCATCCTTGAATGTCAGAGCCCATATTCAGCTCCTGATTGGGGCTGGCGTGGGGGTTGAGCGGTGTCAAGTACTTAGCATGTGCGTGGCTCATAGTAAGACTGTTCAGGAACCACTGGCAGCCATTATTATTACTGTTTCTGTTATACTTACTATTCAGTATTTGGAGAAGCAGATGAAAAAGTCAAAAACAAACCCAACCCCGAGTGACATTTGAAGATATAACATTTTAAAGTATTTCGCTGAACTACAAAGTTTCATTAGATGTCATAATTTGCAGTGCAGATGATCCCCACCCCCCATCCTGGTTTGGAGGGGACTCTGCTCTTGGTTGACCAGTTAACATCCCATCCTAATTGTTACTAGTCTTTACTGTGTTAAGCCCATCTCTAGATACAGTCCTTGTGAATGTCAAAAATCTCCTGCAAGGCTTACCAGCTCGACTATTTGGATTTTCTGTTCCTCAGGGAAATGTGAAAATGTGAAGATTTAGTAACTTAAGATAAACACTCTCTGCATTTCACGTTAGTACAAGAAATTTAACGAATCATGAGTCACGAAGTTTGGCTATGTGCTTTTAATGTGTTATTTAAATCAGAAATGGCCTGTACCGTATAAGATTTGTGTGTGACACTTGGATTTCAAACTTTCATAGTACCCGAATCATGCGGTGCTCAGTACACTTGTTCTTGTTAAAAGCGGCTTAATTATGTATCTTTAATTTGAGTTCTCATTCCCACAAGGGGAAAAGAATTCCATTTAAATTCCATTTAAGTTCTTTGGGTTTAGCTTCTGCCACTGTTCTGTCATTTGCCAAGTCCCACACATGTAGGGGCTGCTAAGAAAATGGACAGTGTCTTCAGGTGAATGAGAGTTACTTTTCTTCCTGAACCAGAATTTTTACTCTATTGCTAAGTTACCCTTTTTCTTTCTTAACTGTTTATGTAAGTGCTTTCTTGTCTTTTGGGTGAGAGAAAAGGATAGATTTTACAACTGTATAGATGGTAAAATATTTGCTGCTTTGAGTGCAAAGTTTCAGAAGCATCAGCTACTAACTTTCAGTTCCTTTCTAAAGTATGAAGAATGATAAACTAATTTCAATCCCCATTTGTGTCTCTTAGCATTCTCCGTCGGAGCCCTTTCTAGAGAAACCAGTGCCGGATATGACTCAGGTTAGTGGACCGAATGCTCAGCTAGTGAAGAGTGATGATTACCTGCCGTCCGTAGAGCAGCAGCCACAGCAGAAGAAGAAGAAGAAGAAAAACAACCACATTGTTGCCGAGGAGCCCAGTAAAAGTTTTGGTAAAGATGACTTCCCTGGTGGGGTTGATAGCCAAGAACTAAATAGGAACTCACTAGATGGGTCCCAAGAAGAGAAAAAGAAAAAGAAAAGGCCGAAGGTAAAAAAAGATCCGAAGGAACCGAAAGAACCCAAGGAGAAAAAAGAACCCAAGGAACCCAAGACCCCGAAAGCCCCTAAGATTCCCAAAGAGCCAAAGGAAAAGAAAGCAAAAACTGCCACGCCAAAACCCAAATCCAGCAAAAAGTCAAGGTAGGCTGTGGGCAGAAACAACCACCCCCAAACGCAGTGCAGAAATGAGCCTGGGCAGCAACAGCCCTCGAAACAGGGCGGGGTCTGGGGAGGGGGAGGGGCAGCACTTTGCTTTTGGCTACCCGGTTCCTTCCCCTGATAACCCAACCTAAAAAGTAAGAGTTTTATACATTCTGAGATTTAGGAGTCAATTACCACAGGCTGTTTATTTGGATGATACATTTTAGACTTCACTGGGTAAAAATTCTTTGTAATTTTAAAATCATTTGCCTGTATTTTTGTGAAAGTTTGCCATTGACCAAATAGAACCAGATTACCAGCTTACTTATTTGTAAGCCTAGACCAGCAACCTCATTTTCAAGGACAATGCAAAACAGGAAAAGAAGGATTATAGGAGCAAGATAGGTCACTATATTTCACTCAGCGTTTCAGCCCTGTTTCCCAGAAGTTGAAACAGGAGAATTAATTCTCTCCACTTGGCAGAGTAAGCCTTCCAGGGGCAGGGTTGAAATGCTAGTGGGCAACGTGGGAGAAATCAAATAGCAGTTATCCATTAGATATGCATGCGAGAATAGCACGCACTTTAGCTTCTAGGAAATACCCTCCTCCACTCCATACTTCCCTCTGTACTTCCCCTACCGACTCTGACCCCCCAGAAGGCATATTTACTCAGTAAGAAAAGCTGAGAGGAGAAGACATTGAAGACTAATTTTTTTCATTTGTACTGAACATTTCTTACAACCGTTCTGAACCAATTCCAAACATCTGAATCTATTTTTCGGGATATGGCTCATGTTAGAAAATATAGTTTCCAGATGGAAGTATGGTCAGACTTGGTTAATCTGAACCTGTTTGCAAACTTCATTAGAAAACACACACCCCCTCCGGCCCCCATGCGCATGTGTACACACACACATACCCGCGCGCGCGTGTGTGAAACATGCACGCTCAGGTCTGTGACAGGCGTGCTTGATGAGAACTTCTTGAGCTCGCTGGCCAGAAACCTTTGACTTGTAGGCTTTCCTGTGGGTGCACGCACAAATACAGAGCGGAGATGATTTCTGTAACTATGGAGATGTCCCTGCAAAGGGAAAGAGCAAAGTTGGATTTTCAAACTTCTGCTCAGAATATCTATACAACCCACAAATAAGTTATTCTGTAGTGTTTTGAAAGTCTGTATCATAGTCATTTAAAAATTTTTGTTATCAGTACTTTTTCTTTTTTAATATTTTATTTATTTATTTGACAGACAGAGATCACAAGTAGGCAGAGAGGGAGGCAGAGACAGAGAGGGGAAAGCAGGCTCCCCGTTGAGCAGAGAGCTGATGTGGGGCTCGATCCCAGGATCCTGGGATCATGACCTGAGCTGAAGGCAGAGGCTTCAACCCAGAGAGCCATCCAGGTGCCCCCATCAGTACTTTTTATGGTGCCAAAATAACAGAATTCTATTCAGTAACTCAGTCTTACAGGTAACTTAACTTAGGAATCTTCTTTGATGCCTCAGTATGCGGTTTCTTAATTAAAAACCATTTTTTCCCCTGTGTGAACACTCTTCTAAACTTACAACCCATTATAAGTTTTGCTTTCATTTATTTAAATATTTCATTTACTTAAATACTTCATTAAGTACTTATTCTTTGTAGGTTCTCTGTTAAGTGTTAGGATGTGAGCGAGGAGGATATGGGTAGACTTCCAGGCTGACTTATCAAGGGATTTTTAGAAATATAATTGCCTAAAAGCTAAGTATTGTGCTTTTGGTAGGAGGAACCATATGGTTATTTTTCCCAAGTAGAAAATTTCCCAAGGAGAAATTGTAGCAAAATTTTAAAAGAATGTATTATTATTATTTTAAAACTTGAACCTAAGAGCCTGTGTTCTAAAGAAGCTTCCTAGAACTCGGAAAATAATGTCACCAAGACTAACTTTAGCCTCGAGGTCTGTCTTTAGTTTGTATCTTTAATTTTTTGAATCTAGCACTTAGTGATAAAGGTCGATTAAAAAAAGAAAAAAAACCCACCGTGTCTTGGATCTTGTCATAAATTTCCAGGTATATTACCTTCAGGTTCTAAGTCTACCTTGACCTAGTCCTGTCTTTAAAAACATACTTTTAGCTTACCCTTACCTCTTTTGGGATATATTAGGGATATATATATATCTATATATCTATATATATACATATATAGATATATAGATATATATATTAGGGATACACACACACACACACACACACAGCATTTTGGTAGATAGATGTGTATATCTATCTATCAAAATGCTATATTGAACAGTGAAACTTACTGAAAATTTCCCAACAGCCGTAAACAAGTATTAGGAACTTGGGGCATCAGATCCAGTCAGTTCTGATCACCCATGCTGCCTCGGTGCAGAGAGAGGCCCTGTGTTTACCCACGAGAGAAAATTCCAGTGCGTGCTCTCAGCTGCTCATCCTTAAGTTTGAATTGTCTGTGCAGAGTAAATTTTTGGCATTGCTGAATCTGAGTAATGGCTTTGCATTAGAGTCACATGTTTTTGATAGGAGAGAGGGCGTGTGATTATTTTCTCCCAGGAAGAGTGTTGGGTACCCCTGCCCCCCGCCTTAGGGTCACAGTCTCAGTGGATGCCTTCTAGAGGTGACAGTTGTTAATCCCCAAGTGGTGTGCAGATAATTGAATGGAATATTTCCACTGAGCGTGGGGATGTGCATACAGAATGGGGGCTGATGTAACGGGGCCCAGAGACGTGGGCCCTGTTGAGGGGTGCCAGGAGTGTTTGGAGGACCTCCGTTGGCCTTGGTGACTTGACTGTTTACTTGTTGGGCCACCTGCTGAGTCACGACAGAGTGTGATGAGGACATTCCCGGGAGGCTTTCTTGTCGTTGATGGTCAGATGGGGGTGGCTGTCCAAGAAAATGGTAATCGAATAGAGATTTTCAGTAAATTAACAAACCAACCCATTATTTTGTTGAGCCACAGTTTCTACTGGCCAGATGAATTGAGTATGTCAAGTTGTGGTCTTGTGTTCTGCTGAATCTAGGAAGGAAATCGCGTCCCTGAAGCACAGATAAGTAGAATGCTATACAACTACATGTAAATTCTGAATAGCATAGCAGAATAATTATGTAAATTGAATATGCAGTGATGAAGGTAATAGGGGGTTTGGGTTATGTTAGCACTGGGGTTGAATTGCCATAGCAGTTTGCTTTTAAGCACTGGAATACAGCAGTGGCAATTTTGTTTTGCAAAATGTTATGTGATACCAGTTATTTCCATCCTTGAATAAGTTAACTTGATGAATTTGTTTATACAGAAAATAATTTTCCTACAGAGGGCTGAAATAGAAGGGAATAAACAGAAGTGAAATGAAAAATTTAGTGCAGAACTGCTTACATCTTTCCCGTTCGGCCCTGGATACTGGATCATTGGTGACGTTCCACAAACAAATACGCTGTCTGAGCAGGTGGTGACAGAAGTGACCATGCTGGTCTGCCTGGCTCTGTGTTATGTCTGTGGCAGGGAGAGAGCTTGTTCTGCCTCCGTCACACACTCTCAATGCTAAAGGACATTTAGAAAGGGTGACTGTCCTCAGGGGGCTGACTCTGTATGCCTTTGGGATGTTTGTCTCACCACCTGCTGTTCTCCTGCATTCCGGAAGGTGGCTGGGGCTTGCATTTGTGGCCATTCCCAGCAAACTGGCCCTTTTGGCAACCCACATACAATGATATTGCCTTGCCTGTGCGGAAGAACTCACAGAATCTACCCAGAAGCTGGGACGTAGAACAATAGAGAAACAGAAAAAGGTATTCAGCACTTCAGGAAAAGACATTGAAAATCTTAATAATGAGAAAAATGGGCCACATTGCACTTTTCTACTAGAAATGTATCTTTCTTTCCTTTTTATGTTAAATATATATTTTTCTACCCATTTTTTCCCCTGGTGCTCTTCCTAGGTGTCCTTATAGCCTTCAAATATTGGCAGTAAATATTGAAAATAAGACCTAAGACATTTATGGGCTGGAGAGGATGCCATTTTGCATATGGAAGAATTCAAGGAGCTGAAACAGGAGAATTTTGCATTCTTCTCTTCAGTGTGTTTTCTGTTGTGTAAGCACGGGCCTTGTGCAGTGAGAGAGAATTTGGAGGAAGCGCTTCCTTTAAATGACTCTTGAAGGATTTAGTGGTCCATTTAGCTCTATAAAGACTCTTTGAATGGGCATAAAAAAGGGAACTTGGCCCGAGGTTGTGACTTGACTGGTGAAGTGCCAGTTAAAGGGAGCTGTGGAGACTCCCTTCTGGTGCAGCTTCCTTGCCCTTTGCCAGCCCCAGCATCCGAGTTAGCAGGAGACTAAAATGCCGTTTCTCAGGGAAGAGGGACGCGATATTTTATTTTTAAGTGGACGGTAAATGTACCACTCTTACTTTTCAAAAACACAAAGTACTAAAAACAGGTAGGGTATATTTTTGGCAAACCACACTATCATTATAATTAATATTAATGTGGCAACTGTCCTCTGAGGATCTAAGAAAGTAGCAGCGTTTTACCTGAGGAATATTTGTATTCAGCCAACAAGCCCCGTGGTGGTATATTTTGTTAGCCTAGTACATAGTTTATATAGTGTGCTCTTATACACATAAAATTTCTCAGCAGAGATTAGACACAAAAGCAAACCATTAAACTAGTTTTGCTTAATCAGTACAGAAAGCCTGGAGAGTCAGATACTTTTCCCTTAGGTACGTAGGTAATAAAGTAAATTAAACCTGCAGCTTTTCTTCTGTCTCCTTGTTCTTTCTTTTATATCCTATGATTTAGTTTTGACTCATGGCATTGGATAATTGGAAATACTGAATTAGGTATTTTGGACAGCATGCTTGCAGAAGAGGGTACAGATTTTTTAACGTGTGGTCACAAAATGGACTTTCGAGCCCTTTCAGTATTGGAGAGGAACAAGGGGGAAAATGTGCCTGTGGGAGTTGTGCTTCTCTGCCCCTGGTCTGCCCTGCCAGTCTCTGGTTCATTAAATCCAAGCTCCAGGTCAGGGATACCAGGTAGGTGGCCGCCTTCCCTGGTCGTTTCAGAGGTCCTCTTCTCTTTGAAAGGGGGCTATTGGGTCTTTCTTTCTCTCTCTCTCTCTTCTTAAAGGATTGATAGATTGATTTGAGAGAAAGCATGTGAGCAGGGGGAGGGGTTGAGAGAGAGAGGATCTCAAGCGGACTCCCTACTGAGGGCAGGGGTGAGATTGAGTCTCGGGGCTCAATCCCATGACCGTGAGATCATGACCTGAGCCAAGATCAAGAGTCAGATGCCTAACCGACTGAGCCACCCAGGCGCCCCACCATTGGCTCTTAATCCCAAATCCTTTTTTCCTTTAGGATGACCATCTCAAAGTCTTTCTCTTCCCAGTGACAGGCCACCCTATCACCCTTCCTCTGTCCGATTTGTCCTCAGTTGGCTGAGTGAGCAGGAAGGGAGTAGTCATCAGGCACTTTTAGCGCCAGCTTCAAGTCTGAATGCTGTGCAAAGCCACCGTGAGCATGTCATCAGCCATCTGAAGCACCAGCCCTCCCTCCAGCTTCTCAGACAAGTCTGTGTGGTCTATCTTTAAAATGTTAACTGGGCAGGGGTGGCGGTCCTGGAGGTCTCAGTTGGTTAAGCATTTGCTTTTGCTCAGGTCATGGTCTGGGATCGAGCCCTTTGCTGGATTCGGTCTCCCTGCTCAACGTGGAGTCTGCTCCTCCCTCTTCCTCTGCCCACCCCCCACTCTCGATCAAATAAATTAAAAAAAAAATGTTAACTGGGGAAATAGTATGAATTAAAAAAGACACCATTCTTCTTGATTTTGATGTTGGAGAGAGAACTTGAACTTCCATTAGAATGCTGATTGTGTGTGTAGCCCTGAAGTCTGTATGAACAGTGCAACGTCATGGTCCTTTGGCTTCTCCTGCTAGGATGGGTGGGAGTATTTTCTCCTTGTGGGTTTTACTGTTTGCTCTGCCTAATTCTCTACCTACCTGTGGCATCTGCTTAAAATGTGGACAAGCTGCCCGTCTCATTTGTTGTGTTGGCCATGCTGGCCGATCAGAGAAGATCCTTACGAATCTAGGGGGTGGGGTTCTAACTGCCACAGTTAGCCCAGCATCTGCCTTCTGGGGTCGTGGGAGCACAGTGCCTAAAAACAAGAGTGGCATCTGAGAATTGAACGCTGGCAGTTGGCACTTGGAGGATATGCTCTAGGATAAGGGTGTACTGTTTGCATCCATTTTGTAATGTCTGATTTACTCAATTCTTTATGTTCCATTACAGTGCCATGTAGCCAGAGTGGCTGGTGTTCATGGCTTCCTGGGATGTGATAACCCGTTAGCTAACTGGAGTTCTTTTCCATGTCACTGGCAGATCTTAATTCAGTCCATAAAACTCAGTGACCCTGAGGTTTTCAATGACAATTCTTGACTACATGATGAGTCTCCCCCCCCCAATATATTTAATATATTAAAAATGGATTTGGCTGTTCAGAAGGCTTTCTAGCTTTCTGTTGTACTTTCTTTCCCTCCCTCCTCCCCTCCTTTCTTTCCTCCTCCTTTAAATAAGGGTCAGTAACCCTGTAGCTATCCTCAGGACTGGGTTCTGATGAACCAGGGGCCCCAGAGATGGCCCCAGGTAACAGAAGACATTCACCAGGACAGGTCGAGGTCTGAAGGGTACCCCCAAAAGGCCAGGCATGCACTGGACTCTTAGAGTGTGTGAGGAGGTTAGTGTGAGGAGGTTGGATGCCTTTAGGCCAGGTCTAGGACTCAGACCTGGGCCCAGGAACAAGACAGGTGTGGCTCCCGTCTTAGCAATGGCACTTCTCCGGCTGAGCATGTTGCCTGTCTGGCCCTCAACTTCTTCGTGCTTGGAAGGTTTGATTGTAAAATGTAAAGGCGAGGCACATTGAGTTGAAATATACTTTCATTTTAAATGAAAGCAAATTAGGTTTTTGTATCTTTTCTAACTTTCTTTGTTCTTTCCTAAAAATTCAGCATGGTTAATATACTTAAAGAGTACTTGATGCTAGAAGAGCTATTTAAGGTAACAATTTAGATTAAATTCAATGTCTTAGAGGCGTTTTCATCCAGTGACTTTCAAAGAACTTAAAAAAAAAACCCTATTAATTTGTCACTGAAATCCTGTGTTTGTTGTTCAGAAATAAAATAGAATCCCCTCCCCTTCTCTTTCTTTTTCTCAACTCTTCTTTCTCTTTCTCAACCAGAAGACCTGGGTGAAGAATTTCTAGGTGGGGTTTAGGAGCTGGGGGTGCTGGGCACCCCCTTGGAGTGACGCACGTGACCCCAGGCAGGCAGCTCAGCATCCATAGGCTGGCTGGCGGGGGCCCCGAGGGCACGGGGCGCAGGTCAAGGCTGGTGCTCCCATCTCACCATCCCACCATCCTGCCCAGATGCCCACAGATGCTGTCTGCCCAAGGTCGCCCTGTGGAGCATCTCCCGAGTGCTCCCGGGCTTTCCCCTTCACCTCGGCGGCTCTGATCGCCTTCGTGGGAAGGAGTTGGCCTTTGTGTTTACTGTCCGCTGTGCACTTTGTCTCTTGGTCATTAATTTATTCTGTCACCGGCATTTCATTACATTCTAGTTCAGCCACTGCATAAATTTTGGCCCAAGGACTTTCTATAAAATTTTTATTTTGTTTTGTGGGTTTAATTTTATTTGATGTATCACATTTTATGTTGCCTTAATTGACACTTTTGAGCTCTTAGTGCTTTATCTTGTCTCTTTTTTCTTTCACTTCTTCCTCTTTTAAGTTTCTTTCTCATGGTTCAGAAACTTAGAGGAGAAGCCTACACTCAAGTTGAGAGGCTTGATGCTTTTCTCTCCACCATGACTGGGCCCTTGACCCTCGCAGCTTTACTGCAGCTTTTCTTACGGCAGCCTGGACCTTTTAGAACTGGAGCACACTGCAAACGTCCTGTGCCGGGAACGTCTCTCTCGCCTCTGGCTTCTCATCCATTGGTTTTGAGTCTTTATTAAAAAACCTTTTGAGCATATAGAATATAAGGATATTTTTCAATAGCTTTTACTCTTCTTTTAAAAGATTATAATATGACATTTCAGCTTGAGTCCCTGCAAACAGATCTGATTAATCTTCACGGCCTAAGCCCCGAGGTTGATTTTCCCCAGGTTGAGGTGGCTCTTCACGGACTTCTCCCATCTGAAGTGTCTGACTGATGGAGGACTCTCGTTGTCGAGACCGTCACTAACCATATGCTCATCACCTGTGGTTCCTCTTCAAACTGCCTTTTTGTGGAGGACTTAGGTCCCTAGGCTGATGCTGGTCAGTGTTTAACTGCATTCTGTTTTGCAGGACACCAGGGCAGCTAGCTGGATTTCTAGTAACTTCTGGCCCTTGGCTTGTTTAAAAAGCATATACTTGTTCTCACCAAAAAATTCGTTATCCCTGTGCTGTGTCTTAGGTGGAATGAGGTCATGCCACCCCATTTTAGGTCCTGCCACATAGCCCTTCAGTGTAGACCCTTACAGTTGGAAGCTGACTAAGAACTTTTCTGTAAAGGGTATGGAGTGTCCTTAGTTCGTCCCTCCATATAACATGTGTTCTCTGAAGATAAAGTTTGGGTTCTCAGAGTTCTCATCAAGGTGGCTTGTGTTTTGACCATACTGGGGGCCATTATAGCACTTTTTAGAGCCTGGTCTAGTGGTGGTGACCTAAATGTCACTAAGCCGTGGACCCTCAGCATGTCCAGCTGGCCACCCGTGTGACCCGGCTCTCATGATAAAGTGCACAATGGAAATAGGGCCAGTGTAGGGACAGCGGCCCCTCAGATTACTAGCACCGTCCCCAGAGAAATGTGCTGCTTCCAAGGGTGTAGGGGCTCGCCTGGCCTCAGCAGTGGGTGGGTCCGTATCTTGGTCACACCAGCAATGACAGAGATAAGGCTGAGGAAATAAAAGGACTTGGTGAGGAGGGTGGGGACGTATAGCGATGTACTGGTTTTGAAAACTTGCTAAGTCTCACTCTATTTCGGTAGCATGTCAGTCCTATTTTACTGAGCCTCATAGGTCTTTCATCATAAAGATAGAATCTCTGTGGGGTTTTCTTAAATGAGTTAATGAGAAAAGCACTGGCACATCATAAGGGCTGTATATGTGTGTGCTGTGGTGGCTGTGACTTGTGCTCTTTAGTGAAATCGATCTGCTAAAATTGATAAGGAGCCTACCTGACCAGGCACCAGGAAAACAAAGATAAATAAGACAGACTTCTTCCTCTTTCTGAGCTTAAGGGCTTGCTGGGGAAAGACCTACACTCACACACACACACTCAGGTCCACATAGAGCTTTGGTTTGGGATCACTGTGGGAGTGCGACCGCCACATTTTGTGTATTTTAAATACCCCTTCCTTGTGTGGGGTCCATATGACATGTAGCTGGTGATCCGGTCTGCGTTGGCTAGAGGAGGCTTCCCTGAGTGCGCGATTGGCCGTAGTCGGAGTGGGGAGGGGAACGGAGGTGGAAGAGATAGGTGGGTCCCTGGGGAGCAGTTCTGGGTGTCTGCAGCATAAAGGGTGAGTGGAGGGTTTGGGGTGTGTGAAGAGTAGAAATAAACTGTTGCCGTTTGCAGAAGCTGCAGAAGGCCTGACAAGCCAGTGCAGACTGGCAGGCCTGTTAAACATGGGATAGGACTTCAAGCAGAATGGTGCGGTCAGGTCTATACCAGTTTATAGCAGCTGGTCACCGTGGTGACGCGTGGAGGGTAGATTGGTGTTGGTTTTGGTGGCAGCGCCACTTCCCTGAATTAGGAAATGTGAGAGCAGAATGGGAGCAGACAGGATTTCTCCGGGGCGGAGGCCAGTTAGGGCTGGAGTGAGAAAGTGGTCCCCGCACGCCCCCGGTCTTTCTTGTGATCCTTGCCAGCAGGTCACCTTTTGGAGGCCAGTATCGCCTACACCCATGAGCAGCCAGCACGGCAGCTGCTGGAGGTACCGTGTGTCTGCGCCAAGCCCCTTGGTGGCCTGGTTCTCAGTATTGGAGTGTCAGCTTAAGGGATGTTTCTGATCAGTAACATTCTCTTACCCTCACTGGGAGGACTGCCCTGTTTGTGCCTTCCAGCTTTCAAATTGTAATTTGGGAGAGGAATGTTTGTATGGCTGCGTTTTGGCTCTGACATTAGAAAAGACTAGCTTTGCACCGGAGCAGTTTACATCATGACGATGGAGGTGAACTGTGTGCCCTTTCCCCAGCGGTCTGAGAGTGGGTCATGCTGCCCGCGGGTCCCCAGGGTGACGAGGCAGCAGGGGAAGGGGGTGTGGGCAGTTGTGATAGGCAAGGTGGGAGATGACACCTGCCTGGGCTAGAGCAGTGGTCCTGGGCTTGGAGAGGAGCGGCCTTTGGGATTGTCTGCTGGTTTGTTCTTCCAGCTTGTGTTGGGCACTGTGGACAAAGGACCTTCCTTCTTGTGTTGCTTAGAGGAAATGATCTGTAGCAAGGTGGGGTTCTGTCTCTCAGTCTTCAGTTGATTTGGCCCAGGCGGGTCTGAGCCGTGTCAGAGGATTTGTTTGCAGATGTTCCAGAACACGTTCCCAGCTGCGTATCTTCCAGATGTGTGTGCGCGTCCTGGCCATTTGTGTCAGACATTGCCAAGGCCTTCATCCACTATCTCACTTAGACCTCCTAAGGAATCTTGGAAGAAGACAGAATTACTAACCTCCTTTTACAGAAGAAGAAACGGAGGCACAGGGAAATGGAGTGGCTTGTCCCAGGTCCCAGACAGACAAGGTTCTACATTGACAGAGTCGGAACTTGAAATAAGGTGTGTCTGACCCTCATCAGTGCACTAACCCACCATCTGGATTACACCTCATTTGTTAAAAATTCTGACTTTGGCTTTTTCTGGGAACAGAGCAGTTTTAATAGAACACTTAGTTGAAAATCCAAATGAACTTGTTGCACAGTAGCAAAGGCAGTTTAAAAATCAAAGTAACTTTATCTTGTCCTCAATTGTAATGTCTTTGGGTTGGACAACGAGGATTTTGTAGCTTTTTTTTTTTTTTTTTTTACTTCTTGACATGTTTTTGATTTGTATATTGATGTCATGAGAAGATGTCAGCATAGAAAAAATGCTTAACTGTCTCTGAGCAACGTTAATAGTGCAAGGTCTAATGAGTTTAGAAATCTTTCAGTAATCAGATCTGGGATGAGTGCTTCCCTTGGCTACAGGCTTTTTCTTCTGAAGCATTTGGAGAGGTCTTGTCTGACTTTTAACAGCCTTGGAGGTTCCACATAGTTCATTCATGGGAAGGGCAGATGGAAAATCATTAGCACTTCTCTCCTTCGGCAAATTGATATTTCATCAAACCTGGGCTCTGGTGGCTCTAAGACAGTAAGCCTTTTTACTCCTATAGGATAGTTCACACAGGGTGCAGTAACCCCACTAAATTAAATTGTGTACTTCGTTCTGGTGCGGAGAGGTCACCATGAAAAGCACCGGCTGCCGACTTACTTTACCTGGCAGTGGTTCAACTCTGTGACAGGCCTACCTCTGATTTAAACAAATTTGAGAAATATGTAAAGTTTTGGAAGCAGTTTTGCACTGATTTGATAAAAGAAACCACAAAACACTGCAGCGCAGGTGTTGAGAATGTTTGAAAGCTGATTGAGGGAAGCAGATGGCTTTAGTCAGTGGCATCCAGCCAAAAGAGCAGGTGCTGGTCATGTGACCGCTGGTTACCAGGGTAATCTGATTGCTCTTGGCGTGCAGATGAAAGGAAAGGGGCCCAGCGTTCAGCTGTAGTATTGTATAATTTGTGGCAGTTAGAGCGGAAATAAATGCTGGAAATGGAGCCTCATAGTAGGGGAGACTTCTGTCCATGTGTAGCGTAAACACTAGGACAGTTGGATGAGGAACTGTTGTATGGATTTTTTTTTTTTAATTAAAAAAAATATTCTTTCCATGAATCTTTTGGGGACTTCAAGTTTTTCGGACACTGCCTTTTTAAAAAAATTTTTAAATAAGAAAAACTCTTCAAATCTAACTGCCCTTTGCTGTAATCTTGAATTCTTGTAAGTTACTTCCTATGTGGCTATTTACCATGCTACAATGTTCACAAAATAAAAACAAGCTCTGAGTATTTAGAAAGAACTAGTTTAGGATTACCAAATATTTTATTTACTCATGATAGAAATTTTGGGTGAGTGATGGATACTTTATTATCCTAACATACTTCTGAAATATTTTGCGTGATATGTTTTATTGAAATAAAAGCGATAGAGATGTCTTGGTGTCCTTTGTAGTAGCTGAGGCTGAAAAAATGCTGTTTAATGCATTCTGTCAGCGCACCATTCTGGAATTTATAAACTTCAATAAATAAACTTTTTAAAGGCTTCTGAAATACCTTTTTTTCAAGTTTCTTAGAATTTTAGGTTTTCCAGAAATAATAAATATAATCACTACCGAGGTTAGATGAATTTAAATGTTGGATAACATAATAATGTTAGAAAACCTTGGGGCTTGTTTGGAAATTGGAATGGAAGATACCATTATATGTACGTTCTAAAAGAATGTCAAATGAAGGTTCTAAGGTAATGGTAAACTTAAATTAAAAAAAATTTTTTTTCTTAGAGTTCATTCATGTCTTTTGACTTATGTAACATTCAAATCCTATTAACATTTGACAGAAACATAGTATGGAACATGCACTTTAATTATTGGGGTCGCCTTGCTGTATTTTTGTATTTCAGAGACCTAGCTTTTGAAGGAGAGGCTATTGTGACTGCGTCAAAAATGCCTACCACCAAAACAAAGATTATTTTAAATGAAGAAGACAGCATTAAGTAAAATTATGTAGCACAGGAAATTGCCATATATTTTGTTATATTTTAAAAGGCTGTCATTGGATAATAATATAGCTGGATGTCATAATAGAGGACACCTAGTAGTGTTGGTTATGAAAGGACTTAAATAGGAGTATTTAAAACTCTGCAAGAGACACAAAGAAATGATCATTATAGTCTAGTTTCCTGAGACGTTAAAAAAAAATCATTCTGTACCTTAAAAACCTAATAGCAAAACTACTTCTTGATCTGATTTTTCATTATGGCTTGGTGTATTGGCAGGGATTTTGCATTGTCTAGAAGAACAAATGTACTCCGGGTAGTATTAGGAGTTTTTGCATGAAATTTCTTTTTAATTAGGTCAGATATTTGCCAAAGGTCATCAGTGTGGGGTTTTGGTGTAAAAACTTAATTGAGAGTGCCGTTTAACTATAAATGGCCAACGTGCATCGATTTATCAGTTGTCATTGATACTTTCGGGATATTAATGTGGGAAATATAAGGCATGGGGACATGTGGAAAACCTTATTAAAAAGTGAACACTAAGTGATCCACTTTGAATTCTAGTAATAAGAAACCTGATTCAGAAGCAAGTGCTTTGAAGAAAAAGGTCAACAAGGGAAAAACAGAAGGTTCTGAAAATTCAGACTTAGACAAAACGCCCCCACCATCTCCTCCTCCTGAAGAAGATGAGGACCCAGGTGTTCAGGTAATACCATCATTCTGATCCCAAGCCTTGGTTATTTAGCATGGGTAACTTTAGCTGCGTATCAAGTACACTAGACCTCCCCTGTCTTTGTTATAGAGCTGCTTTAAAGGTGGCTTTATTGTTGTCTGGAACACTAGAGCCATAATGGTGAGAGCTGGGGGCCAGCACGAAATTAGACCCCCGACTTCTTGGTTTTGTCATCTTTGACCCCGTGATAAAGAAAACGGAGGATCTTCATTTACTTCTGTAGTAAATGTATCTTTCGATGTTGATGTATATATTAGTGTTAACACATTGTTGATGTATTGGTTCGTGTAAAGCTGCTTTCACATTTCTCATTTTCTCTGACGTTCGGTTGCTTGTCAGTTCTTTTATTTTGCAGAATTTAAAAACCCAATGTGTAATCTGTAGCTTGTCTTAAGGTTTCTGACATTTGAAGGCCAGAGTTGAGCTTTATAGTCATATAATAAGTTTCTATGAACAAGTTTTTGACTTTCTGGATGGCAGCAGTGCAGAACTTTTCAGTAATAGATTCTCCTGACTCTTGGAGAATTTTGTAGGAAGCATTGAAAAACTGAAATAAACATTAGGAATTTAGATTCTTGCCTGTAAAGCACACTGCCTTCCCTGATTGGACTATAAGGTAAGAGGCCCTTCCACGTGACCGTTAAACATTATTTCCTTGTTACGTTCTCTGGAAGCTTGCCAGTATGTTCCACTGGGATGGCTAAGAATGTCACTTCAGTGAATGACATCTAAGTTATCAAGGAGCAGTTACCGAGGAGCCCTGCTCGAATCAGAAGTCTGCCCCTAACAGCCTGCTTGCCTTTTTCTGAGTGTTTGGTCCACTCGAAGTACTTCCTCTCTGTACCATCTACCAAGTCGCTTAAAAGTTAGAAAAGAAAAAATATGCCATTTGCAGCTCTCTCCTAAAGAATTTCAGAAAGTTAGGGTTTTGTTTTGTTTGTTTGTTTAAGAGATTTTATTTTTGAGTAATCTTTGTACCCAGTGTGGGGCTCAAACCCACAATCCCCTGATTTCAAGAGTCACGTGCTGTACTGGCTGAGCCAGCCAGGGCACCCCATTTGTTTTTTAGTAGAACTCCCTGATGTCTAAAATGTCACGGAATGGCTTAAGCTAAGAGGGCCCAAAAAGGAGAGGAAAGATAGAGTACGTGTGAATGAATGTGGTTTGGTTTGATTCCTTAACTAACTTGTGATGCCTCTGGCCGTTCGGGTAAATTTTGTAATTTCCTTTTACACATCACTGAAGAGATAGGAAAGGTAAGTGGATGTCTTTTTTTTAATTGCTTAGGGACTTTTAAACTAAAGTATTTGGATGGTTTTAAATTTTATTTTTATGCGCAAGGGTGTTTTTTCCTGCATCATGTTTGCTTAAACTAGGGTGTTTATGGCAGTAGTATTTGGACAACGTTAAACAGATTTATTCACACAGGTCAAGAAAATTCCATTGTTCCCTCACAAATAATGCTGCTGTTTCTTAAAAGTGTTTGTATTTATAGAGAGACAGTTGGACTTTATGAAATACTAATTTTTTCCTTCTGCATTTCTGTTCTAGAAAAAGGCCAGGCTGTTCAAATGAACATCAGTGCATCCTTTCTAATTGGCTAGTGCATAACTGTTACAGGTTCAGTAGCTCATATAAACAACCACACAGGGTTTGAAGGCAGGTCTTCCTCTGAGTCCTGACACAGGAAGTGATGCTGTCTGCTGTTTGTTGTTTCTTCCTGTATCCTATGCATAAAGGGCTAGCAGTTCTTGGTTTCGGTGATTGGTTTAAACTAGTAAATGCCATATAATGTAAACTCAAAATTGTATCTCAAAGTACTGTAGCGGAGAGATAGTGAAAACACGTACAAGTCTTCTCTTTGGTGTCGCCATGTTAATTATATGCAACTTTTCTAAAGCAATCCAAGTGTAACAAGCTGACCTATTTTAGTGTCAGTTCAGAAGTTTCGAGTTATGGTTAATTTAATTTAGTTGTATTTTATTTATTTTTTTAGATTTTATTTATTTGAGAGAGAGGGAAGAGAGAGAATGAGGAGGGCATGGCGGGGAGGGAGAGAGAGAAGAAGGCTTCCCGTTGAGCAGGGAACCCAACGTGGGGCTTGATTCCAGGATCCTGAGATCATGACCTGAGCCGAAGGCAGACACTTAACTGACTGAGCCACCCAGGCGCCCCTTGGATTATGGTTAAAATGGAATGTTTATACTTTGTCTTAATTCATGAAAATCTTTCAATTAATAAGAGTTTAACAGACCATAATAGAAACATATTATGTAATAAATTTTATGTTGGGAAATTATAAAAGGAATTCCGATACCGCAAGTAAATGAAAGATCAGTTATTATTTAGAAGACAGAAAGCCATAATAATATGTTAAGTTTTCAGAAAAAAATTGAATTCTAATTGTATTTTGGGGATTTTTTGCTCCTGTGAAGTGACTTTGTGTCCACTACTAACTGACCTCGTCACCACTGCATAGATTTGTGATACCAAGTTGATGTGAGGACAGACTTCCACAAGTAAAAGAGTTATGTCCACCAATCATAAATTTCTGCTCAAGAAAACAAAAAGCTTCCTGTTTTATTGTACTGTAACGTTTCTTCAGTAGTGATATTTAGTGTAAAGGGGATTTGTCTTAAGCTCCCTGTAGGCTGTTCAGTTACTTAGGCTGGAACAAGTACTGTGACATGACCCCGACCAGGGCAGCCTGATAAAACATCACAGATGCATCACTGGTAGCACATTCCTCCTTAGGTTACGGACGACAAGAGGAAAATATAGATCAGTCCATTTCAATTTAGTTAAATCGACATATTAGATGAAAACAGATATTATGCTGAATTTTACAAAATTAAAATATTGTTCCTCTTAACAGCCTTTTATGTCTGAAAGAAATGGATAGTTGAGAAGTAAGGGGTGATTAAATGGGCACAGGAGCAGGACTTGGGAAGAGAGAAGGGAAACTGTGTGCCGGATAGTCTGACCTTGTAGCCTCAGTGCTTTCTGATTGTTTATTTTTTTTGGAAAGGTGGAGCCAATTAATGATGACTTTAAACCTACTGATTTCATTTGGCATTCATATGTACCATGCACTGTTCTAAATGCTTTCAATGAATTCTGTTATGTAATCTAATTGCTTTCTGTGATCTTCAAGTATACTTATGACATGGTTAACTATCATTAACCTCATTCTGCAGACCAGGAAACTGAGGTCCACAAAAGACATGTCCAAGGTCACGTAGTGAGAACCTGGGCTAATTCAGACACTCAGCATTCATTTTGAGGGCCCACAAGGTCAAACTGCTTTGGTGGTGTGGGGAAGGGTCACAGATAGCAGAACCCCTGCTGATTTTTGCGGGGTTGGAGGGGGAGGTTCCCTGCTCCCCAACATGGAATTGGTTCTAGGCAGGGCTGACGAATGGGTTCATTGGAGGACCTCCGGTCCATGTTACTACTGCTGCTGGTCTAAGCTGCTAGGAAATCTGTTACTAAGAGGTTATCCCACAAACCTTGAGTCAGAAAGGTGCTTTGCCCCTCTGCAGTCACAACTGTGTTAGGACTAAGTGCTCATAGTCTCTAACAACTCACTTGATGGTCATATTATATCGAGTTGGCACTGTGAGCTGCCTCATATCCCCTCTTGAGAGCAGAGAGAGCAGAAACATTAAAAAACAAAACAAAACAAAAACAGAAAAAACTGTCTTACCCTTTGAGACAAGGTGCTAGGCTTCCTTGGTCCTGACTTGAGCCACGAATGTCCTTGCTTGTTCCTCCTCTGCTCTGCATGGTGGGGTGACTTGCCTTTCTGCCTTACTGACCAACTTTACAATTCACGAGTCTCTTTCAAAAGTTTTAGTTTGTAATTCTTAGTAAAAGGTTCCCTAGTGTCACTTTTCTCAGTATTTTTATTCATTCTGTGTGCTTCCTGAACTCATCTACAAGCTATAATCTTACACTTATCAGTGATTTAAAACTGACACATGTCATTTTATAGTTATGTTAGCTTTTATCAAATACATGTATTAATGAAAAGTTATTTCTCCTCATTTTTCATTAACTCAAAAAACTAATTCTTCATCAGAAAGGTCTAACAATACAGGATTATTTTGAACAAAAAGTGTAAAACTCCTCCTGCTCCATTCACTTCACTTCCTAGAATTAATAGCTGTTAATAATTTGTTATGTGTCTTTTCAGATTTTTTTTGTGTGATTGAAAACATAAACATATACATTCTTTTTTTTTCTAAGGAAATATGCACTGAGTCATAGAGAAGTACACAAAACATTGTGTCCTTGTCTTGAGTTTATGTTTTGATGAGCCACACAAAGAGGTCTTCATAGGATTATAAGCTACTTCTTATTATGTGACTTGCTTTTCTTTTTATTTTATAATTTATCCTGCAGCTATTCTGAAGATCTAAAAGTTTGGGTCTAAAAATAATTGCGGTATCTTGCAGCTATTCCGAAGATATGTTACGTACCTGACTAGAAGTGCCACTGCTAGGTCAAAGGGTGGGCATATTTTAAATTTTGATAGCCATGACCACACTGTTCTGCAAAGGTGGAGTGGGTTCTTTTGACCGTGGGGTGGGAGGGGACCTATTTTGCCAATAATCTTACTAATACCAGCTATTACCAGGATTTTACATTTTCATCTGTGTGGTTAAAAAAAAAAATTAACCAAAAAAAGTAAAATTACTTTTCGTAGTCATTCATTATCACTTCTGCCATTCAGTCCTTCATCTCTTCAAAAATTTTCAGACCATTGCCAAGATTAAAACGCAGACCTTTTATTTAAATGGTTCTCTGAAGTACTACTTCAGTATTTATGTGGAACTTTATAATTTGCAGGTTATCTTCTAATGCCTTCACTTTTGCAGACCTTTTATTAGAGGAAAAATTTTAAAACATACAGAAGTAGAGAGAATAGTAAAAGGAATTCCTATGTAGCTGTCATCCAGCTTCTGTACTGTTTTCACTTCTGAGCGATGTGCCACCCAAGGAAAGAATCAGTTATGTGGCTGCTTATAGCCCCCGCTGAAGGTCTGGTAGCTGGAAGCAGCCCAGCCTCACCCAGTCCCCCGTGGCTGACTCCAGACTTCCCCCATCTCCGTCATGTTCATTGCCAGTCTGGTTTCTTAGGTGACTTCCAGGCTTAAATCCATCAGGTTTTCTTCAAGATTAATTTTAAAAAATGTGCATGTATATCGTACCATCTGAAAAGTTATAAAGAGCATCAGTGATGGCTTTTTAAACCTGCTCTGCTGGGTTTGTTTGTCTGTCTGGTTTTGTTTTAGAAGAGGCGTTCCAGCAGGCAGGTGAAGAGGAAGCGGTACACGGAAGACTTGGAGTTCAAGATTTCCGACGAGGAGGCAGATGATGCCGACGCTGCCGGGAGAGACTCCCCCTCCAACACCTCCCAGTCGGAGCAGCAGGTCAGCGGCCCTCCCGTGTGGTTCTCACATGCCTTGGAGAAGGTGGGCTGGAGAGCTCCTGCTGGAAGCCTAGGATTCTGCGCCGGAGAACATTCAGCTACTGTTGGCTGACGGGCTGTGGGACCATGCTTGTGCAGCAGTATCTTTTAGAAAGCCCTGCTTGCTGAAACTTATTTCTGTATAAGCCTATGATATGTAATTTGACACAGGTTTGGAGAATTAATGGTCTGTGTTGAGGAAGAGTCAGAGCTAGGATGCAGGGAGGCTGAATTTACCTCTGAAGAATTCAGGGCTGTAGCTTCTGGGACTTTAATAAACCACTCAAGCTTGTCTCCTGCTGTTAGGCACCGTCAGAACCCCTTTATGAAATTACTGCCTTGTAGTACCCAGCAGGGCATACTTTATTTTCTGTGCAATGTAAATGATGGATAAAATAGTTTGTATCAAATATGGGTAGTAACGCAGGATTGATTATTGTAAAGATCTTTTTTTTTTTTTTAATGCCCTTTTGTTACCATTACTGTACTTTAGTTAACAAACTGGTAACCCGTTGCAAAGTATATTAAATGCAGTTCTTTACTTTATTTGGTAATTTGTGCTATGTTAAGTTGTTATATAACGTTTTATGTGGCCAACATAGATAAAAGCTGCCTACAATAACAAAATGATGAGTATATTTACCCCATGGGTATAGATGAGGAAAAGTTATATTTTTGACTGCTGTCATGTGGAGATTATTTTCTCTTGGCAGCTGGAGTTTCTGAATGTTCTCTGGCTTTAGGGACCCATGCTAGTCCACGTAATTAAACCACATAATCATGAAGTAATAAACACAGATCTTCCTTTTGCCTTTCTGGAGAGTGAGAGTTTTGTTCTTTTCAGTCATATTTCCCACTGGTGACTTTGAACCCAGTGGTTTAAAGGGCAAGAATTTAAAGGGGATAGATGTACAAAGGGAATGATTTCTTACTTTTATAGCATGGAATGAAAGATTTCCATTTGGACTGATTTATTCTACTTTTTTAAATTTTGTTTTGTTTTGTTTAGGAATCTGTTGATGCAGAAGGCCCAGTGGTAGAAAAAATCATGAGCAGTCGTTCAGTAAAAAAACAGGTAAGCACCATTTGGAGTGATCCAAACCTATAGTGTATGTCTGACTCTTAAATTGTTTTTTTGCTTTATAATTTCCTTTAAAAAGTTCACTAATGTACAACCACTATTGTACAACAACACTTTTGGTGGTATTTCTAATCCTGTTTGATTTACTAGCCAAATATAAAACTTTGGGGATATTTAGCCCCAAATGAAATGGAAATACATCAGTCAGTCAGTGCTTTATTACACCATTTAGAGTAGACAAGACTCAGACATCACCAAAGAACTGTATAGGGCTTTTAGAGGCATAGTCTGCCTTTTTCAAAAATATTCATAAAAATCATAAACATGAATTTACCCCTCATCTCCCTTAGGAAAGTTCCCTGCCTGCCCCTGCACCCCCCACCCCCCAGATTGAGGTTTATCATTTTAGTGAGCAGGTGTTTTCTCATACTCTTCATACCATTCTTCATATCCAGTTAAAATACTCACTAATATCTTTTGTCAGTGCAAAGGTGAGACACAGAACTGCTTCCAGTGTGATTTTTTTTTTTTAAAGATTCCTTTTTTTTTTTAAAGTAATCTCTACACCCAGCATCGGACTTGAACTCACAACCCCAAGATCAAGAGTTGCATGCTCTTATTGACTGAGCCAGCCAGGTGCCCCTTCAGTGTAGTTTTTAAAGATAATGTGACTTTCTTCAATATGATTTCTTCAAAATTTATGTTGATCTTGCAAAGGTAAACTCTAAGTACCTCTCACGAGTCTGATAACTTTGTCACTGAGGAGCACATATCCTCAGTGACAAAGCAGTCCAGGAACACTGTATTTTCTTCTCCTGATTGAGAGTTCCCCTTTAATCCCAACCATCTCCCTCTTGCCCAGTTGGAGGAAATGCTTTATTTTGTTTGAAGAATTACATAGTCATCGAGATGCATCTCTATATCCCGGCATACAATTTCCAGTGTCCTGAGAAAGTGATGTCCTTTACATATAGGGCGTCTGTCTTTCAGCTTGAATCATTGTCAAATGCAATTCTTTCTTCGTATTTGCTTTCCAGGTTGGTGGAAAATCAGCCTTTCTTTTTTATTTTTTTAAATGTGAGATGTATACAAAGTGTAACTTCCCGTTGGGAGAGAGGAGGCATGCAGGAATCCATGAGACCCCAGGCTTATCAAATAGGGAACCTTTGCTTTTCAAATGCTACTGTCTGGAGACCCTTGAAAATGGTATTAGACCAGCAGGGCATTTCTCTTTACCTTTGTTTCAGTACTGTTTGCTTTTCTATTGTGTTATTCAGAGTGTGGATTTTTATCAGAATATGCAACTCTAATTCACATGAAAATAATCAAGAATGACATATCAAGGTATTTTCAGATTGAGTGTAGGGAATAGCAGGGGTATAATGGAGTGGCTTTCTGTTGACTCTTTGAACGTGACGACTTCCTCTCTGATGAATTAAATAATGAAATTTCAACCAAATTTCCCACCTGTTCTAGCAGAAATGAGCGCTGTTTAACTCATTAGAAAGGTTGTGCTTTTGTCCTGCTAATGACTCTGGAACTGGTAATTTGTGAATTGTAGATATGTGGTAAAATTTAAATCCTGGACATGCTTCAAAGAACAGTCCCCTTCACAGAATTGAAGTGACTTGGAGTAAACAGCCTGTGGTTTGGATGGGATGTAGGGCTTCTCACCCAGTTGATGGTGCTTCAGCTGACACGCTCTGCAGGTTTGGGAGTGGACGTTGTCATTAGCTCTGTTATTCAGGGCTACCTAGAGTGCGGGTTATGTAGGACATTGCTTTTTCTTTCTGCTTTGCCCACTTTAAAGCTCATTTTCTTTTCTCATGACCCTTGAGAGGTAGGTATCCTTGGTTAGGAAATAGGTGGTATTACCATTTACAGATAACCAGGGTGGTTTTCTCATAGGAGGTAAAAAAAATCACTTGATTTTTATACGAGGGTGTAGAGTATTTGTTGAGTAGGTGGGAATTTTTGGATGGCGAAGATGAACGGAGAAATTGCCCCGGAAGGGGAGGTGAGCCTTGAGGTGTGATTTAAAGTATGGACGAGATATAGAGCCCACTGGCGTGCTTGTACGTGACTGGTATTTCATAAAGTGCGGTAAAAACCGTCCGAACGTTGTAAATGTGAGCGGGTACCAACTTTTTCAACTGCCAGTGTTCTTGAAATAGTCACTTTAGTTATCAGCTTTATTAACATTGGAGGAAAGTGTGGCAAATAGAAACAAAAGGAAATTTGAGATTTTCCTGTGGCTTCTAGCTATGCCTGCTGGTCTGCATCCTCTTACCATGAATAATTAAAGAAGTAGCTGTGAGAAGGGGCCTTTATCTCCCTCTGGCAGCGCTACAGAAACTCACCAAGAGCTCTCCGAGTGTACCCTACATGGTGCTGACACATAGTGGGGACTCAGATGATGGTTTTCCACGTCAGTTGACCTCATCGTTGTAGCCTGAGAATCATTTCCCATTGTGAGGGAGTCATGTAGACGCAGAGCTCATCTGGCAGGGCCTCCATGATTCAGCGCCTCGTGCTAACTAGGGATGGCTCAGGCCCGTGTGTCATTCTAAACTCACGTTCATGTGTGTGAGATCCAGTGGAAGGGATGTCGCTGATTCTTGTATTTGAATTTTATGGTACATTTAAAAGTGGACTTTTGGATTGTACAATGGTTTAATTCTTTCGTTTTCCACATTTAGCCCGTCATGTAGCCCTTTCTGCTTGGAGCCATCTGTCCTTGGGGAATAATGATTCGAATCCTTTTTGTATCAGAAGGCCAAAAATAGTTTTAAAAGTGAATTCTGATTCTATTTCGTGGAATTCTTTGTTTCTTTAAGTTGTCCCATATGTTTTCTTAAGAGCTAATTTTAAATTCCAGGGTATTTGTTTTAATCCTCTTTAGCTGAACCCACTAATAACAACAACAAATAGTATGCAAAGCAGGCAGAATGCTTCATTGCATTTATTATGTCCTCTTTTCTCCGTTAGTGAACTATGATTTGCTATCTCTGGTAGAGTAGAATAGGTTGGGTCAAGAGGAGGAAGTGATTTGTACCTTTGCTTTATTGACATCTTTATCAAGGTGCTTTCTCTTTCTGTTGTAAATTATGTAACAGCATTTTCCCTTTTGGCACTATAGTTTAGCTTTGAATGCTTGGGAAAGGTCATTCATTATTTTAGGCTGCAGGATTATCATTTACGGGATTGCTGTTGTAGAATCCAGGTGGCCAAAGGTGTCTATTTATTATCTGGTCAAGGTTTCTGGTTCCTGTGAACGATGGAAACAAGTATAGCTTAATATATTTGTAACTTCAAATTTCATATGAATAATAAGGATTTTCATAGACTAGCTTTGGAGTCTAATGAGATATACACATTTTTGTTAAATATTCCATTGAACACATGAAATTACTTTAGAGAGCTCTCAAATTTAATAGTAGTTGTCCAGAAAATAAATTTGTCGTTTCTTCTTGTGCACGTGCGTGCATGCGTGTCCAGAAGTAGTGCTATGAGTCAGTTATTCATTGGTTATGCCCATTACAGAATGGTGTCTGAAAGTTGGGACGTGGGGGTAGTTGTTGGGGCTGTTTCCAACTATCACCAGAGGCTGGTCAAACTGCCATTTAGTGAATAATTAAAGTGGTGTTCCTGAGGGCTTATGAATTCACATACTTTTGTTAATTGTTTTGCTATTAATAAAGCAGAAGAGGTCAGCAAGAGCGTATTTATGGGAAACAAAAGGTACAAAACAGGTCTACTCACAGCTCTAGGGGCAAGAAGGTGATCCAGTATGGGCGGTCCCTTAATCAAAGAACAGGCTTATAATTTGGGACATGAAGAAATAGGCCCTGGTAGAATTTTACACCAGCTCCCAGTGCTACTACAGGACTCCTTGGAACCTAATTGCTGCCCCTCAGACAGTTCTAGACCCTCTTATTAGGCATTCCCGCGGCAGGTTCCTGGAAGAATAGCTGATCGTGACAAGAAAATGGGTATTGATGAAAGTCCAGGAAGACAGCTGATGGCTGTGAGTCAGAGCTTTCTGGCAACAGGACTCAGACAGAATGAAAACTATCCCTCTGGTTCCAGAGTTGATCCTGTGTGTCTTGGTGCCCACTTGGAAATTAATGGGCCGGTGAGACTATTTAGAATGCTATGGGAAAGACAGTATAAGAGGAGGGATTGGGAAGAAGGAAATAATAGAGCTAGAAATGATAAACCTTGTGGTTTTTTTCTTGTTTATTTTGTTGTTGTTGTTGTTTTACTACTTCAAAGATAATGTAATTTTGAAACACCCTTTCTGAATTGAAAGAAATATAGTCAGCATCAAAAGAGTAAAAACGGTGGGGCGCCTGGGTGGCTCAGTGGGTTAAGCTTCTGCCTTTGGCTCAGGTCATGGTCCCAGGGTCCTGGGATCGAGCCCTGCATCGGGCTGTCTGCTCAGCGGGGAGCCTGCTTCCTCCTCTCTCTCTGCTTGCCTCTCTGCCTACTTGTGATCTCTGTCTGTCAAATAAATACATAAAATCTTAAAAAAAAAAAAAGAGCAAAAAAAAAGAGTAAAAACGGTAGATCAGATGTTTGAATTCCATTCTAGGACTGGATTTCATGATAATGCTATGACAGGTGTCAACAGATCTAGGCTCATCCTGGCTTTCCCTTTACCCTGGTTGTTTTCTGACTTGTCTTAGCCTTTCTACTGGATAGTCAGTTGTGTGCAGAGATAATACATTTCAAATGACTGCTGAAACGTGTGAGTAGAAGGGGTAACATTGGGGCTCGAAAATAGTAAAGTGGGGGCTGGATGGATTGTCACTTGAATTGACTAGAACTTATTTCTAAATTGATTTCAGATTTATGTTGCTGGCTCTTGAGGGTAATCTGGCAAACATTTCTTTTCCTATTTTGGACAACTGAATGTTTGGGGTATTGATGGTGTTCTCTATATGTTGGTTAAAAAGCTGTTTATGGTTATGATCATTGATAGGTGTTAGGTTCGAATCAGATATGAATGGGCTTTGACTACCCATTTGAATATCCTGTCTTCCAATTGCTGATCTCTACACAGGTGGAAGAAACAGTGTAAAATTTAGGTTTAACTGATACAAGTAAGGGTTTTAAAGAAAAGTTGAAGTTCACAATCTTTGACAGCAGCTTGCAGATTAGGGATCGAGGGAAACTGTAGGCTCTTGGAGCAGAGCCTGTGCCTCCTTGTCATCCGGTCTAGACGTCTTTGCTCCTTTGTTTGTCCCCTGCCATGTTCCTGCTTGCCTTAATTTTCTCCTCAGCGTCTCTGAGGCAGCTTCGCCAAGTGTGACCCTCCAGGCAGGTTTGGGTGCACTTGTAAGAGTGTAAAAGCAAGCCCTAAACTTCTGTAAGTGGTGTTTACATTTTCATCCCTGATTTATCTGATCCAACGTTCCAGGAGAAAATTACATATTATGACTTGTTTAATAGCCTAAAACCAGAAGGGAAAAAAATATTGAAAGAGACACTTAAAATATCATTTGAGTGTATCTCCTGTACACACAGCAATAGGTGGGATCAAGGGAGATGGGATAGATAATATTACCACCGAACTCTTGATTCGGCTGATGCATATCACGATTTTAACCTGACTTAAATGTAGTAGTTGGAGTGTTAATTTTATTTGGCTGCTATGTGTGTGAGACATCTTGTCTGAGAGATTTTAATTGTACCATTGAGTAAAACTAAAACTGTGAATTGTGATGCACTGATATTACAGCAGAAGAACAAGGTTTAGTTTTATATGGTTTCTTGTTTAGAGTTATTAACTATATGGAGGAATAAATGTCTTTTAAATATTTTAAAACATTACAAAACCCACAATGTAAAGTTGCCACGAGGCAGCCAAAAATAATACATATGGCATTCAGGAGAGCAGTTGCTAATTGGCTGCTGCCTGAGAAAATGGTACACTTGGCGTCTACTTAACACTGTGGGTTTGGCAGAGAGCCAGGTTTGGGGTCAGGTTGTTGTGAATGAAGCTGCATGTGGTTAGGGAGGAGTTAAAATGATTCATGTCGTAGGAGCTGTAGCCCATCGAGTAGCAGCATGGGCCTAAGTGCAGGAGTCCTCGTCTCCCTGGCCGCCTTCAGCTCGCACCGTGCTCATCCTCACAAGAACGGCCCGTGCTGCCTTGGTCCTGCCTGTTTTGTGTTCCTTTGGGAGTAAATCATTACTTTTGGATCATTCTAATAGTTGGTTTTAAGCATGTGCCTGAAAATTTTCTTTTGTTGCAGAAGGACTCTGGAGAGGAGGTAGAAGTTGAGGAATTCTATGTGAAATACAAAAACTTGTAAGTAAACTGTGATTTTTTTCCCTTTTAATCGGGATCCCCAATTAAATTCTAAATAAGGATTTAAAAAGTAATTGGAAAAATGAAGCAGGAAGTGGGAATTGGGAAATTTTGGTATGGTTTATTTAGTGCTTTGGAGGCCATTGCTTACTAACTCTTTTGTCTTTGAAATTTCATGAATTTAATTTTTCTGGAAAATGTATGATTGGTGTAAAAGCTGACTAGCTTTCATGTATAACCAAGAAATTCTTTTCAGAAGGGATAAACCCTCCTACAATAAGAGAAAAGTGAGTAAAGTAATATTTGCCTGTCCTCTGAGAGTGACTCTTCCTCCTCTGCCAGGCACTTGAGATGAGATCTCTCCTGTCAGGGGAGGGCTCTAGAAACTTAGGACATCATTCACATTTTGAAACGCAGTCAGCTGTGATTTTGTTTGTCTGTTTTTGTTTAGTAAATTCAAATACATAACTTTTAGGAAACTGAATTAAGAACACAGTGAGTTGCTGTTGTTTACGGTACACGGAAGACCAGACTCATTTTGACAAGGCAGTGTAGTTGTGGGGATCAGTAGTCATCTGGCTGAAGAAGTTTGCAGCCTTTTTCTAGTCTAAGCAACCATCGCAGAACAAGGACAAAAATCTTCATGGACGATGTAAAAATTAAATTAAAAATGTTCAAGGCAAGACATGAACCTCAAGTACTGTATTAATAGATTCTAGAGTTTAAAGAGAGGCTTCTGGGAGTTGCTATCAAAACAGCCTAAGAAAATTTACCTACTCTTAGAACGTGAAAGCATCGGTCCTATGGTTTCTGTCACCCTCCCTTGTGGCAACCGGCACTGTGTTAATAAACTAACAGAGTCGTGCACTTCTATGAACAGGACCCCTTCCCAAGTGAAAAGATGCAGAAGTCTCTTGCCAGTGTCACTGGGGGAGTGCAGTGACATACAAATACAGCAATAAAAAAAAAAAAATGCTTGGTCTGTATTAGACAGGTGTTGTCATCATTTTGTACTTAGAGCACGATGAGTGTGCGCATGTAGAGATGATACATATGATGTGATTTCCTGCAGGGTCATTTGAGGGAGATGTCAGGATTGGTGAGGAGATAACTAAGTTAGCCAGAGTGAGTTCTCCAGTAGATTTATCAAATCACACACAGAGCAGAGAAGTTTAAGTATTGATTCCCACAAAATGGCACCACCAGTAGGCATCCATCTAGGACAGCCTGTAGAAGCGGAGCTTAAGGGGCTTGACTGGTTCGTGACTAAGTACCGCTGCCAGGCCAGGGGAGACCTGCCATCCTTTGTCGGTCATGGGAGATAATGCACATGTAGTTCTGAAAAAGAGCTTTTCTGTCTGATAGTATTTACTTCTAAGGGAAATTAAAATTTCCATAAAATTAACAGTTTCCATTGACCTTTTATTTTTGACGTAATTTCAGATTTACAGAAAAATTGCAAAATGGGATAAAGAATTCCTGTTTTCCTTTTTGTAATTAAAGAAGTATCTTCTGGAAAGATATTTTTGAGACTCTTAAATGTGCTAACGGTTGCTAAATGGTGATTTACTAATTCTATCACCCATTCTAAATGTATTAGTTGGGTTCCTGCTGTAAGGTCGAATTTGACCTAAATTTACTTCTTGGTAGCTCTGTAGACTTGCAGAGTCTTATTTTATTCAGTGGGCCATCATTCTTTATTATCATATCACTATTTATGATACTCCATTTGCTCACATTATTCCAGGTTTGACCAGTGGGAGCCCCTTCAGGCTGGATCCTATCTCCCTTTGCCTTGTCCCCATCATTCTTCGAGCACTTCCTTACTCTCTGACACCAGAGGATATTCCAGACTCATGTTATAATTTACTTCTTTAAGTCCTGGAATAGATAATTTCTCCAAAGAGCCTTGGTTTCTACTGGAGAATGGCATTTAGAAACCACAATCTAGTCCTAGTCCTAGGTGTGCTCATTACTGCAGGGAGTCAGTGCTCCTGGGACCTCTCCGTGGAGAGGGCTAGGTGGGCCCCCTGCACATGTCCATGAGTGTGCGTGCACATGTGTGCAATACAGGTTACATGTACGCACCTATGTTTGTTACACATACACACATAACTTCTGTGTACCTACCTGTCTACTTTCCTAACAGTGATGAAAATCAATGCCTTTATAGCAATAGTTTTTTTAAAGATAAATTTGACAGAGAAACAGTGAGAGAGGGGATACAAGCATGGGGAGGTGGGAGAGGGAGAAAAAGGCCTCCTGTCAAGCAGGGAGCCTGATGCGGGGCTCGATCCAAGGACCCTGGGATCATGACCTGACCCGAAGGCAGACACGTAATGGCTGGGCCACCCGGGCACCCAGTTTTGGTTTTATTTCAGCAGCATGACAGGATTCATTGAGTCCTTTCGCCTTCCAATAGTAATGACTCCCTTCTTCAACCATGAGACACCTGGCTCTTATTATTCCTAATGTATTTGTTTATTTGTCAGTTCTAGAATATACAGGAAGTGTTTTCTAATTTACTAGACCATATTTTTTGTGAAAAAGAAGCCTACCAACTATAAAGTTCATTCAGTGTTTGGAATTTTTTGTGCTTAGCCAAAGGGTTTTTAGAAGCTAAATACTTGGTTCAGAATTTCCTTGGGCTAATTCTTCCCCTCCCCTTGGGCCCCTTTCAGGGTGGCTGTGTTATTTATTTGGTACTCAGTTTGGTCTTTAGTTCCTATCTGTATCTGTATTCCATTTTAGCACCCCATCATTCTTTTTCTTTTCTTTTTTTTTTCTTTTTTCAAGATTTTATATGTTTATTTGAGAATGAGAGAGACAGCATAAGCAGGGGGAAGGCCAGAGTTTGGAAAGGGACAGGCAGACTTCTCGCTGAGCAGGGAGCCAGATACAGGAGTCAATTCTAGGACCCTGCGATCATGACCTGAGCCGAAATCAGACTCAACCTGACTGAGCCACCCAGGTGCCTCAACTACCCACCATTCTTGTTGATCTTACTTATTTTCTTTTTTTCAAGTTCACAAAATACTCACATGGTTCAGAAGTCAGAACTTCTACATAAGGGTACTCAAAGACACGTATTTTCTCTTCCCCTCAATCCCTCAATCCTTACTTACCTTCTCATTAATCCCAGATTTAGCCTTTCTGTACTTTTTGGCATGAACATGCAGATAATCTATATATGTATGTGTGTGTGTATAAATATTTATACATAAAAATATTTTATACATATAAAATATTATTTTCCCCTTTTTTCTTACATACAAAAATAGCAATGATCAATAGATATTTGCACTTGGCTTTTTAATAATATTATATTTTGGAAGTTACTCAATATCGATCCATAAGGTCTTCTTCATTCTTTGTTACTGCTGTGTGGTACTCCGCGGCATGGCTGTATCATTGCTCATCCAGCCAGTCTCCTGTGTGTGTGGGCATGTAAATGGCTTCCGATGTTTTATAGCTACAGACAGTGCTATAGCATATATTCTCATGCCTGTATATTATCAGATTGTTGGAGGCACAGTTTGAGGATGAATTCCTAGGAGTGGGCTTGCTGTATTCAGAGGAGAAAATATATGTAGTTCTGTTAGGTATTGCCACATTCCCTTTCATAAGAGGATGGCCCTTTGCATTCCTACTGACGATGTAAGAGACCACCTCTCTGCCTACAACCTTTCCAATGTAGTGTGGTGGTTTTACTTTTTGTGAGAAATTGTATTTCGCTTTAGTTTTTTTTTAAATTTATGAATGAGAATATCTTTTTGTAAGTTTAATGACCATTTTTGTATTTTCTTTTATCAGTTGCGTGTTCATGTCTTATGCCCACCTTTCTGTTGTGCTTTCGTCCTTTTTCTGTGTTCTGTGTTGCAACTGTGCTTTCCCAGTTTCAATGGTCCTTTGACTTTTTGTTTTTATTGCACTGTAAATTGTTCTTTCGTAGTTAGATTTATTAATCTTTTCTCTTATTGGATATTGCTCTTGAGCCATAGCAAGAAAGCTTTTCCCTACCACCAGCTTAAAGAGGAATTTGCCGTGTTTTCCTCTGGTACCTGCATGGTCTCGTTTTCTGTATATAGGGGCTTAATCATCCACTTGGTGTTTATTTTGGGTATGGTATAAAGTATAATAATACTTGTTCCAATTTTATACTTTCCCAAATATTGTTGTTCTAACACCATTATTGAAAAGCCCATCTTTGTCCTGGTGATTTGAGATGTAACCCTTATCATGTACTAAATTTATATATTTATTTGGAAACATATTTGTACCTTTTTCTTTCTTTTTTTTTTTTTTTAAAGAGAGCAAGCAGGGGCAGGGCAGAGGGAGAGAGGGAATCTCAAGCAGACATTGCACTGGGCTTGATCTCATAACCCTGAGATCCTGACCTGGGCTGAAATCAAGAATCAGATGCTCCACCCAGGAGCCCCATACCATATTTTAATCCTTTGGTCTGCCTGTCTGTTCCTGAGCCAGTAGCACACTGTTTTACTCATAAAGGCTTAAAGTGTATTTTAATATCTGGTATATGTAGTTTCCCCTAAAAACTCTTCCTTTTTAGTATTTTCTTGGATTTTCTCACATGTTTGTTTTTATATATAAGTCAGTATTAACTTGTCTAGCACCATAAAAATGCTTGTTTATGGGACACCTAGGTGGCTCAGGTGTTAAACATCTGCCTTCGGCTCACGTCATGATCCCAGGGTCCTGGGATCAAGACCCACGTCGGGCTCTCTGCTCAGTGGGGAGCCTGCTTCTCCCTCTGCCTGCTCTTCCTCTGCTTGTGCTCTCTCTGTGACAAATAAATAAATAAAATCTTTTTAAAAAATGCTTGTTTATGCATTTATGGATTTATGGTTTATGACATTCTGTCATGCCATCTAAAAATAAGGATGTCTTTCTAGTTGATTCAGCTCTATTTTTGTGTCTTTTAGAAGGGTTTTAAATATTTCTTTATATAAATTTCACACATTTTTTAAGTTTCACACATTTAATATTTCTTTATATAAATTTCACACATTAAGATTTATGACTAAGCCTTTAATCTTTGTTGATAATGTAAAAGAGTTTTTCTCTACTGTTGTTTGTGTAAATGGAAGCTATTGATTTCTGTGTGTTAATTTTATATCCTGGTATACTGCTAAATTATTTCATTTTATTATTTGAATTAGTTTTCAAATTGATTCTCTAGGGTTTTCCAGTTATATAATCATACAATTTGCAAATAGAGATTATTTCTTATTTTCCAATTATTTTTCCCCCATGTTGTTTTCTCTTGTCTAATAACATTGGCTAATGCCTCAAATACAATATTGAATAATAGTAGAAGCAGTGGGCATCCTTGCCTTGTTTCTGATCTTAGTGGAGGAGGCTGTGGCTTTTCTCCATTTAGTAAAACAGAGTCACTTTCAGCCCAGTTTGCAAGAGGAAGAGTGACACAAAAGGCCTGTGCCCACGTTCCAGCCACACTGATGGTGCTGGAAAGGCATGTGTACCTCAGCAGACACACAGTGTTGACTTGCACCCGTGCCTTTTTCTATCCAAGAAGGAGATTAGACTCGGTTATTTTTAAAATATTTGTTTCTTGGGGCACCTGGGTGGCTCAGTGGGTTAAAGCCTCTGCCTTCGGCTCAGGTCATGGTCTCACAGTCTTGGGATCGAGCCCCGCATCGGGCTCTCTGCTCATCAGTGAGCCTGCTTCCTCCTCTCTCCCTGTCTGCCTCTCTGACTACTTATAATCTCTATCAAATAAATAAATAAAATCTTTTTTAAAAAATTTGTTTCTTGATAAATGCAGAAACAGTATTGCGTATTATTTACTGGAAATTAGGAAAATACTTTAAAGTAGAAAAGAAAATACTTGCAATCTTACCACCCAGAAAATACCATAATCAACATATTGATGCATTTTCATCTAGTCTCTTTTCTCTGTGTGTGTGTGTGTACAGGGTTTATCAACTCCTAGCCTATCAAGGCATACGTACTTAATGTCCTTATCTCCCTCAGTCAGTTGTACAAGGACTAAATCAGTCCTACCTTTTGCATATTAGACTTTACATAAATATAAATGATATGATACTTAATATCGTAAGCCTTTCCCATGTCATTAATCATTTTTGACAGATTTTAGAATGGCTGTGTAATTTCTAAGAGTAGTAGTACCTTGATTTTGAAATAGGTGCATATTCAGGCACCTCATTTCTTTTTAATGTCCTCACCAGAAAGAGAGATAAGAGATAGTCCAGGCTATCTGGGGCAGGGAGAAAATGATGGTACAAAAGAATATTGAAATAGCAAACCAAAGAATGTCAAAGCTACCATAAAATATTAACTATATACCTTTGAGTCTCGGAGAAGTAAGAGGGAGGGTGAGAGTGTTCGAGGTAGGGTTAGAGAGAACACCTGTGCTTGGAGCAGGCCTTGGTGAGTCTGAGGAGGAGGGCCTTGCCCCATGTGAGGACCAGGTAGACAGTAGAGAGCGACAAATTCACAGCGTTCCAAGAGAGGGCATTTCACAGCTCCTGGAAGAGTGAGGCTGGGAGGGCGGAAACTGCCCAGGAGCTGGTGGGGCAGGGTGTTCAGAGAGTAGGTGAGGGCTCTCGTCCTTTGGATTGCTCTGGAAGGACTAAGTTATGTTTACCTTTGCTGTTTTAAATCAGAATTCTCTTAACTTGATAAAAACCTTTTATTTCTCAATTAATGATAAAAGGCTCAAAATGTAAATTCATAATTAAGGCCACCCTGTAGTGCTAATTGTTTTGTATTGAAGTGTAATCTGTTCACGTATGAAAACAGCTTTTGTTAGTAGGTCCTTTTCTTTTGTTTAATGGGAGATAAATAAGAGAGCTGGGGGCTCAGGACGGAAGACAAATTTCAGGCACAATTACTGATTTTTTTCTTATTCTCAAACATGAATAATTGTATTGAATGTTGATCAGCAGCCTCTATTAGTAGGTAGACCGCTTATTTCATTAATTATTTAGTTGATTTTGGGGGAATAACAAGATTATTTTCTACGTGTTTCAAGTATATTGTTTTATTCTTTTAGCTCTTATCTTCATTGTCAATGGGCATCTGTAGAAGATCTGGAAAAAGATAAGAGAATTCAGCAAAAGATCAAACGATTTAAGGCAAAGCAGGGCCAGAACAAATTCCTTTCAGAGGTATGAAATACCCAGTTAATTTTCTTAACTAGTAACCTTATTAAAATATTCTGAGTTTTGAGTTTTAGGTTAGCAAATTACTAAGAAAAACTAGTCTCCCTCATTTGGTGCTGTTACTTGCATATTGGTAACTGGTTATTGCTAAAAAAAATTTGTAAACAGGAAATTTCTCATTCTTCCTGTTGCTTAGTCTAGAAGATACTGGTCCCTATGATATTATGTGGAAATATGATGGTATCATTAAAATCTTGTAATGAAAGTACAGTTAGCAGATGATGAAAAAAGTGGTTAAAAGTTCTATTAAGACTTATTGAGGTATAAAGACTCCACAGTAACTATTAAATACAATTTCTAGAATATAAGTTACTTCTGTTAAGGAAAGTATGTGGCCGATTTCTTTTGTTCAAGTTAATGCCTGTTTATGGACTTTACCAAACTCATTCTTACAAATGATGTGCTATGGTATAGAAATTGGTGTTATGTCTTTGCCTGTCTCGCTTTATCCTAAGTTATTGATGATGAAAAGGTAACCATACCTAGGGCAGGGAAGGAAATCTGCATTTTTTGAAAGAAATGTCATGTTCCCCTTCAGCCTACTCGATTGCATAAAAAAATGCTTTTGCAGACTACTTACTGGGGTCTCTGGACTTTAGCTCACCAGTTTGGTTTCACTTACAGCCTCAAGAAGATAAAAGAGAAACCTTCACACTGAAAGATTAAACTTGCTGATTTATTAGTTTTCCTCTCCATAAAGGAGTTAACAGCATGTAAACTGTAAAGAAGTGTGAAATTTGATGCAAAATAATACCTGTTTAACAACCTACTTCACACCCTCTCCCCTTTTTGGACATGGAGGGGTGAGGACGGAAGAGTGTTCAGTATTTTTATGTCATAAAATCCTTATAATCTCAGGTGACAAGTCTGTGTTCTCCTGGAATCTGATTTCCGTGCTCCCAACGGGCAGATTGTAAAATTTGTATTAGATGTGTGATTGGGTGGTGGTGGTTTTATTGGGCATATGTCTCATCACCACCTTTCCTGATCTGAGGATTCAGCTTCTTTGCAGTGCAGTAATTAACACTGAGGGGAATGGCGTCGTCACATGTGACTCACCTCTCAGAGAATATCTAAGTGATTTTTTTTTTGAAAGGGCAGTTCCTAAGAAATATCATAAAGTCCCCTATTTTTTGTGCCCTTCTTGATGATTATTGGGCAAGTTGAAATCATTGGCTTTCTTTTAGAAAGAGACATACATTCTGTTGACATTTTCTCTATGGATCAGTGTAGGGAGAAGGAAAGAGTGCAGTGGTAGCCGTTTCCCACTCCCAGCCCAAACCCCATCCCTAAGTCCTGGTTCTGTTTATGAAATTTGTTTGGACTCTGCGGGTGTCAGATGCAATTTAGGGATTTGTACCTGGCCCTAGCTATGTGGCTTTATCTATTTGGGTCCCCCTATATGAATAACCTGTACCACAACTGAAATACATTATCTTGAGTGGTAACTTGGCAACTAGAAATCTTAATTTTTGTCCCAAGTGGAAGTAGCATAAACTCCAGTCTGAACAGATGATCTGAGGGCAAGCACAAAAGTATAGCAACTCCCTTCCTCTCTTTCTCGTTTACAGACACACACACATACGCGCGCGCGCGCGCGCGCGCACACACACACACACACACACACACACACACACCGTTCCGTAGACAGTCCTGGCTTCAGGTGTCCCGTGGTTCTGCTACTTTGGCATTTTTAATTATGACTGCTTTTGCATTCTTTGTTTCACCTTAGGCACCCTCGTAAGCCCGCTGCAGCTGAAATCTGTGTTTAAATTGGAAATCGTATCTCATGCTTGATGATGCAGGTTACTCACTAGCAGGTTGGAAGTGTTCAGGAATAAGGTTAAGGATTTTAATTCATCAATGAAAGCTGCCGTTTAAGAATAAGGTGTCTTAAAAGGAGCTTTTGTCATCAAAACCTAGTTTATGGAAAGTTTTCAGTGTTCATGCTGTATATGAATAATGCATACATATTGTGTGCCTGAACCTAGAAGCTTTTGACAAAGCCAGTGCATTAATACATTAACATTTTAAATGAACTGAACATTTCAATGAATTTTTTGCCTTACTAATCAACGCTGTGTAAGGGCCTGAGGCATTTGAAACACGTTTTTGTATTTCTGATTCTTTTTTTCATAATTCAGAGTTCAAAGGACCCAAACCAGATGTTTTAAATGGACACAGTAGCCCAGAGAATGTTTGCTGTCCTTGAGCCAACTGTGACCAAACAGCTTATCTTTTCAACCTGCAATTTAGAGGATATGAACAGTATCCAAGTGACTTCTAATATGTCTTGCAAAAGCCTTTTAATTGCAGTTATGGTACTGATAGAATATGTCTTCTGTTTTCTGACTGGCCTGACTCTGACTTCTTTAAAGTCTGGCATAGTCTGTAATTTCTCTTTGAGCCATATTCTGTTATTTTATTCTTTTATAGGCGATAACTTGCAAGCAAGTTAGTATTACTTTACTTTTGTAAAGATTGTTAATGTGTTGGCTAAATAACCCAATTATTTAAGCCTCATTTCTTTAGCCTTAATATTTTTAGCCAGATGCTCTATTTTCAGTGCAAATAAATCATTAGAATGCTTAGATTAACGATAAGACCATATTCAAATGAGGTACTAATATTGATAGGCAAAGACGACCAGACACACTAAACTGTTCACACGAAAATAGGAAATTCACTGGTTTCAGTGTTTTTAGCTTTGGAATAGCATTCTGTAAATGATGCTATAAGGCCTCAGACAACTCCAGTAGTTACGAGACTCCAATCGCACTTACTGTGCATGGCTCTGAGTCTTTATTGCGAGCGTAGTTTCGAGAATGCTAAAAGCATTGCATGCCATAAGCCTTTTGGATTGCTCATTAGTGAATTGTAATTTCACACTTCATTTAAAATATTCTTAAACATTCTCTCACAGTAAAAAGGTTTCACACAGTAATTAAAAGACCCAGTTAACAAAGTCTGAGAAGTCTGATTTCCTCATGGGGAATGATTTTGCTAAATTGTAGCATTTCAATTAATATAATAGAATTTGCCAAATATCAGTTTTATTTTGCTGTGACCCAAAATATTATTGTCTGGAGAAAAGTGAAATAACGTTTACTCTCAGGAATTAAATAAACATTTTAACTTTTTTGTCCTTTGGTGCAGATTGAAGATGAGCTTTTTAATCCAGATTATGTGGAGGTTGACCGGATAATGGACTTTGCACGTAGCACAGATGAGCGGGGAGAGGTAACAGAAGATCATTTGTATTAGGGGGCAGTGACTCAGATGGTTTATGTGTGTTTACAGAGAGTGATTATAGAATCCTAGATCTCATCCTGGTCAGAGCCTTGGATCATGACACAGTTGGTCTAAATTTAACTGAAACTTATTGACTGTTAGTTTTATGACCTAATAATAGTGCTAAATGTGTTCTTTGTTTAGTGTGAGAGCTTTTTAAAAGAAATCAATTTTCAATATGAAGCAAATACATTGGCGTTTTACACGATTTCAGAATGTGATCAATAAAGAAGAATTCAGTACGGTTTAGTATAAACCCAGTATGAAGCACAGATTTCCCATACATAATTAAGAGTGCTCTAAGATGTAGCAAAATGGAATTTAATGTTACTTAACATTGTACATCCTTAGTGAAGCTGATGAACCTCATTTAATGTACTGCACAGAGGACAATGTAAAATAATTCTCTTTATGAGATCTTGGCATTTCTCATGTTGCTTTGCAAAACTATGTGAGGTTGTAAAGGACAGTTGATTAGGGCGGTAAGAGTGGGGATGAGTCTAGTGCCTGAGCTTATTGTCTCAGTAATGATGTATGCACCCACCATGAGTTCTGTCATTCCTGGCATCTTCATGTAAAGTTAGTTTTATATAAAATGTTTAGATCTTGCTTATCTAGTGAGAGTCTGCAGTGAGCTTCCTTTTTTTCCCCCCAAACTCTTTATCGTGAAGTCCATGATGTTTTAAGGACCATGTCTGTAATGTGATGTTTACTTTTCTAGCTTTACTTGGCTGTACTTAAAAGAAAATTGTTTTATTGCATATTTATGTAGTACAGTGTATGTTTTTAACATCACTACCAGGTCAGTGTACCTTAGTCTTGAAGTGAATGCTTGACAACCCAAGTATTTTCTCAAAGACAGACAAAGGAGATCCTGTTGATCTGCATTACTACCCAAAATATTTTGTTCTCCAATCTACAAGAGCTCAAACACTTTATTATTTATTTGTTCTTTAAAGTTTCAATTATGTAATCTCTACAGCCAACATGGGGCCCAAATTGACATCCCCAAGATCAAGAGTTGCCTGCTCTTCTGACTGAGCCTGCCAGGCACCTCCAAACACTTTATTTTAATGTGATTGAATATAAGTAATACTTATCTCTTTAAGAAAAAGGCAGAGATGGTAATAAATTCAAGCTTGTTTCTCATTCCTTAAGAAACTAGCCAGTAATGTAAATATACTATGGTGATTTACCATATAAGTCTGAATCAGACACCTGATAAATGATTTTGCACAGATTAGAATAAGGCTTAAATTCAGCTGTGTTATTTCCTGGCCATTTCTTCATATTTTTTGGCTTTTCAACATAGCAGTGAATTAAATAAAAATTAGCTGGTTCTGATGATACCCAGTAACATTATTTCCAGTTTACACTTGTTACGATCAACTAGGGATGACTATGTTATGGTCGCAGTTTTAAATAAACTTCTCCCAACTCATTCTCACTGTTGCTGGGTTGTAGTATCTCTCAGGAAGTAGTTGTGTGTGTGTGTGTGTGTGTGTGTGTGTGTGTGTGTGTGTGTTTGTTTGTGTTTGTGTTTCAGTCCAATGAATCCAATTCTAATTTATTTCAACCTGGTCCAGCCGGTGACTCACTACCTGGTGAAGTGGTGCTCCCTGCCGTATGAAGACAGCACTTGGGAGCTAAGGCAGGACATAGATCAAGCGAAGATCGAAGAGTTTGAGAAACTAATGTCCAGGGAGCCAGAAACAGAGCGTGTGGTAAGACTTGGCTAACGGTGAAGGATTTAATTTAAAAATAGCCTAGTGTGGTGTGGCCTTGGAGAAACCACTAATGGGATTTACTGTATTTGAAACAGGAGCGACCTCCTGCTGATGATTGGAAGAAATCGGAGAGTTCCAGGGAGTACAGAAACAATAACAAACTCAGGGAATACCAGTTGGAGGGAGTAAACTGGCTACTTTTCAATTGGTACAACATGTATGTACAGCACGTTTTTCTTCACCCGTAAGAAGGCCTGTACCTGTTCTCCTTTGTAGTCACTGAAAATATTGATCAAGTAATGTCACACTTTAATGTCTAAAAAGAATTATGAAAAACAGCCAGGATTGGAAGTATGCTTCATATTTATCCGACAAACATTAATGTAGAGATATTAATAGAAGTATGTAGAAATGATTTTTATGCCTTAGAGGATTTTGTTGACAAAGAAATGTATTTGGTTGAACTAAGAGAACATTTGAGATATGCATTTGTGATTATAGTAGTATATATTTTGTGAAAAAGCAATGTCTAATATCTGTGCTTACTAAACTTTTCGTGTTTTATTTCCTTCCCAAAGGCGAAACTGCATTTTAGCAGATGAAATGGGTTTGGGAAAAACTATCCAGTCCATTACATTTCTCTATGAGATATATTTGAAAGGAATCCATGGCCCTTTTTTAGTAATTGCCCCATTGTCCACAATCCCCAACTGGGAAAGGGAGTTCCGTACCTGGACAGAGTTGAACGTGGTTGTGTATCATGGGAGTCAAGCTAGTCGTCGGACCATTCAGTTGTATGAAATGTACTTCAAAGATCCCCAGGTAAAACGTTAAAACAAGTGGTATTCTTTATGCCTATTACGTACGTTTCAAGGTACTGGATAGTAAAATGGTCTGTGACATTTTGGGGGCAGGTCTAGATTTTACAAAATTGAGAAATTTGCTCTAGATTTCTTACCCAATTGTGTTATATTTTCACATCTTATAAGTATAGCTAATTTTTATAGCTTTGGTCATTCAGATTATCCGATCAGAATAAATGAAATATTTATCATTTAATGTTTTGATACGCTAATTGGTTTTATTTTGCAAGCCTATGAAAAGCTAAACAAAAAATGGTGTTATTAAAAATAAGTGGAAAGAATATTTTGTTAAACTACTTCTAGTTTTGTTAAACTAGAAGTAAAAATTACGAGGCATGCAATGTTGAGTGAAATACACCCAAAGGGAAGAGCTTCTGCCCTCTTAGGAGCACTTGGTACAATTTTTTACTTATTCTTGTTGCCTGTATACGGTTATTCTAGGATACCGACAGTAAAGCATTGTAAATGACAAGGAAGAATAGTATCTGCCAACATAGTTTTAAGCTGTAGGTGGTAAGGAGAAGTCATATTACTGGAAATAGGACAGAGTTTTGTTTCATAGGTTTGCTTTAAGTATAAAATCTACAGTTAAATACTTCAAGGAGAAAAATACTGAAATCTGTTTTAGTATTTATCTCTACATTTGAGAGAGAGTTAAAAGTTCTACCCTAAGTGAATTTTTTTTCATTTTAGCACTGCAATAGTCAAAATTAAGTTACAAGAAAAAAAAAAAAGGTTTAAAACAGTAGTAAAGTTTTTAAAAGCTACCTTAGTACTTAATCCCCTTGGCTTTTCACCTCTTTGGGGTCTGTAGGCTATAACTAGAATGACCACACTTCATGGCACTTTATTACATAGGGTCTGTAGGGAAATTAGGTAGGAAATTTTACAAAAAAGTTTAGATTTCTTTATAAAGGAAGAAGTTTTTAAAGCTCCCCTGCAAAACACCTGAAAAATGAAATACAGGTGTTACGTAAAATAAAGATGTCTCCAAAAGATAAATACATCTGTTTTATGCTATTTATTAATCAAAGTTAATGTAATCTCTAATCCTAAATAATAATTTAGAACTGTTCTCATAGGGTCGAGTGATAAAGGGGTCCTATAAGTTTCATGCCATCATCACTACATTTGAGATGATTTTGACGGATTGTCCTGAGCTGCGGAATATTCCATGGCGCTGTGTAGTCATTGATGAAGCCCACAGGCTGAAGAATAGGAACTGCAAGCTGCTAGAGGGGCTGAAGATGATGGACTTGGTCAGTGATCGTCTTGATGACTTCATTGAACCCGCATAGAATCGTTACTGACTCAGTGTTCCCCCTGCTCTGAATGTGACTGATACCTGTGGAGGGTGTTTGCAAAGCCTGTCCGATATGGTGATACGTCCTCCTGAGCTTTTAGTTACTCAAAAGTTGCTGCCATTCTTGATTCTTACATTGTTGGCTGGTGACTTTGTGCAGTTACAGTCGGGGATAGTCAGGATGCTTTCTCTGAAGTGAGTTTCAAGTACTTGAAACTCATTTTTATTAATAAATATTGCCAATTCATAAACTGGTAGGCCAGCCTTTGTCCCAGTGGTTCTAGTGAAGTTATATTCTAGGGCTCAGTGGTTTTGACACATTGGATCCAGTAGGACTTGTAGGGGCAAGTTTTTTGCATGGGTTAATACCTGGCATTGGTCAAGTCCACAGAGACGCATAGAAGTTTGGGGCATTTTAAGACCTTGAATTTGATCTGGAGTTTTATGCCAGACTTACCCCATCCTCTCCCTGCTTCCTAAGAGGTGGTCAGGTTTTTCTGATGAGGTTTTTCTGGATTGTTTTCGGTAGGAGTGTTATGGGATAATGTAGAGGTGGTAGGATTTGATTGATTTTCTGTTCCATGCTTCTGTGTGTTTGGTTTCCTGGCAGAAATTATTACATGACTTCAGTCATCCTCAGACTTCTTTGTTCTCTGTAGTTTGCAAGGTGGGTTTTGATCACTTGTTTTCATTTTTAATGTACACTTTAAAAGCGATGTTACTGTCATTCAGTATGTCTTGGATGTTTTGCTGAGTTTTTAAAAAGGGCAAAAGATTTTTAAAATCTCTTTGATGTTGACTTCTGTAGATTAATTTGATCTCTTGTTAATTGAGAGTTTGAGATGGGAAGAACATTCTATACGTTTGTGGCTATAAATTTTTTTACTGAAGACTGGTGCCACCAAAAAGAACACTTAAAAGCTTTCTGTTGCAGCTGGTTCTTTGAAGCAATTTCTTTTATTCATTAGGCAGCGATTCTTTTAATTAAAAACAATCTAGTTTTATTTAGAGGGAAAAAGTCTGACTGAATTATTGTTAAGGATGGGATTTCCCATCCTAAGACCTTTCTCAAATCAGTTTATATTGGTGACCAGTCAACAAAAGAAAGGAGAGCACCTAGAGACACTGACTAGTCATGGAGACATGGGTGAATATGTAGAAAAGAGAAACTCTGCGACTGTATTTGGTCTCTCCAGGCAGCACCCGAACCTTACGTTTGCAGGCACATGTGAGCGTTGGTAAGATACTCTGTGTCTACCCGAGTCGGGACCCATCTTCACAGTGGTCCACAGAAAAGACAGTACTATTTTCTGAAGGCTTAAATAGTTACCTAAGTTCATCTAAGTTGTTTCCTATTATTAGTTTCTGTGCTCCCAGGAAGTCGATTCTAACTGCAAACTATGTTCCATTGGTGCATACAGATGAGTTAAATGCTTCAACATCATACGGTCTGATTGTCATTGGGAGACGCAAAATAATTTTCTGTTGTTTATTAGTAACCCTTCATTAATGAATAGAATCTCTTACCCAGATAATTTTTCTGTTACGTACTGCAGTGTTCCCTAACTTTTTTTCACATAATGGCACATCTGGAGAGTGATAATGTTCTGTGTGTACATTACAGTATGTCCTTGTGGGGCAAGCTGAGAATGCTGCCCACGGCCGCAGGTGACCGGCCCTGGGATCCTGACTCTCAGCCCTGCTGGCTGCCTCAAGGACTTGCATAGCTCTAACTCATTCTTGGCTCATGCACTGGGAATCTATGATAAGCAGATGAACAAAATAATTGTTTTTCTGATGATCAAGAATCATTATCTTAGAGGAGATGTTTTCAAGATGGAACACAGTATGGTTGTTTCAAATTAGAATGCAGTTGTATTTGTCTAGTTCTGAAGAACTCATTGGTTGGCCTCTAAGTCCTTACTTACAGTAAACACCATGAGAACTTATACACTGGCCATTTCTTATTCTTCTTTCCTGGAATTAGTCATGGCAAGAATAACAACCAGTAAGTTTACCAGCTACAGAGGAGGTCAGAGGGGACTGCTGTTTCCCGCACTAGGACTCAGTGAGGATGAAGATGGGCTCGAGGAGGGTCATATTCTAAGTGCATTCTCAGAAAGAGAGGGCCAGTGAGGGTCTTCAGCTCTCCCATCACAAAGGAAATGCTTGTGAAGATGATCTGTAGAGGGACAATTATGGTCTCCACCATCCTCTACAGGAGCTCCGGAAAGCAAAGCCGTCTCCTTGTCCCTCGGTGACAAGGAGGGGATTCTCTGGAGGTGGTAGGAGTTCTTCATTGATTCTATCATCTCTTCATTGTCAGGAGGCCTCATACAGATTAAGGGGTCTGTTGAAATGAAATGAAATGGTCATCACTCCAGCAGAGCTAAAAAGAATGGTAATGTTTTCAAGCCAAAAGCATATTTGCTGACATAGTTGAGCTTGGAGGTGATAAGCTTGCTGGCCCGAGTCTCTTACATGATGTTGCATGACACTCTGTGTATTCACCACGTGTTATTTCACAGTCACTTTCAAACGGAAACCTGGTTTTATTCCACTACTCATATGTAACCTTATAAAAATGTCTTGTGTGTAACCATTTGGGATAACTGGCTTTCAAAAGACCTTGAGGGAAATCATAAAAAAGGAGTCCCTCTCAGGGCGCCTGGGTGGCTCAGTTGGTTGTGGCCAGCTCTTGATCTCTGCTCAGGTATTAATCTCGGAATTGTGACTTTAAGCCCCCTGTTCAACTTAAAAAAAAAAAGAACCCCTTTCCTTTTTTCAGATACACTTATTTTGAAATGAGTAAGTTAAAAAGGTTTTTTTCTGAAGTATTTGTTTAGAGGTTAAGGATTTAATTCAATCATAAGGGATAGGAGAAAACTGGGAGGTAGTCTTTAGTATCAATATAGCTCTTTCCTGAATCTGTGACAGTTTAAAAAAATTCTTCGATAAGGTAATTTAGAACCAAAGTATGTCAGAGACTGTGGCCCATGTTAGTCACCAGTATGGTGATATATTAGAACATCGTCATCATCATCATGTCTATTTTTTTTTTGTTTTTTTTTTGAGAAGGGTGTGGGGGCAGAGGAAGAGGGAGAGGAAGAATCTTAAGCAGACTCCACACCCAGCATGGAGCCCGATGCAGGCCTGGATCTCACAACCCTGAGATCATGACCTGAGCTGAAATCGAGAGTCAGACACTTAACCGATTGAGCCACCCACACACCCCTATATTAGAAAATCTTGAACTGACTTGCAGACTCCTTACTCTTTATGAATTTAGTGAGTCTGAAGATGACGGTGGTCTGTGTATCTTCCTGAGAGACATCTTTGTTCAAAAAGGAGAAACGGAGAAAGAAAAGCAAACTGAACTGCTTTACCTTACTTTCAGAGAACTTCCGTGACATATAAGACGTGGTGGATATTACAAAAATGAGTGTGTTCTTACCCTCCTTACATCACTTATCTCGTATTTACTGAGCATATACTCTCTACTCAGCAACCAGGTCTTGTCAGATTGCACGTTAAGTCCGAATAATTTGAACCTACTAGAAGGTAGGATCACTTTCTGAAGTAGTTTTATTTGCTGTACTATGTATCAAGTGGCCAAACAAAATACTAAATAATAAGATCCTTAAGATTAATAAACTCACCATTGTTAAAACTGGTCACTGAGAAATGGCTCCTCTGTGTTGGATAAAAAAAATACAGGCGAGGATACAGATCCATAAGGAAAGCTGGAGCGAGAACTCGTAAACAGGAAGAATTATCTTAAAGAAATAACCTAACTTGGTTCAAAGAAACAAAGTTAGAAATAGCATCTGTTTAAAAAAAAAAAAAGTGTTTGTGGTATTTAAAACCAAGCTGACCTCTTCGCTAGTTTGAAATTTTTGCAGAACAGAATAGTTTTTCATATGCTGTTGCATGTAGAAGAACTTCTTTTGTCTCCAGAGTGAGTCATGCAGGAAGCAGATGGGGAGAAGAGAGCACTGTTGATGTAGAGAACAGAAAGAAGCATGTGAGCTTTCTCGGAGTCTAGGGACTTTAGGAAAAAAACTTTGGTGGAGAAAAAAGCATTGGGACCCAGGAGACTGGCAAAGCCATGGCACTGAAATGTTGACCTAATAACCCCAGGAAGAAATGAAATGGCGTGGTGTGTTTACGGGGTCTGCCGCGTTCTAGAGGGCCCATGCCGTGCGTCCGTCTGAAGCAGGGTCCGTGATTTTCTTGTGTCTCTGCCTTTGTGCCCTCTACCTTTATGTATGGTGGATGCTGAGTGAGCATTCATGAAATGGAAAATGGATATCTAGAGAGAGGTTTTGGTTTTATTTATTTTTAAACATTTTATTTACTTGAGAGAGATAGAGCATGTGCACGATCAGGGCAGAGAGGGAAGGGAGAGGGTAAGAATCTCAAGCAGAGTCCTCTCTAAGCACGGAGCTTGTCCGGGGCCCAAACTCATGTTCCCGAGATCACGACCTGTGCCGAAATCAGGAGTTGGGCACTTGACCGACTGAGCGTCCCAGGTGGCCCAGTAGAGAGGCTTGCATTTTAGGAAACTTTCTGTACGACTTGCTCAGTTGCCTTCCTTGTGCACCTGCAGGAACACAAAGTGCTGCTGACGGGGACGCCGCTCCAGAACACTGTGGAAGAGCTCTTCAGCTTGCTGCATTTCTTGGAACCGAGTCGCTTCCCTTCAGAAACCACCTTTATGCAAGAATTTGGTGATCTGAAAACAGAAGAACAGGTACTCATCACGTCTACTTTGTACTTTAGTCATGTCACTGAAGATGAACCCATGAAATGGCAAAGCATTGCTGTTTAGCTTCTTAGAAAAAGTCAAGTCAAGTGAGCTCTGTATCTCCTTTCCTTGAACATTCCAAGTCTTCATTATGGAGGTTTTCTTGTTTGGCTCTTTGCCCTCAGGAAGGGCAGTTGGAATTTGTTGGGAGAGGTTACTTACCTGTTCATGGTCAATTTTCAGAGACTGCTGTGCTATTCAGGTTGATGATTTTGCTTTGTGTACTTTTTTTTTCTTTAGATTTTAGTTATTTGGGGAGAAGCAGGCTCACTGCTAAGCGGAGTGTCTGACGCGGGGCTCGATTCCAGGACCCCGAGATCATGACCTGAGCTGAAGGCAGAGGCTTAACTGACTGAGCCTCCCAGGCACCCCTGCTGTGTAGACTTCTGAGCGCAGTGTCAGAAGGCATGGGAACTTGTAGTTATCTGCCCCCTAGAGTTTTGGGATTCTAACATTATTTTTTAGCTGTGTATGCTTGGCCACGTTGCTTTCTTTTCTACATACTTTCATTTAAACTACTTGGAAAGATTTCTGTGAGAAATAAATGAAGTTTGTATATGAAAAGCAGGTAGTTATTTTATACATCCTAAGAGTTATGGGAGTATTTATTATTATACTGGTTTTGAAACAGATATGCTTGCAGTATGCTTGTGGTCTTGGTTTTTATGTCTGCCCCTCCACAATTTACTGTCTGAAGCCTCCTAGTTTAGAGTGAAGTCTGTTTTGTTTTAGTTTTTGCTTTCTTAAGATAAAAATGATCTTATCTGCTGTATATCCTATTGCCAGTCAATAGAAACGAGAATCAGAGAGCGACATCTCTGCTTGCTTATTGATGCAGGGAGTAGGGAACTCCTGGCCTACTCATTCTGTTAGCTCTTTTCGGAGTGGAAGGAACCTGAAGCCTAACACTCCCATGTCCCACGAGGTCACCTCTTCCCTCTCCCTCACCATCCCTGTGACTTAAGACAAACAGAAGGGAAAGCTCGGTGAATCAGTTGGGTTCTTTCCTACTGTGTGCTTGTCAGGCCTTCTGGCTGTTCAGGCCCCTGGGCAGCTGAACTAGGCCATCTAACATGGCTTCACTCAACCTTCATGCACTTCTGTCATGAAAGCTGGGAGATTAGTGCCTTCGTGCCCTTACTCGGCTTTGACAAATAAAAACCGATGCTAAATGAATAAGATAATCCTGATTTTTCATGTTAGAATATGCAAGCGGATCACGAAACCAGCATTGACCTAAGGTCCTTTTTTAGGTGCAAAAACTCCAGGCTATTCTAAAGCCAATGATGTTGCGACGTCTCAAGGAGGATGTGGAAAAGAACTTGGCCCCCAAAGAAGAAACTATTATTGAAGTTGAGCTAACAAACATTCAGAAGAAATATTACCGAGCCATCCTTGAGAAGAATTTCACATTTCTTTCCAAAGGTGGCGGTCAAGCTAACGTCCCTAACCTTTTAAACACTATGATGGAGCTACGGAAGTGCTGCAATCATCCGTACCTTATTAACGGTAAGCCTCGGCACTGGTAGACACGTTTGGGTGACTCCAGAAATCCTCTTCTGCCTCCCGACAGAGGATCTGATGCGTCATGGTCATTGCTGGATCCTGTCGCCTCAGCACGGGTTTCACCAACTTCCTGTTCTTCCTGACGCCTCCTCCTGTGGTGTCTGCGAGTGAGGGACCACTGCCCCTGCTGAGCTCTGCCATGGGGCCTCAGCACACCGTTCTCCAACTTCTCTGCCTCCGTGTCTCGCCCCTCGGAAGGAGGTGTTGCTACTAATGCCTAAAAATCATCAGAAGTGCTAACAGTTGAGAGATTGGCCTCAGCTGAGACTTTCTTGCTCTGTTTGTGTGTAAATCAGAGAAGTTGAAGAGGAACTGGTGTGAGAAGGCAGCTGGCAGCTGTCTGGAGGCTTTGGCAGGAGGGAATTTCGGTCTAGAGACCTCTAGGACCTATTCCCTAAGAAGGAGAGATCATTTTAAAACTTTGATAGCAGTTTGTTTCTGTTACTGATGGATAACGTTATGGTCTTCCTGTTTTCTTAACTGAACTGACAGTGTCACGTAACTGATTTGGATAAAAACCTATACTGTATACGTCCCAAAATCATTAAGGGGGTAAACATTGCATGCCTGGGATGTGTGGGACACTCTGGAGGATACAGGAGGCTTCAGGCTTGTCTCGGATGGAGATGAGAGAAGCCACAGGGAAAGCAGTGGCACTGAGACAGTCCTATGGGGGTGGGAAGGAGTTTGCCAGTCAGGGTCAGAAAAAGGAAGGGCATTGAGGCTGATGTAATAACATGAGCAAAGACAAAGAGACAGGAAGACAAAGGGGAACTTGCCCAAAGTGTAAAGTCCGTGTCAGAAACAGTGGGGCAGTGAACGTCAGGCACATACTGAGACCCTGCTGTGGAAACCCTCAAAGGCCGGGCCGTGGGATTTTGGCTTTCGTCTGCAGACAGTGGAGAACCGTGGCTAGTGTTTGAGCTGAGAAATGATTCAGGATGCTTGATCTGGCAGCATCGTATAAAACAGATGGGAGGGAGTAGGGAAAGACATATAAGCAGAAAGACCTGCTCGGAGGCTCTTGCTGCCTGCTGTTGTGGCTGGAGCTCATAGGAGTTAAAGAAAGGGGACAGCCCGCCACGTTGTGTTTGTGTGCAATTAGGTTCCTTTGCAGGGGAGTAGGAACAAAGATCTGTTCACAATCCATGAAGTTCAAGGGCAGCTAATTTAAAGAGTTCCTGATCTTTGACCCCCTGTTCCTGAGTGACACACCTGTCAGCCACCTCAGCCCCACAAGTTCCTATTGTGAGATGACAGAGTGGTCCACGCCTGCAAGACCACCTCAGCGCTGCCTCTGTGGTCACTGCCGTGGTGTGACATCAGTGAATTCCCTGCTACGACGTTGTGCTTTTAGCTCTGTCTTCCAGAGAGATTGTTGTGCGTGATGATTCCATGCTCGCTGCTGCCAGCAGTGATCCTGCCGAGCACCACGTGTTTAGGAGCCCGTGAGGCCATTACAGTGAGCATAACCAGCCTGTCCCTGAGCTGGGGTTGGTGCCTAGGGTGACTGGTGGTGTGAGTACAATGCCTGTGCTTATGTGACACACGCACACACTTGCATTTAATACTTGCTAAAAAGAAAATGAGGAAGAGTAGCCTCCAAGGGGGAAGCGAGAGCAGTCGCAGAAGAGCTGAAATGCCTCTGCAGGATGCGTGTGAGAGGGTTGACCTCGGGTGGCCGTCAGTTCTGTCACGTCTGCCTTGTCTGCTTACATGCTAGTCTCCCGCACCGAGTCGTGCGTCCCGTCCCCCTCTCCCCACCCCCTCCCCAGCACAGCTGGTGGGTCTCTTCCTTGGCTGATTGCTCTGCAGGGTCATCTGCTATACTTCTTGGTTTACCTGGAGTCTTTTAGGACTTGGTGAGACTTGGGTCTGTGGCCATTGTCCTAATTGATCAGACCCTGGAGTCAGCGTTTCTGCCCCTCTAGGTGATGAAGTGTCTATGAAGCCCAAAATATGCCCTTATGTTGAGAAGTTGTAATTTAAAAATATATGTGCACCCTGCCCCCCACATTAGGCATTACAACTGCCCAGATAACTTAACCTGGATGTTGGGGTCCACCGAGGTTGCTCCATGGCCCTATCACCCATTTTCATCCACAGTCTGGAGTAGAACATATACCGATGTGCTGCTGGCCCTCCACACGTGTATCGAGCCAGTTCAAGGGCGTTTTCAGTGTGGCAGTTTACGTTGAAATTTGTACGGGTGGTGGCAGAGTCAGGCGGCCCCAGTCAAGTTCAGGTTCAATTCAGGAAAGCACAACACACTTCTGTAACTGGAAGGTGGAAGCAACTGTATGTGTAAGTTGGTAACCTGTGGTAATGTAAGCAAAGCAGAAGGAAGAAAATTAGAAATGACAATAGAACACAAACCGAGTAATATTTTAAATGTGGGTTAATGTCTTAAGTGCTTAGCACAGTGTTTGGGGTGCTCTGTGAGCACTTGTGTCTGTAGCTGCTGCTTTACTTCAGTAGAATGGAGCATCCAGTTTTAAGTTCCTGTGAGAGTGCAAGTGATGTTGGAAACTTGGTCAAGGTCCCCTAAGGGTCATTTGTTGTCGTTGCTGGGGGCTGGAGGAGTTACAGAGAAGAATAGGCAGAAAGAAAACCAGCCAAAGCTTGCATGATGGAATGAATTTCAGATAGAAAACCCTAACTGTTTTCCTGGTAATCTTCAAAAGACAATAATACCTTGTTTGTGGCTGGATGACATTGGCTAGATAATAACTTCTCGTGAAAGCTAGCAAACATGGCAGTTCCTGTCCTCACCATGACCATCTGTTTAGTGAGAAGACTTCCAGACTGGTTTCAAGTTGTCTTTGATAGCCTCACACACACACACATTTTGAAATATAGCATGAACAATAATTTAGGACTGTGTGAACAAAGTATTTTGGCTTGTCATAACCTATTTCCAGTTAATTTTCAGACTGATATTTATAAATCTAACATCAAGGTAAATAATTGGTAAACTTGGGCACTTTGGCTATGACATTGAAAGGTAGAAATTGCTTTCCTTCAGTACCTTCCCCGACCTTCTTTCCTTTAATTTGTATATAAGTATAGTGCTAGAAGAATCCTATAGGAAATCTGTTTGCTGATATCTTTAAAACTGGCTGCTGCTTTAAGAACCTCAAATTCATAGCAAAGAGCTGGATTGAGTAATTCAGCAGTAGCTTTTGTCAGGTAAGAATGAATGTATTTTAATTTTGACTGTTTTTTATGAGAAATTATTAGTAGCAATCAAAAAGCAAGAAGTTATTTTTCTTATCTCTAAATAAATTTAAAATGAAAACTATTTCTCTGCTAATTTGAGAAATTGTATTTTCAGTTTTTTACTCGAATATTCTAATGTCTGATATTTATCTTGTCAAAATGATTATTTCATTTTTGAAGACTTCATTGACCGTTAGCTTGTTTTAAACTAATATACTGATTCTGAGTTAGAATTTTCATATAGACAAAAAATAACTGCCCAAATACCAGGAGTAAAATCTATTTCTGAGTTGTAAAGCGCTTACACTGTATTGCACATGATCAAACTTTTTAAAAAGACCTAACGTAATACATAGACTTAAACCTATTTCCCTGTCTCCTGAGGGCCGCCTTGTCCTGAATCCAGAACCTAGATTTCTACATTTCATGTTTTGCAAAATATGATTCAGCTTTATTCAAGAATATTCTTTATTCAAGAACTTTCCTGTTAATGCCCTTCCACAGGATTTGGTTTTTACCTTTTCCTCATTAAAACCTTTCCCCTTTTCTCCCCACTTGGAGAAGGGTCTTGAGCGTTAGCCTCTTACTCCTGTGGAAGAGGGAGCCAGGGACTAGCGATGCTGACCCAGCTGGCCTTTTCGGCCAGGCCGCCTCCTCCCAAGGAACAGTGTGCTTTGCAGAGGCCTTAGTGCCTGGGTAAGGGCATTAAGTGACTTTAATCTGTTCCCAGTGAGAGTCTCTGTTGATTAATAATTAACAAGCTGTATTTCCGCATATGGCCGTGCCATAACTGAATTTGCACAGGTGCCCTTTGAGTGGAAGTAGGACGGCGCCTCTCTTCCTTACGCTGCTGCTGGTGGCAGTTCTGGCCTACAGGCTGTGTGGTCTCACTCACCTAGCCTGTAGGCCCCGCCCGAGACTTCCACGCACTCCTCTCGTGTGTTAGTTCACACACGTTTCAAACTGGTGGTAAGAAGAGTAGTTAACACTCTGGCACAGTTGAAGGCTGGGAACCAGTCGCATTAGGTAGATTTGTTTGTTTTTCCTAAAGAATAGGTGACACCCACCCCCACCCCCCTTTCTGGAGAGGCGCTGAGCACAGCAGCCCTGGCCCGATTAACCCCAGACGGGAGGCGGCCAGACCAGGGTGCCCCCGTGTTCTAAGCTCAGCAGCTAAGCAGCTGAAGGGAGCTTAGCCTGGGTGTGTTTGGGTGTGTTTGGGGGATGGGGACGGGGAGGGGGGTGGCAGTGGGCATAAGCGCTTCTTCCCTGGCGTTGTCATTCTCTTGAGGCGTCTCTGCCTCAAGCGGGAGTTCTGCAGGAGGCTAGGAGGCTAAGCATAGAAGCCTTATGTGAGACAAGGTCGTTTCCTGCTCTTGTTTTTGAAACGCTTGATAAGCTCTGGCTACTTCAAGACAGAGTTTTTGTACCTCATGAAACTGCCAGATGAGAATGAATGTGGAGGGGGCGTTTAGAGATTGCAACAGAAGACGTGTGTTCAGAACCCCCACCCCCCGAAAATCCCTAAGAATTATCCTGAGAAAGGAATTTCCTTTTGTTGCCCTCCTTTGGGCTGTATTTACATGCGATTATATACAAAAACCACTGCCCCCACACCGTCATTATTAGAACCCGATTCCCTTGTTTCTTAGCTTCAGAACAGATTTTGTTGTTTGTGTTTATATTCAGCTAGTAAACAGTTCTTCATTTCTTTAGCGATTTAGGTTCCAAATTTTCTGTAGGTATCTGGCCCTTGGCTTGTTTCTGCCACTTCTGGCTTGACAGTCTGTTGTTGAAATTCAGTTTCTACAGACAGCAAACATTTGTTTGTTGGAAAATGTGGGTTTTTCCCCCCCCAAATGTTTAAATGTGTTGTGCTTAAAACTTTGATCCCTTTTATACTTCCGTGGTTTTGTGTTAGACCTGACTTTTAGTAAGCGGCCGGATTCATGTTTATAAGCATGAGCGTGGCATTCTGGTTCCTGTAGTTAGCAGTGGGTTTTGAAAGCAAGCTCATTGTTTTTAGTAATAAAAACCTTTTACAGTATTCACGTTATGCTGTCCAATCTCTGCAGGTGCTGAAGAGAAAATTTTGGAAGAGTTTAAAGAAACACACAATGCCGACTCTCCAGATTTTCAGCTCCAGGCGATGATCCAGGCTGCTGGCAAGCTAGTGCTGATTGACAAGCTGCTGCCAAAACTGAAGGCTGGTGGCCACAGGGTGCTTATCTTTTCCCAGATGGTGCGCTGCTTGGACATACTGGAGGACTACCTCATTCAGAGACGGTGAGGCCACTCCACCATAAGAATAAAAAGGAAATAAAAAATGACCTTTCATGGGGCTCCAAGCGGCTCACCTCGAAGTGACATTCATAACAGAGGGGAAGAAGTGGGGGAGATGTGTCCTACCCCTCTCTAAAGACCGTCGGTGTACAAGGCCTGGTCACCACACGCGGTGACTACAGTAGGACGCCGCGTACTTTGGACGGCCATTTTGTGTCCCACTTCTTTCTTTTGGCTAGGGGACAATGGGTCTCCCTGAAAAGCAGAATTGTTTGTTATTTGACTGCTAGAGGTGTCAGCTGTTTTTAGACTTGTTATTTTACTAGCGAGGAAGTGAAATAGAATTTAATTTTTGAACATCCCACCAATTATATACCACACTACCGTAAAACCTGTCTGCTCTGAGGTGATTTCTCGGTAATGTATATCCTATGTTGTAATACTCGCTTTACGAAAAGAAACAAGCGTGCCCTAGTCACGCACCCGGCCTCCTTGTTAATCCTGACGTTTTCTAGGTACCCGTATGAGAGGATCGACGGCAGAGTGAGAGGAAATCTCCGCCAGGCAGCTATCGACCGATTCTCCAAACCTGATTCTGATCGGTTTGTTTTCCTCCTGTGTACAAGGGCGGGAGGTTTAGGCATTAATCTTACTGCTGCTGATACCTGCATCATCTTCGATTCCGACTGGAATCCCCAGAATGATCTCCAGGTAAACACACAACAGAATCATCCCTAGATGCCTTTTTTTTTTTTTTTTTTAAAGTCATTCCACTATGATGAAAACTCCCTAGTCAAACCAATAAAGTTGGATGGTCACCACTCAGGTGGTGTCCCACAATCGGGCAAATGAACCAACTAGTAGTCACTGCCTTGATTATGTCTGAGTGATTTCTTAGTATGTGAGCCTTCTGGACCCCGCCTCTGCGTATGGGAATGGGAACCCTGGGAACGGGCATGTGAGTCTTTTCTTTCTTCGGTAGCCATTCATTTTCTTTTTCTTCCAGGCTCAGGCTAGATGTCATAGGATAGGACAGAGCAAATCTGTGAAAATCTACAGGCTGATTACGAGGAATTCTTACGAGAGGGAAATGTTCGACAAGGCGAGTCTGAAGCTCGGCCTGGATAAAGCTGTGCTGCAGTCCATGAGTGGGAGAGAGAGCGCCGCCAACGGGGTAACGTGCTGGCCTGGGCCCTGCCGCTCTTGGGGCTCTCCTTAGCCTGGCTTAGCTGATGGGAAGAAGTGATCCTGCAGCGAATCACTTTCCGCCTCACTTTTTTCAGCCTGTTTTGTCACGCTTTTTTTTTTTTTTTTTAAGATTTTATTTCTTTATTTGACAGAGACAGAGCGAGAGCGGGAACACAAGCAGGGGGTGTGGCAGAGAGAGAAGCAGGCTCCCCGCTGAGCAAGGAGCCAGATGTGGAGCTCCATCCGGACCCTGGGATCATGACCTGAGTGGAAGGCAGATGCTTAACAACTAAGTCACCCAGGCGTCCCTGCCACATTGTCCTTTTTATGAGTTTTATGAGTCCAGTTTATCCTCTTTGAGGGGTGCCGGGGTGGCTCTGCCTGTGGCTCCAGTCATGATCTCAGGGTCTCAGGATCCAGCCCCACATCCAGCCTCAGTCTGCGTCCTCCCTCTCCCTCCCCGCTCATGGTCTTCCCCTCGCGCTCTCTCTCTCTCTTTCAAAGAAATAAGTCTTCCCCCGACAAAAATATTCCTCCTTGAGTACAGTGAGGCATTTGTTTTGTCTACAAACATTTTTCCATTCTAAATGACTTTAAATATCTCACTAAAACAGGTACAGCAACTTTCCAAGAAAGAAATAGAGGATCTGCTCCGAAAAGGGGCCTATGGTGCACTCATGGATGAGGAGGATGAAGGGTCCAAGTTCTGTGAAGAAGATATCGACCAGATTCTCCTGCGCCGCACCCACACTATCACCATTGAGTCTGAAGGGAAAGGTTCCACATTTGCTAAGGTGTGAATTGACCTGAAGAGGCAGGTTTTCTAGAGAAGTGTACTAGAGTTCGCTTAAAGTAGGACCTTATAAAGTGCCCACAAGTTGTAGACATAACATTGGCTTTATAACTGAGAATTAGGAAAGGACTTACGACCGCCCCTGTGGAGCCCTAATGCATAGAAGATTCTGTGTGTGCTTTTGGATTCCCTTCTCTGTGTTTGGCCTTGGTAGTCCCCTCACCTTGGCCTCATATCCCCTTCCTGTGTCCTTGGTCCCACCCTCTCCACTCTGGAGCTCCTGCCCTGACATCATCTTCCTGATTCCTGACGGAGCCTGTAAGAACAGTTGAGTCATTCCTATCTTCTTAAAAAAAGCCTCTCATCTGTTTTGCCCTCCAGCTACAACTCCATAACCCTTTTTTCGTAGGTAAAATCCACAGGAGTGTTGTTTGTACCAACTGTCCCCACCGCCTCGTTTTCTGCTTATTTTTTTAGCTTCCAGCTTGCCCCCTCCTCCCCCGACCCCTCTGTCAGACCAGCCCTGGTGAAGGTCACCACCCAGCCTCCCTTCCCACCCCTTGATTGAGAGTGCCTTCTGAGGCTTTCCCTGCACGTGGTTCCACCCATCCACACCCAGGCCCTCTTTATACCTTGATTTTTAACAGCTTTATTGAAATGGTATTTACTTGCCGCACAGTTCACCAATTCCAAGTGTACAGTTCAGGGCCTTCACCATATTTGCAGACTTCTGCCCCCACCACCACATCTAAGTTCAGAGCATTTCCATCACCCCAGAACCTCTTGCCTCTTATCAGCCAGCCTCTGCGTCTTCCCCTCCCCCACCCCTCCTCCCCTCAAGTCTAAGTGGCAGCCACTAATCTGCTTTCCGTCTCTATAGATTTGCCTACTCCGGACATTTCATAAAATGGAATCCCACAACATGTGGTCTTTTATTTCTGGCTCCCTTCACTTTAGCATAGTGGCTTTGAGACTCACCCGTGTCCCAGCATGTGTCAATAACTCCTTCCCCTTTTTCGCTGAACATCGTTCCTATTGCATAGGGTACCTCTTCTAGCCATTGGGAGTGGGCATTGGGGTTGTGTATCCATTCACTAGTTGATGATGAAATTGGGGCTGTCTCCACTTTGGGGTTATTATGAATGTTATAGACATTTATGGACAGGTTTTTATGTGGACGTATGTTTTCATTTCTCTTGCGTATAGACCATAAATAGAACTGCTGGGTCATATATTCGCTCCACGTTTGACCCTCTGAGGAACTGACGGACTGTGTTCTAGTGACTGTACCGTTTTCTCTTTACACCAGCAGTGATTTTTAGGGCTCTGGTTTCTCCATATCCTCACCAATACTTTTTATTTTCTTTTTGATTGACTTTTTTTTGACTTTTTGGTTATTATAGCCATATTTGGGAATGTGAAGAAGTGTCCCACTCTGGTTTGATCTACATTTTCGGATGCTATTGAGCATCTTTTCATGAGCTTGTTGGCCAATAAGTGTATCATTTTGGGGAAAATGTCTGTTCACATCTTTTGTTCATCTTTTGAATTACTTGGCTTTTATTATTGAATATTAAGAATTCTTTATATATTCTGGATAAAAGTTTCTCCTTAGATAAAATAATTTGCAAGTATTTCCTCCTAGTGTTTTCTTAATGGTGTTTAATTTCAGTGAAGCCCTGGGTGCTTGGGTGGCTCAGTCAGTTAAGCGTTTCCCTTTGGCTCGGATCAGCATCTCAGGGTCCTGAGATTAAGTCCTGCATGGGCCTTCTTCTCAGCAGGGTGTCTGCTTCTCCCTCTGCCTCTGCCTGCTGCACCCCCTGCTTGTTTGCGTGTGCTCTCTGTCTCTCTCTCTCAAATGAATAAAATCTTAAAAAAAATTTCAGTAAAGTCCAGTTTACCCATTTTTTTTCCTTTTATTGCTCATGCTTTTGATATGTTGTCTAACACTGTCATCTAACCTAAGGTCATATAGATTTGCTCATGTTATCTTCTATGGATTTTATAGTTTTCACTCTTATATTTAGGTTTGTGATCGTTTTGAATGAATTTTTGTATGTGCTGTGAGATGGGGTCCGTCTCCTTCCCTTTGCTTGTGGACATCTGGTTGTCCCCTGCTCCTCAGTCTCCAGAGGCTCCCTCCTCTGGGCGCTGTGCCCCAGCACCTTCTCTCTCACGTCTTTCAGCCTCTTTCCAGGTTCTGTTCTCTGTCCTTAGAGGTACTTCCCATTCGGTGTGTGCACAGCCACATCCGTCCTCCCTGTCCCTCTACCTCCATGTGCGTGCACACGCTCATGCCCCGGGGTTCCCCTGACTACTGCCATTCACATGCCCAGCTTGGCCGCTGAGGCTTTTCTTGGCCTCCTCCTCCATGCCTCACATCCACCTCGATTCTAACTCCTTCCGCTTTACTTTTGAAAGAATGTATTTCTAGACTGTCTGCTTTTCTCCACTTCCGCTGGAGCTGTTTTCAGTCTTCGCTGCTTCCTCTCTAAACACTGCAGTGTCCTGTTCTACCCTCCCGTGTCCCAGGACACCAGTGTGGTTTCTCTAACAGGTGGCTTTGGATAAGACTGTGTCCATCCTGAGATTATTTCTATTTTGAAAGAGTTCGTGGCTACCTCAGGATAGAGTTCTGACCCCATCAACAGGACGTGCGGGGCCCGCGTGACCTGGTTTCTGCCTGCGTCGCCAGCCTGACCTTTAGCTGCTCTCCCCTGACCACGCTTATCACCAGTCACATGGCACAATTGCCTCTCTTCTCTTCTGAGCCTTTGCACACGCTCTGTTGTGAGTGTGTCCACATACTTTCCTGTCCTCAGAGTTTTTAACAGTCAGGGCCGGACATTATATCCTGGGGAGCCTCTTCCCAGCAATGCCCTTCCTGCACCCGCTCGTGAACCTGGCTGGGTCCCTCCCCTGTAGATCAGCTGCACCTGTATGTACCACTGTCACCGTTGTTGATTACGCCGCACTGTCCTCTTTTGCTTCCTGATCTGTTTAAACCCCTGGACAGAGAGCTGCCTGGGGGACGGTCTTTCATCCCAGCCCACTGACTGTAGCATCTGGCCCACAGTACAGGAATGCCTATGTGCTTGGCTGAATGAGTAAATGAAAGCTGCTTTGCATTTTGCCTCTGAGAAGAGCATCTCAAAGTAATGCATATTTTTTCCCCTTTAGGCCAGTTTTGTTGCATCTGGAAATAGGACAGATATTTCCTTGGATGATCCAAATTTCTGGCAAAAGTGGGCTAAGAAGGCTGAATTGGATATTGATGCCTTAAATGGGAGGGTGAGTGAGAGGTCCCGTTCAAACTCTACCTAATGTAACCCAAGGGATGCTTTTTTTTAAGGAAGTTTCAAATGTATCTGCTGTCTGTTCTAGAACAACCTGGTTATTGACACTCCGAGAGTGAGGAAGCAAACCAGGCTGTACAGTGCAGTGAAAGAAGACGAGCTGATGGAATTTTCAGACTTGGAAAGTGATTCCGAAGAGAAGCCTTGCACGAAGCCGCGGCGGCCTCAGGACAGGTCGCAGGGCTACGCACGGAGCGAGTGCTTTAGGGTTGAGAAGAATCTGCTCGTCTACGGGTAAGTCAGGCTTGCGTGAAAAACGGAATTTTACTTTAAAGATGGACTTCTAATCAGCATGAGAAAGTGTATCTGGGTTGGGATTTCTGTGATGCCCCGTCGTGCACTCAGGCACGTGCCCGAGCAGCCACTGTGACAGGATCCAGCGTGGTTTGGTTCAGGGGCTCACCCCGGTTCTTCATGGCCTTGTGCATTTGAAGGAGCACGAGTTTGTCCCTTAGAATTGTGTCAGACCCAGATTTACTTGTTGGTGACTAATAACTCAGAACCACATCTCAAAATTACAAAATCTTTTCCTACTTCAGCTTCGCATAAAATTTGAGACTGTGGTAGTCTTTTAGTATTTTCCTGCTATGAAAACTTGTTAAAGGCAATCATCTCAGTTAGAAAGCTCTTCTAACTCATCTGGAACATAAATGGATGGTTATTTCAACTCTGAACGTGTTGTACTTTTCCTGCTGGACAACATGTCTCTGAAAGGCAGGGTCCACATCACATTCATCTCCGAAGAGCCCTCCTCACACGGAGCTTGGAATGATGGCAGGGTGCTCACGAAATCTCTGAATCTGCAAATAAGAGTTCTCTGGCGTCTTATGGGCCTCCAGGCAAGTTCCATTCAAATAAAAAAAACTACCACCAAAGCGGTATTTCTATAGATCTGATGACATCTTGCTTTTGATGATTTCTTCCCGCGGATTGTCATGAGTTTCAGAATGAACACGCATCTTTCGTTAGCATGGCACACAGGGCTCTCTGGTCTGGCTCTTGTCTGTCTTGTCAGTCCTTTCTCTGGGTATCCCCGGCTTCTGTTGGGACAGACCGCTCCATCTCCTTCAGCGTGCCGTGCTCTGTCTCGTATCTCATCTCTGTCTTTCTACAAGTTCTTCCACTGCCTAGAGCAGCAGCCCCTCCCCACCCCCGCACACCCAGCCCACAGACTTGATCTGCCCGCAGCTCCCGTCGCTGACCTCCAGCCCCCGCATCCCTGGGCACTCTGCGCCAGAGAGTCTGGCTTGCACGTTCATCACACTCATCGTGTTGGTTTAGGACTCTGAGGAGCAGGCTTCTCCTGCAGGAGCCCCATGAAGCCCAGGACTCTCCTCTCTGTGTCCTCAGGGAGGACTGCAGTGCCAGCAGACCCACAGTGAGTGCCAGATCAATGATTTCGTACGGAATCAATGAAGTTCAACTGTAGCCCATTCTGTAACTCAAGCTAATTGTCTGCAAGCTCGACACTCTTTCCTGTGTTCTCAGGTTGTGGGCAGATGCTGGACACTCTTTCCTGTGTTCTTACATAGTGGACGGACACCTGAGCCCTTTGCTTCTTGCACCTGCCTGGGTGTTTCAGCCCAGTGATCAGAGTTGAGAATTTTGCTGGTAACTTTAGAAATGGAGTATCTCAGTAATTCCTAAAGCTAAGAAGTGTGTGTGGAGTGCCATGTCTTTGAGGAAGGGCCTTCCTTCCTCCCCTAGGCATCACTGTGTAGGAAACACCTATTGGAAGCTGGGCACCGTGCTAGGATCCTCAGAGACTGGGGATGTACCTGTGAGCAGGACAGTCACAGCCCCCTTTTCAAGGCAGGTGGACAAGCAGAAATGGCAGGAAACTGTAATGGTGTTATGGCTGGGAAGACTGTAGATGGACGGTAGAAGCATGTCTCTCTCCTGTAAGACAGCTCTGGTATCATCTCCCTACTTCTGAGGCTCAGGGTTATACAAGAAGGGATTCCACAGATGGTGACATGACTTGATGGGTGGACATCATTGCTTAGCCTGGGTAGAAGAGAGAGTTGGACGCTGGGCAGGGAGGAGAGAGTTCGACGCTGGGCAGGGAGGAGAGAGTTCATGCAGAGAGAGCAGTGTGTCCAAAGGCCTGGAGGTGAGGGTTGGCCCTGCAGTTTGAGGAACTGTGAGTTCACAGAAGCCAGAGAGGACCAACCAGGACACATGTCCCAGCCTGCTGGGGTGGGCCCTGTGCCTCTCATGCCATGGCCTCCCTGCTGTGAGCAGCCCTCAGTCCTTGAAGAAGGCAAGGGAGTGGCTGGCTTCCGTCCTGTCCTGCGCGGCAGCCTGGGAGGAGACGAGGCGCGGACAGGATCTGCCTGTCTGTTGTATGCTCTCACACCACAACACTCCTATCGGGGAGCACAGCGCTGTGTCTAACTGGGATTATAACCGAACAGTCCATTCAGGGCCAACAGTGTGCTGTCTGTTGTGTTCTGTGTGTGGTTTACACGAGGGCCTGAAAGTCTTCGAAACCTGTTGCCCGTGAATGCTCTCATACTGGGGAATTAGCGCTCCCTGTGTTAAAAGGAAACTTGAACCTGTTCACAAGCCTTCCTTCGTTACCACGGCATCCCACTGAGGCAGATTGAAATAGGACCGTTCCTCCTCAGCATTGGGTCCCAGGTGCGGGAGCAGCCGCACCCCCTCAGGTCACTGTGTGTCTCGCAGAGCTGGTCAGCATTGAGACGTGCCCGCCGCGACAGGGTGAGGCAGAGTGCGAGGTGTCCCGGTCCCAGCACCCTTTCCCCCCGGAGTTTGTGGCCCTGCCCGAATCTGACTGAGAGGGCCTGTGTCAGGCCCACGGGCATTACCTCCATGACGGTTCAACCCAGCACCGAGGCGGTGTGAACTCAGGCCCTGCCCTGTAACGAGTGTTTTTGACCCCTGTGCCCCAAAGTGCTCTCCTGACCCCTGATGTCAGATACTGCTAGCTTCAAGCCAGGATTTCCTAATACTGCTACCGGACTGCGGAAGGAAAGCCCCAGATCTAAACCAAAAGGTACCATCTACATGCTGAACGTTTGCTTTGCAGCTGGGGACGGTGGACAGATATCCTCTCCCACGGCCGCTACAAGCGCCAGCTCACCGAGCAGGACGTAGAGACCATCTGCAGAACCATCCTCGTGTACTGTCTCAATCATTACAAGGGGGATGAGAATATCAAAAGCTTCATCTGGGACTTGATCACACCCACGGCGGACGGCCAGACGCGAGCCTTGGTCAATCACTCTGGTAGGTCCGCGTCACGCTCTCTGTACCGCAGGCTCTCAGAGAGCCACCTCAGACCCTCACAACGCCACCGAGACCCTATGTCTCCCTGCCACACGCATTGCACTGAGTCCGACATTGTAATTGGGGTTATTGAAAGCTTCTCTGACTATTGTTACCATTATCATTGCTCCGATTCTAGGTTTATCTGCCCCAGTGCCAAGGGGCAGGAAAGGGAAGAAGGTGAAAGCCCAGAGCACACATCCTGTGGTGCAGGATGCCGACTGGCTGGTGGGCTGCAACCCGGATGCCCTGTTCCAGGAGGACAGCTACAAGAAGCACCTGAAGCATCACTGTAACAAGTACGTTTTGAGAGGGTCTGCACGATTGGCTGTGACACTCCGCCTCCCGGCTTCCTGCACCTTTCCCGTTTTTTCTGGAAACATGGTGCTGGGCCACATGACGGCACACCTTCAGATGGTGGATTGTTTTGTCTTTTTTTTTCTTTTTAGCATGGTAGATACATAACACGGTCTTCCCATCTTAACTGTTTGTTAGGTAGACAACTCAGTATTCATTACATTCAGAATGCTGTGTACCCATCAGCACTGTCTGTCCCCCAGACCTTTTCACTGACCGCAGTGTAAACTCTGTGTCTATGAGACAGTCACTTGCCCTCCTCCCTCCCTGCCCCAGGTCCCTGGCAGGTGCCATTCTACTTTCTGTCTCTAGGAATTTGCCCATTCTAGGTACCTCCTAAGTGGAATTGTAGAATATCTGTGATGGCTGGCTTATTTCATAGCATAATGTTTTCAAGGTTCATCCGTTTTGTAGCCCGTGACAGAATTTTATTCCTTTTCGTGGCTGAATAATACTGCATTGTACACATTAACCACATTTTGTTTATCCCTTCATCGGTCGATGGGCACGTGGGTTGATGAACACCGGTTTTGGCTGTTGTGAGCGAGGCTGCTGTAAATGTTGCAGATAACTAAGTTATAACCAAGATGTGTTAGAGAATTACTGTTTGCCCTGTTTGATCCCGCCTTCAGCTGACTGCTTCCAGTGAAGGGACCAGGGAGTTTACAGGGAATTTTTTGCTTAATGGTACCTCAATGTCTGGGTCCTTTTTTCTTACCTGTGAGCTTAGAATCCCATTCCTTACCTTTATGTCCAGAACCTGATCATGTGTAATTGAAGAACTTTAAATCTGTGTTTATTTCATTGCTGGGAGCTCTATCTTCGTACGAAACTATCTTCATACTTCGTATCTTCGTACGAAACTAACATCGTACGTGGCGATTCTTGTTCCGCTGCCGTGAGCAAGCATTTCTGAGAATCCGTCCAGCCAGCACCGAACAGCTCCAGCCCTTGTAGCTTTGTGGGGCCTTGGGCAAGGTCCTCAGCCTCTTTAAGGCTCCCTTGCCTTGTTAACCACCTAGAGCTCTGTAGCAGGACCTCAGCTGGATGAAGCAAGATATAAACAAATGTGTATCTCTCCTAAAAAGGAGGAACAAAAGTCTGAGCACATACTCCCTGACGGCGTGCCAAGACCTCCACGTGCGTGATCTTTGTGACCTGAGACAAGTAGTGCTCTTTTATCCCCATTTGCCTGACTGGGAAGCGGAGACTCCGGCACTTACGGTCTCGGCTAGTTCGGGAGTAGAGCCAGGGTGGGAGTCCAGAACGGAGGAGGGCAGTGCCCTTGCTCTCCAGGACCCCCGCCCACCTGGGGAGCCTGCCGGTCCCACGGGGTCATCCCAAGCATCACGTGAAGCAACTCCTGGCTGGCAGGGATGAATAGTTCTCATCCCCTTTCAAACATGGAAGTGCCTTCGGGGCCTACCTTTGATCGTTATCACTAGATTTTTACTGACAAATTTTTTCCTTTTTGAGTCTGTAAAAAACCATTACCTCAAACCATTTTGGTGCCTTGGAAACTGTTTGTTGTTACTACTTTGGCATAATAGTTCTCCCTAAAATCCCATCCCACTTAACAGCTATCAGAAAACTTCTGTTTCCTGTGGTTTATGTGAACTCTTTGGGTCAACAGCCTTCTGGGTTCTGGAGTCAAACCAGAAGTGGAGTGGTTTGGGGTGGGAACAGCGGCTCCTGTGCCTGGATCCCAGAGTGATGGGGGCGGGAGTTTTTAATTTCCCATTCTAATACCAGTAGCGGACTTCATGAGTACCGTCCCTAGTTAGTATGTGAGATGGTGCTAGTGTGCTTTTCCCCGTGGTTTCAGGAGAAGACTGGCAAGGCTTGCCATCTCCTTTCTGGGATAGGCAAGTGGTCCATTTCTTCTTCCTAGTGGGTCATGCCCTGAGACTTCTCAGGACCTAAGGTGGGGAAATGTTAATGAGAAAATGAAACCCAAATCAAGGAACTTCCTAGAAGATAGCTAGCCGGTTCTCTTCAAAAGTTTCAAGACACAAAGATAGGGGAACCATCTTAGGTTAAAGGAGATGAAGGGGCAGGGCAGTCCAGTGCTCTGTGTGGCCGTGAACTGGATGCAGGTCCAGAAGATGGTCACGAGTGGGATAGCCAGTCAAATGTGAGTGAGGTCACAGATTACTAACGAGTCTGGTCTGTCGGACTTACCAAGTGCAAACTCCTTAAGGTCAGAGCCCACCTCCCATCCACTTTGTTATCCTCCTGGTACCACTGAGCTTGCCAGTTGCACTGGTTTGAATTTTTTCCTCTAGAAGACAGGTGATATTCACAGTTCATGACAGTCTCCACATAACTAAAATTCCTCCCAAAGAAGAAAATTGTATCTTCTATCAAAAAGGGAGAGAAACCATTCAGATCATTGCCACTGTGCTGAGTTTTGGTTAAAAAAAGAGAATCCAGCCAAAGATGGAGAGTATTTCCTTTGGAACTACCCTTTTCTGAACATCCTCTATGAGGAGATCCTGGCTGGTAAATTCTTACCTAAGCAGAGAAGAAACAAGGTGCCAGCCATGGAGGCCCAGACTGTTAGTTTTCTTTTGCCAGTTCTGTGTGGCACAGCCAATTTTTAATCTTATCAAAAGAAAAAATCTTAAAAAACGAAAATGAAATACCCATGATAATTGTTTACATTGATGCTTACTCAAAATTTACAGTCTCATACTCTGTCCATCTAGAACCCGTGTTACTCCAAAGCAGATATTGGGTGCAGAAGCAGGCGTATCGTGGGGTACCTGTTAGTGTATGTGGGAGTAGTCTGTTTTGGGGAAGCTGCCCTTCGCCCTGAAGGACCCTTGCCACGTCCCGAGAGACATTGTGAGGTGGTGGAGTCAGAAGGCCTAATCCCAAGTGGTCCCTGCTCAACACGACTCTGTAACCTCAGATACGTCCCTGGTCTTCTGTCACCCTCAGTTTTCACGTTTGTAAAGTGGGAATTCTAACACGCCCCACTTCATCACAGGATTATTGTGATGATCCGATGAGCTAGTACATGCAAATGTGATATGTCAGCTGTAAACCATCCTGTAAGTGTGTGATAGGATGACCCAGCTAAGGAAATAGCAGTTAGAATTAACCATTGGGGCACCTGGGTGGCTCAGTGGGTTAATCCTCTGCCTTAGGCTCAGGTCATGATCCCAGGGTCCTGGGATCGAGCCCCATATCTGGCTCCCTGCTGGGAGCTTGCTTCCCCCTGCCTCTCTGCCTACTTGTGACCTTTCTCTCTCTCTCTCTGAGTCAAATAAATTTAAAAAAATCTAAAAAAAAAATAAAAAAAAAGATCTGAAAGATCAAATAGAAAAAGTTCACCTTTATAAAAAAAAAAAAAAAAGAATTAACCATTAACTCACGGCCGACAGGGTGGGTCTTCAAATATTCAGTCCTGAGTACACACTGGGGGCCGTCCAGCGGGAGATGCTAGCCTCAGAGTAGACACGGGCCTTTGGGATTTACCAGGTGGGCTTTACCGAAATAATTAATCTGGGTCCTAGAAAAAATCTGGTTCCTAGAATTCCATGGGTTTTTAGAAACTTGATTCCTTGAAAATGACAAAGAATGGCAATGAATTGGCCACATTTTAGCCTCCTTTGTGTCATTTTTGTTATTTTTTAAGCTACAACCTAGGCTTCCAGGTAATATGAACTAGAAGGAATAAACAGTGTTTAATACTGCTTAAGGGAGACCCGCGAAGACCCACCCCGGCCCCAACCCCATCACCCACCATCTTCCTTTCTCGGAAGCAAAGTTGTATAATCTGAAAAACCTGACATTCCATATTGAGGGTTTATTGTAAGGTAGTAAAACCAGATTTTATATCTCGTTTATTCCTACAACTTCTGATGTGCTTCCAAAAATGGTATTAAGGCAGCAGCTGAGGAAATTTTATGAGATAATGAAGCAGAACAGTTACTGAAAGCCATCTGCTCAGTTGTTTACAAACTTGCTTCAATACTTCAGAGGCAATGGTAGGGTACGTGTCTAAACTTCACAAGCTGCACTAGGTAGGACTAAATGAAGTGCGCCTGGGCTGGGCCGCGCTCGGTCCCTCTCCGTGCAGCGCGAGCGGTTGCCAGGCAGGCCTGTTGGAAGCCAGCAGAAAGCACCACACAGAGGTGATTATGTGCCACCATCTGTCACGCTTCAAGCCTACCATACAGCATGGCTAATCAGCCTTGGCAGGATGATGGATGAACAGCAGCAGCTGCCAAAAGCCACTGTTGGCAAACAGTCCTGAAGTTAAGAACTTTTCCCCCCTCTGTCTTCCTCTCCAGGGTCCTGCTGCGTGTCCGCATGCTGTACTACCTAAGACAAGAAGTTATAGGAGACCAGGCGGATAAGATTCTAGAGGGTGCTGACTCAAGGTTAGTGCAAGTGCATGCCACTCCATACCTCCCTATAGTGACCCAGGCAGCCTGAAGACCCTGCCGAGTGTGTTCCGGAACCTTCCTAAACCATTAGTGGCATCTCTCCTAGTTTGCACCTGGAACGCGGTGCATTCCGTGTGAGCGGGGGGATGCAGAGGGAATCGGGAAAGCGTGTTCACATGTTCCATGGAAAAGGTGGGGACTACGTTCCTGGCATTCTGACATTTAAAATGGGACCCTATGTGATGAAGTCCACTTCTGGCTATGGTAGAAAGCGACCGGCTCGCACTCTTCCCTTCAGCCTTTGCTCAGTGCTCTCCATGATGCTTGGATGCTTGTTGCGGGAGGGGGCATGCAGAGCCTGCACATCCTGTCTGTGGTTACTGGGGATTCTTCCTGTAACGTGAGTGTGTGTTTTGAATGCTGTGTGACTGGTGTCTTTATAGTGAAGCTGATGTGTGGATCCCTGAGCCCTTCCATGCTGAAGTCCCCACAGACTGGTGGGATAAGGAAGCAGATAAGTCCCTCCTCATTGGAGTGTTCAAACACGGTAAGTGATGTTTCTGTCTGACCACATCTTGACTCTGTGGCTTCGTTGTCAGCACTCTTTCCATCCTCTTTTCCAAAGTCATAATATTAATGAGGATAGTTCCAGAGGACTCTTGGCTTCTACCATTTTCCTGTACTAAAAATCTAATATGAACTGTAAATATCAGATGCTGTTTTTGAATGTTTGTTGAGTATTTGAGAAGAAAACATTTCTTTCTTGGCTGTAAATAAAACCAAAACCATATTTGTTTTAATAATAGCCAAGTTGTCCTATAGCTCTCCCTAAACTTTGCTTCTAGCGTGGCTCCCCTTGCTGGCTCTGCCAGCCTGTGTCAGAGTGGACGGTGGGCTTAACCTCTGCTATTAATCTGTACAAGTGCCTCCTGGGCTTTGTTCCAAGCAATATTTCACAAATGTCAGTGCTGAGAACTCACGGCTCCCCTGAGTGGATGCAGCCTTGTTAACTTTGAAAGGCTGGGGATGCAGAACTGGCATGATATACACAGTGAGCGATTCCTGATTATAATCCCAATTCTCTGGAGGTCACGGAGGCCCTCTCAGCAGCCCGGCCTGACTAAAGGGGAGAATGATGGCTTATAAACCCTTTCATGATTACAGTTTGGCTTGCGGCTCTACAGCAGTTAGGAGCGGTGTGTTGTAGTACACACCCTAATTGAATTGTGCTGTTCTGCCTGCGTACCGCAGCCGCGTTTTGTGAGCTCAGCCTCAAAATCATTTTCCCGCAGTGCACTGTTGGGATCTGCCATTTTCCATCTAGTCAACTTGGGCAGTCAAAAAGCAAATTGCGGTTTGAAAACCATAGAGGGAACAGTGTCATCTTACTGACATGCATCGTCCTAAACCTAATAAGACAGGCTCGCTGGCCTTACGTAGACAGGGATTTTCAGCCAGTGGCTCGACTTTCCTGCAGGTCTGTAGCCACTCTTGGGAGGACGGGGTGGGCGCAGCATGGCCTGCAGAGGTTATGAAGGAGCATAAGGAAGCCTTTTAAATGTCCAGCAAAATTAGCTCTTGGGGAAAATAGGGTCGGAAATCTCCCCAGGCGTCTTGCAGTTAGTTTGAATCTGTTTCTCCGTTCATGTCCGTGGTCATTCGGATATCCCCCCCCCAAACTAACTTGGCCCCCTCCCCCGAAATCTGCCCGGTCATGAGCATTCTCTGCAGTGGTTTACTGAAAGAAGGGTTCCTAAGTGGTCGTCTCAGTGGAGAGCTGAGCCTGGTGTACTGCGGCAGTGCTGTGATTTTGTGAGTGACGGCCCTTTTGCTGTTTCTGCGCGTGTCCTCTGTGGGCTGCTGGGGATGGCACAGGCTACGAGAAGTACAACTCCATGCGAGCTGACCCCGCGCTGTGCTTCCTGGAACGAGTTGGTATGCCCGATGCCAAGGCCATAGCTGCCGAGCAGAGAGGAACAGACATGCTAGCAGATGGCGGTGACGGGTAAGAGGGACATTTAACGACTGTGACAAACTTTATGTCAGTGTCACACCTATTGGCAGGGTTCAGTCCTTACACTGTGCTGTGCACTCCCCTGAGCTGATTTCGACGTCAGTGATGTTTCCCAGAGTCGTCTGTTTATGTGTCATAATGATTACTTAAATGCAGTATATTATCTAGATCATCTGAAACTTGTTGGTTTTTTCCAAGTGATGACACTTCTGCCCGCCCACCCACCCCTTACCCCGTGACTGCGCAATCTAAATGCGGATTGGGTTGCCTTTGATGTCAAACCCAGAATTAAAAGTAGCATCAGGCAGAGGATTAGTTGTTCCCAAGCACCCCTCCAGCCCCCCAGTCTCTTGCTTATCTGTGCAATTTAAACTTTTTTTTTTTTTTTTAACAATTTTAACGCAGGGGAGAATTTGATAGAGAAGATGAAGACCCAGAATATAAACCAACCAGGACGCCATTCAAGGATGAAATAGATGTAAGAACTTGAGTGTACTGACTTTTACAGCACCATTAAAATATCATATGCCCATATAAGACTTGTTAAACTTTATAGATAATGGCCGTTTCTTTGAAAGGTAATGCAAAATGAAGCCCCACATTAAAATAATCCTGTTTCTTGCTTTGCTTTCAAGGAATTTGCAAATTCTCCTCCAGAAGATAAAGAGGAATCCATGGAAATTCGCAGCACTGGTAAGGCTCCATAAAAAACCCAAAGAGCAGAGCAAATGTGTGCTGTACAGACATTATTCATGGACCTGCACTTTTGCTCCTTTATGACAGTGGTATCTTAAAATATCATTTTTTCTCTACTGACTCATCCCTTTTGTGAATCATTTTAATTCTTGTTTATTGTGGGTTTTTTATTACATTGACTTTCTTTGATGAAAGAACTACTTTTTGGATTAAGATAATTTGTATATATTTATATACCAGTTAGTGGAAACTTTTAAGCCTCTTCAGAAATGTGTCTCGGAGTAGGGCATTTGCTAGGTATCTGAAATATTGCAGGTTTATAGAACGGTACCTTTTCCCTAATGTCGGATAATTAGCTACCAATTACATGATTATGTTTTAGGTTCAAGATTATTATTCTAAGTACATTACAGTAGAGCATGTATGTAGTTCATGGCATAAAGTATGTTTCTTTCCTAAAACTGATAAGTAAATTTGCTCCCCCCCCAAAGAGTTAAAAAAGAAAACAGTTGCTAAGTTTCATACTATACATTCTTTATTTATATTTTAAACATGAGAGCACTGAGATGCCCTTCCCCACACTGTCATTTGAATGTTAATGAGTCATCTTGTTTTGATGGAAAATCCTGTATATTGCAAGATTGCAGCTACACATTTCAGAAATGTTTTTTTCCACTTCCCCAGGCAAGCCCAGCGAGAGTACTGCTGAGTTAGGCCAACTCTACTGGCCCAGCACCTCAACCCTGACTACCCGCCTGCGCCGGCTCATTACTGCCTATCAGCGCAGCTATAAAAGGCAACAAATGAGGCAGGAGGCTCTAATGAAGACTGACCGGCGGAGGCGACGGCCCCGGGAGGAAGTGAGAGCGCTAGAAGCTGAAAGGGAAGCTATAATATCTGAGAAACGACAAAAGTGAGTTTCTTCAAGGTTTTACTCAGCTGCTAGGATGGGCCTCTTTTCTCCGTCCTTAGCCGGCCAGAGGCCGGAATCACTTCCCAGGCGGCGATCAGAAAAGGTCTCAGTACATGAAAGCACTCTGTCTCCTCACCCCCAGAATAGGTCCCGTGCACTGAGTTTAGGAGAAAAGAGGACAAGAATGAATAAGTTTTAAGCCTGTGTACGCAAGTAGGGTTCAAGCTAATGTCTCCTTGCTCATAGGTGGACAAGAAGAGAAGAGGCTGATTTTTACCGCGTGGTATCTACTTTTGGAGTTATTTTTGACCCCATGAAACAGCAGTTTGACTGGAACCAGTTCCGAGCCTTTGCCAGACTTGACAAAAAGTCTGATGAGAGTTTGGAGAAATACTTCAGTTGTTTTGTGGCCATGTGTAGGCGAGTGTGTCGAATGCCCGCCAAGCCAGACGATGGTAGGTTCTCTTCATAACACAAGTTCTCTATAGTAAAAGGCCCACCCACTACAGTGAAAAATAGAGCGTGAGCAACTTAAAGCATACTTCGGGTTTTTCCAAGTGAATACCATTGTTTTCATGTTACAGAACCCCCTGACCTCTCCTCCATGATCGAGCCAATCACAGAAGAGCGCGCCTCCCGAACTCTGTACCGCATCGAGCTGCTGCGGAAGATCCGCGAGCAGGTTCTTCACCACCCTCAGTTGGGGGAGAGGCTGAAGCTCTGCCAGCCGAGTTTGGATTTGCCCGAGTGGTGGGAATGTGGGAGGCATGACCGAGACTTGCTGGTTGGTGCTGCTAAGCACGGGGTCAGTCGGACGGATTATCACATCCTCAATGACCCCGAATTGTCTTTCTTGGATGCGCACAAAAACTTTGCTCAGAACAGAGGGGCAGGGAGCATGTCCTCCCTGACCCCACTGGCCATCGGATTTGGCCAGACTTCTGCCGTCCTCTCGTCTGCTCACGTTCAGGAAGAGAAGGCGACAGGACAAAGTGAAGGCAAACTGGAGGAGTCTGGAAGCGCAGCTGCCCAAGAGAAAGCCGAGGGGAAGGAAGAGGAGGAAGAGACCGACGGCGGGGAGAAGGACAGTAAGCAGGGATGCGAGGCCGAGGCCAGCTCTGTAAAAAGTGAACTGAAAGGGATGGAGGTCAGTGCAGATACAGGGCCCAAGTCTATTTCAGAAAAAGGTTCTGAAGAGGACGAGGAAGAAAAGCTGGAGGATGATGATAAGTCAGAGGAATCTTCCCAGCCTGAAGGTAATGCTGCGCCATCCGGGCCCCCTCCCCATTCCACTGTGGCAGCTGTGACAGGCCATGTTTTCCTGTCAAATGACAGGGGCTCTTGTTTATTTTTTAAGGGTAATTAATGTACATTTTCTTCTGTGAATAGGTAATTTCAGGTTGTGCTTAGGTGTATGTGTTGCTCCCGTGCCACATGTGAACATGGAATTTCGAACAACTTAAGCTCTCTGACAAGTGCTATGGGCACGTAACAATTTCTGGATAAAGAATAGGAGTTAACTTGGGCTGCCTGGGTGGCTCAGTCGGTTAAGCGTCTGCCTTTGGCTCAGGTCACGATCCCAGGGTTGTGGGATGGAGTCCCACATTGGGCTCCCTGCTCCAGCTTAGAGCCTGCTTCTCCCTCTGCCCCTCTCCCTGCTCATGTGCCATCTCTCTCTCTCTCTCTCTCTCTGACAGATAAATAAAAATCTTTAAAAAAACCCAACAGAATAATAGGGGTTAACTTAAAAAAGAAAAAAGGATAGTGGTTAACTTTATAGTAGCAGTGTATTGAGAATTCCAAATGATTTTAATTTGGACAATTTAATGTGAAAGAGTCATTCACTGAATAAAGCACTGGTAATTATTTTTAAACAAATGATGCTTAATTTTAGTTTTAAATCAGAAGTAAAGGTAAAAGCAGAATCTGAAAATGACTGGTTTTCTTTGTAAGTCGCGGTTAGGTTGCTGTTCCCGACACAGAGTAAAAATAAAGCCTCCTATTGTACTGTTCTGCTGGAGCTGAGGCTTGGTACTCCGGCCAGTTGTCAGCCCTCTCTCCTGTGTGGAGGGTTGTTGCGTGGAGTGGCTCTTGAGTCAGAGACTTGGTTGTCATTCCGCCTCCTCTGACATGTACATGCTTAACGTCAGAAAACTAGTGATGTCACCTACCTAAGCCTGTCTGCTTCTTCATCCGTAAAATGAGAATAACAGCGTCTATATCAAGGGGCCATCACCAGCTTTAAACAACAAGACTGTAAGATGCCTAATGCCATCCTAGCCATATAGTAGGTTCTCAGTAAAATGGAGCTGATTGGTATTCAAATTTTTACCATGTCCTCTCTAAACTTTTTTTCCCTGGTTGTGAGTAATGTATATTAATTGATTTCTCAGCAGGAGCTGTCTCTAGAGGGAAGAATTTTGATGAGGAAAGCAATGCTTCCATGAGCACCGCTAGGGATGAAACCCGAGATGGGTTCTACATGGAGGACGGAGACCCTTCAGTAGCCCAGCTCCTTCATGAAAGAACATTTGCGTTCTCATTTTGGCCTAAGGTTGGTGGGTTTCTTGTTATTTTTGTTTTGCGGACCAAAAAAGAGTGTGGGGGATAGGAAATCATTCTAGTTTGATTTTTCAAGTAATTTTAAGGTCAACTCTGACAGTATATGAAGACTGGATTTTTCTCATGTTTTAAAATCTGTGCAGTTCTTTTGTAGTAGGATAGGAAAGGTGAAATGAAGGAAAGATAAGAAGTAGAATGCTTTGTATGGATCTTTGGCTCTCTGAGGTTTTTCAGGTTGGCCATCACGTTGTCTAGGATAGTATATGGATTGTTGTTTCCATAGACACACCTTTTAGCAAAATGAAATGTGTGGGCGCTCTCTCTCTCTCTCTCTCTCTTTCTCTTTCTTTCTTTTTTAGTTTATTTCTATTGTGGTAAAAACCACATAACATGAAATTTAACCAATTTTCAGTATATAGTTTTGTAGTTTTAAATACATTCATATTGTTGTAAAACAGATCTCCAGAACTTTCTTTGTCTAGCATGACTCAAACTTTATACCTATTGAACAAGTCCTCTCCTCTCCCTTCCGCCTCTGGCAACCATTACTCTACTTTCTGTTTCTGTGAATTTGACTACTGTAGATACCTCATCATATATGTGGAATCCTGCAATATTTGCCCTTTTGGGATTATTTATTTCACTTATTTTTACCTTGTCATCAAGGTTTATCCTTATGGTAGTGTATGGCAGGATTTCCTTCCTTTTTAAGACTGAATAATATTCCATTGTATGTATCTATCACATTTTCCTTATCCACTCATCTGTCATTGGGACATTTGGGTTCTTTCCCCACCTTAGCTTATTATAGTGCTTCTGTGGACATGAGTGTAGTAACATCTCTTTCAGACCCTGCTTTCAGTTCTTTTGAATATATTACCAGAAGTGCAATTGCTGGGTCACATGGCGATTCTGTTTTTTAAATTTTTTTGCGTAGCCTCCATACCGTTTTCTGTAGCAGCAACTACACCACTTACAGTCACACCAACAGTGCACAAGAGAAAAATGGGGGGGGGGGGCTTTTTAAAATGTGTGTTTTAATGTTTTTAAATCCCAAACAGAACTTCCAGATTTAAGACATCTCCATAGGTTTGGAAACCTATAGTCTTCCTAACTTGGGAGAGGGTGGGCTAGTGACCCATTTGCTCCAGTACATTACGCGATAATTCCAAATGTAGTTATCTATAACCAAAAGCAAAATGGAAATTACTTTTTTGGCTAACTAGTGTAATTTTATAATAAGTCTGTATGTAATTTGGGTCTGCTTTTCAGGGTGGGGACATAATCATCCTAATCACCATAACAGGGCTGTCTGGTTTAAAACAAGCAGCACAGAAACAAGCTTCAGTTGACTCATCCTGGGGCTGCTCTTCCACTGTGTGCGGCGTGTACTCTCAAAGACATGTTTTTCTCCCTGTACCCTGTTAGGCTGATCTCCCTCATTGAGTACAGAGGGGAGTTTCCCAGATCAGTCAAAAGGTCTATCGTAGCAGACACTTTTAATCTATGGAATCTGGGCCTAAGAGCTGTAATTAGAAATTTTTAATGTACACGCTTCAATGAAATTTGAAGTGATAATAGGTGGGGACTGCAAATTGACATTCATTAGGTGTTCCTACGTTAGTGCCCGTTTTGTAATGCTGAACTTTATTAATAGTGACGCTAATGATGTCCCACTTCCTGGGACAGACTGCAATCCAGCCCGTGGATTTGAAGCGCCAGAGCGTCCAGAAGCTAGATGCAGGGCTCCATTGTTGTCTGCTGGTGTTCGCCAACAGTGCTCTCGCCTGAATAGAAGTTACTTTTGAAGTAGTTTAGAGGTGGCTATGTGATGTTTCCTAGTTTCTGTGCTCCAGCGCTCAAATTTTAAAAAGACTGAGTTTTCTGTGTTGGGGCCACCTTAAGGACCTTCCACCAGAGCAGAGCAGGTTTTGCAGACTCTGGTTACTCAGTCGCTTGTTTCTTTGTTTTCTTTTTACCTTTTGCCCATGGATTGACTTTTAAACCTCTTATGTGCTTTAGCATCTTGATGGAAATATTTATCTGGTAATTTTCACCACATCTTCATTACAACGTTGTGTGACTTTCCTTCTCCCTCCAGGACCGAGTAATGATAAACCGATTAGACAACATCTGTGAAGCGGTGCTGAAAGGCAAATGGCCAGTAAACAGGCGCCAGATGTTTGATTTCCAGGGCCTCATCCCTGGTTACACGCCACCCACCATGGACAGCCCCCTGCAGAAGAGGAGCTTTGCCGAGCTCTCCATGGTCGGCCAAGCTAGCATCAGTGGCAGTGAGGACCTCACGACTTCCCCTCAGTTGTCCAAGGTATGTTTGTTTCGCCGTGTAAAGGCGAGCCATCCAACTCCAGGAGCTCGCGGCTCACTGGTCCTCCCTGGAGTTAAGATGGCTGCCCTTTCCTTAGCTCTCTTCAGTAGTTATGAATGTTTAATTCCTGAAGCTTCTAGTTCTTTCTTTCTGAAATCCAGCCTGTATATAGCAGATACAGTTTGGGCTCATTATTTTGTTGGAATTTTTCAATAGGAAGACGCCCTAAACCTCTCTGTCCCTCGCCAGCGGAGGAGGAGGAGGAGAAAAATTGAAATCGAGGCCGAAAGAGCTGCCAAGCGGCGGAACCTCATGGAAATGGTTGCCCAGCTGCGGGAGTCTCAGGTGGTCTCAGAAAATGGACAAGAAAAAGTTGTAGATTTATCAAAGGCCTCAAGAGAGGCAGCAAGCTCTACCTCAAATTTTTCATCTCTTACTTCAAAGTTTATCTTGCCTAATGTCTCAACACCGGTGTCCGATGCCTTTAAGACTCAAATGGAGCTGCTCCAGGCAGGCCTGTCACGCACACCCACGAGGCATCTGCTTAATGGCTCCCTGGTGGATGGAGAGCCTCCTGTGAAGAGGAGGCGGGGAAGGAGGAAAAACGTGGAGGGTCTTGATCTGCTTTTCATGAGCCACAAGCGGACGTCATTGAGCGCAGTAAGTTCAGGAGCTCACTCTCATTGTGTATGCCCACAGTGGCAGCCAGAGTCCTGCCATTCTGACGACGCTGGCCTGGGCTCCTCTCAGTGATTACAGCTGGCTTCTTGTACTAGAGAAATGGGACCACAATGTACACTCACGGTTTTGAGCTGAAAAATTGTGTTGAGCATTGACACAGATCACTCGGCCTGAACCAAATGTAGCTTGAGGATTTATTCCTCCCAAGATCCTAATATATTGATTACTCTCGGAAGACTAGCCCAAAACAAAAACGTGTTCTTCTGAGCCTATAATTGTTATCTCTGAATTCCTGAGGCGGAAAAAGCTTCTGCTCTTAGAAATAATGTTGTTTGGAGCCTGGGATTTATTAGATTAGTATAAATATTTAGTTTCAGACTTAAGATTTGTGTTCATATACAAAGCTAGTGATTGCTAATTCTCCTACCTCCGTAAGTATAGCTGTTCTATAAAATCTCAGCCGAATAAAGATCTGTGCTAGTTTAGGTTTGTATGAAATGTATGTGCCAATGGATTTTGACATTTTTTTCCCTCAATTCAAAGGACATGAGTGCAGTGCAATCAAAAGAACTCTCTTCCCTAATCTTCTTCAACCATGCTGCCTAAAAATGCGCTGCCCGCATAAGGATGAGGGTTTTACCCCCAGAGAACCTGCTTACGTGTGCTCCCTTTCTAAAAGACGCGTTAGTACTGGCTATCCTAGGCCTTATTGATTTGGAACCCGAATCAGCCTAACGGTGCCAGAGCTTGTTTGTGTGTGAGCCGCCAGCGTTCCAGGAACACTGGGCCCGTTCCCTGCGGGTCACAGTTTGCGAAGCGGTGAAATTTGAAACTGAGAGGAGGGCGACATTTGTTTTGGCATTTTTTACTTTTTCCATCCCTCCTCTTACTGCTTCTGTGCTATTTCTTGAAACCTCCAGAGAGTTTAATGAGTTAAGTAAGGGTGGTAAAAGGCGTGGTTGAGGTAAAGTTTAGAAATGACAAAATGGCACTCACTGGAATTTGCCCTCTGGTGGGGTCTGATGGAAACAGAAGCGTCTAGGTAATTAAAAGTTAATTTTCAGGATTCGTTACCATGCACCAATCGTAATAATGTTTCTTTTTTGTGGAGCATATGATTCCTTTTAGAATCTTATAAAAATACACCTTGTAATGCATCAGCTGTGACTGCTTATTCTATAAGTTAAAAATGCAGTTCCTAGGTGTGTGGTCCCCAGCGTTATACCACTAGTGTTTAATTAGCCTCTACACTTGAATCCACCAGAACACATCAAACCACTTTGATAGGTTTTGTTCCCTGAAATTCCTTCTTCCATAAGCATCAACAAGTTAGTGAGTTTCTGCATCTCATGCCTTTGTTTACTCTTGGGTTTCATATTTGAATCCCAGCACAAAGTTGTCTGTGGTTCAGGCATCAGGAATTAACAGTGTGAGCCAGGTGCTGTTTTCCTAATGTAATTATAGATCTTATATTAAACTGCAGGCTGATTTTACTCATTTTATACATTTTAAGTCATCCTAAAGAACATACTGATGTTTCTCTTTTTCTAAAGTCACATGAGCTACCCAGCCCAAAACTCCTAGTAGAGGTTAGAGGATGTATTTTTAAGTTTTTGTTCATTTGACTGTCAGATGTTAGAACTTAGGGATTACTCAGTGGGTATTGTGGATAGTTGTGTGCGTATACATACAATACAAGGTAAATGCCAATTAATCTATAGATAAACGGAGTAGTGAAGAGGTGTAAAGGTCAGGAGAGTTACTTGTATGGACTGGGACAAATCCTGAAATCTTGTAGTATGTCACAACTCAGACTGGAGACCATTTTGCGTTGCCAGGAAAAAGTAAGGACGCAATCATCATACCGCGGCAATACACTGGGAACATGGCGGAGATGGTCCTTTTGGGTCCTGGCCCCACCCCCACCCCCAAGGACGGGATGTGAAGAATAAGGGTCTAACAAGAGCTTGCCCTGGAGAGCTCAGTGTTGAAGTTGAGTGACAGATAAATAGTGACGTCCCATAACTGGGAGGCGTACCTGAAGTACTTCGGGAGCCCAAAGGAAGAATGGGAATGGAGGGAAGAGGATATGGGGAGACACAGATCAGGAAGTTGCCTTAGACATGGCCATACTTTGGTTAAGTGTTGAAGATTGTATAGGAGTTGGTCCTTTGGAAAGAGGTAGCAGAGAGAATGTATGCAAAGGGACTGAAGACAGACAGAGACTTCCCCATTTGCTGAACTGAAAGTCATTGGCAGCCCGGGAATCTGATGAGGACAGGAGGTTTGACAGCAGTGGGCTCGGCCACGAGGTACGATGTACATCAGGGAGGGCCTCGATTGCCGTCTGAAGGACTTGGGTTGTATCCTGAAGGTGAGGGGATTCAATTATTAACAGCGTTTAAACAGTTGATTTGGTTTTGACCTAGGAAGAGTGCATTTTAGAAACCTGACTCCGAAGTAGCAGCGAGGAGGTCAGAGTCAAGAAGGGTGGGAGTGGAATCGGGGAGACCGTTTAGGAGCACTGCCGTGACGTGGGCGGGGGCGGTGATGAAGAAGGCCTGAACTGAAGTCAGAGCAGTGGGAATGGACAGATGGGCTGCCGTAAAAGAAGTCTGGTGGTTGGAGTAACAGTTTGAGGACTGCCGGCTGGACTTCAGATAGCCGTGGTATTTTCAGGGTTGCCACACGGACCTGCCGCAAAATGTTATAGCCAGTAAGATTGTGTGGTTCAGAGAGTGCTGTGTACAGGTCGACTGTGGGAACATTCCTTTAATTATAACTTCTTGGGGCACCCGGGTGGCTCAGTCAGTTAAGTGCCCAACTCTTAATTATGGTTCAGATCATGATCTCAGGGTCATGAGACTGAGGCCCCATGCTTAGCTCTGTGCTCAGGAGAAAATCCACTTGAGATTCTCCTTCTCCCCATATGCCCCTCCACTCTCACGTGCTTTCACTCTAAATAAAAATAAATTTTAAAAAAGCTGGGGGAGGGGGTTGGGGCGCCTGGGTGGCTCAATCGATTAAGCGTTTGCCTTCAGCTCAGGTCATGATGCCAGGGTTCTGAGATTGAGCCCCACATCAGGCTCCCTGCTTGTATGCACTCGTATTCTCTGTCTCTTTCAAATAAATAAATATAATTTTTTTAATGAGGTTATCCCGAGAGCCCCAAGAGAGATTAAGAGGGTACCTTCCATGCATGTCCAGCTCAGACTACGCTGCCCATGGCCTAGTGGCTTGCTTAAGGTTTCAAATATGGAGCATTGATGGACTGTGAATTTCCTACCTATTTACCAGTTCTACAGTGTGGAGAATGATATTAAAGTTTCATCTTCTAATTTAATAGCTGTTCGAAAACTGAGATTGTTTCAACTAACTTTTTTCCCTTTTTGCCCCAAGATCCATTATGCTAGGATAGTGTTTTCTTGAGGTAAGAGATCAGGCATTTTTGGAATCTTTCTTCATATGAGAAGAATTGAGACCTCTGTCAACTTTCTGCAGGAGGATGCTGAGGTGACCAAAGTTTTCGAAGAAGATATAGAGACCCCACCTACAAGAAACATTCCTTCTCCTGGACAGCTGGACCCAGACACACGGATCCCTGTGATAAATCTTGAAGACGGGACTAGGCTGGTGGGGGAGGACGCTCCTAAAAATAAGGACTTAGTTGAATGGCTGAAGCTGCATCCTTCTTACACTGTTGATATGCCAAGTTATGTACCAGTAAGTACCCCAGAGTTCAGGCGGGAGGACTCTTGCCCCAGAGTTCAGTCAGGAGGAGTCCTGCGTGGACAGCCCTCGCAACTCTCCTGCACGACGCAGAGGAGATCCCTGGTCCCTCCGCCTTTTGCTTAAATGTCTCCTCACCGCGAACGTTTTCCAGTTTCTGTCACTGTGTATTTTATGTTCGAGAAACTAGCTTCAGGGCTGACGGGCAGCTTTGTAGTTTGTTGAAGACGCCTGCTTTGCACTTTCTTTCCTTTCTCCTTCCACCAAATAAACATGATGTCTTTGGTTATTCTTTCCATCACCTGGTTTCCAGGTGGTCTCATCAGGGGGATGGCACTCATGAATGCACTCTAATTGGTCTCCAGACCAGGTCTGAGCAGCACAGAATACTGTGAAGCTTGTTACTTGTAGAAATTTGACTAGCTAATACAGCCAAGACTTCATTAGCTTCTTTTTTTTTTTTTTAAACAACTCCTACTTATGTCTTACATTAAACGATATCTGTAGATGATTCCATCCTGTAAACTGCTTGCTAGCTGGCAATGCAAGTCTTTTACTCCCTGTATACCTAGTGACTTTATTTTTTTTTAACTTAAGTGTTGGGGGGGCTCGAGGGGGGCCCTGCCTTTGGCTCAGGTCATGATCCCAGGGTTCTGGGATCGAACCCAGAGTAGGGTTCCCTGTTCAGCAACCTGCTCAGTGGGGAGTGTGCTTCTCCCCCTCTCTCTGCCACTCCCCCTGCTTGTGCTCGCTCTCTTTCTCTCTGTCAAGAAAATAAATAAAAATCTTAAAAAAAAAAAAAAAAAAAAAAAAGAGAGAGCCAAAACTGTAAGTGTAAGATTCAACATTTTATTTTGTTGAGTTCAGCTTTAGTTGAGTCTTTGCCTCTCAGAACGTCCCCTCCTGTGTAGGTCTTTTTACGTGTTGCCTCTCAGGTACAGTCCCTCATAGACGGGACATCATCTCCGTATTTGTCCAAGTCACTGAGTACAAATTAGTTAGCAAAGGTCCTTGAGAAAGTTTCTTTTAAAAATACTATGACTTGGGGGTGCCTGGATGGCTGAGTCATTAAGTATCTGCCTTTGGCTCAGGTCATGATCCCAGGGACCTGGGATCAGGCCCCGCACTGGGCTCCCTGCTCGACAGAGAGCCTGCTTCTCCCTCTCCCACTCCCCCTGCTTGTGTTCCTTCTCTCGCTGTATCTCTCTCTGTCAGATAATAAATAAAGTCTTTTAAAAAAATACCATGACTTGGTTAAAAAAGATATGAACATAACAATACCATGACTTGGTTAAGCATTGGAAGAAAAGACTTTAAGCAGGGTTATTGGTAGAGAAAAGGAAAAGCAAATACTCAGCTTAGGTGATTGTTGAGTTCCTCAGTGTACAAAGAGAAAAATACTTTTTTCTTTTAAAGAAAAGTATGGTTTCTAATAACTAAAATGATTGCTGAAACTTCTATAGCTATTAAAAATGGCTTGACTGAGGGTGCCTGGCTGGCTCAGCAGGTAGAACATGTGACTCTTGATCTCTGGGTTATGAGTTCGAGCCCCACGCTGGGTGTAGAGCGTACTTGAAAAAAAAAAAAAAAGAAAGAAAGCTGCTTGACTGTATTCTCTTTGTCACTTATGCAGGAAAGTAGTTACTAAATACATTTTTACTAAATCCGTGTTTTGGGTTTGTTTGGTTTTCTTTTGCAGAAGAATGCGGATGTGCTGTTTTCCTCATTTCAGAAACCGAAACAGAAACGGCATAGATGTCGAAACCCTAATAAATTGGATATAAACACTTTGACAGGAGAAGAGAGGGTGCCTGTTGTCAATAAACGAAATGGAAAGAAGGTGAACGTTTGGGAAAGGGAATTGATCTCCATATGATTTCTTATCCCAGAAAGAAGCATTTTATCCTGACCTGTTTTTTTTGTTTTGTTGTTTTTTTAATTTTTATTTTTTATAAACATATTTTTATCCCCAGGGGTACATGTCTGTGAATCGCCAGGTTTACACACTTCACAGCACTAACCATAGCACATACCCTCCCCAGTGTCCATTACCCCACCCCCCTTTCCCGACCCCCTCCCCCCAGCAACCCTCAGTTTGTTTTGTGAGATTAAGACCTGTTTTTAAGGAAAAGCAATAATGTTTCTTCCAGAATATCTGTATATGATGTATGTGTGTGTGTGTGTGTGTAGGTGGGGGTGGGGAGCGGGGGGATATATGTGCTTTTAGATCATTTTCCAAATGCCTCTCCCCAGATGGGTGGAGCTATGGCACCTCCAATGAAGGACCTGCCCAGGTGGCTGGAAGAGAACCCTGAATTTGCAGTTGCCCCAGACTGGACTGAGATAGTGAAGCAGTCTGTAAGTACTACGCACTGTGTTTCTGTCAGGAGAGGTGTCTGTACAAAACTGTTGTCCTGAGCTTTTCTTTCTTTTCTGTCGACCATCAGTTATTCTATTATAATTTATTCTTAGCTTAAAAGAATTGACATAATACATCCTCATTTCATGTATCAGTATATCATTAATCCGAGGTAGATTCATTGGATGGCTCTGATTTTAAAGGATTGTATAGAAATACACGTTCATAGTCTTGAAGGTAAACCTCATTAAGAGCCCACCTGTGGGATGGAATTCATGGTGGTTGAGATCATTAAGATTAACTGTGATTTCTTTTTAATTTTAAAATAAAGAATACAACAACTTTGCCTAAAATTTTTTTCCACTTCAATTTCTCTTTAAGATTAAATGATCAATGTCCTGATTTCTTCTTGTTTATTTTTTTAAGGTATATAGTGAGATTTCTTATTTTTCTTTTGTGTGTAGTTCTATCGGTCTTAACACACGTACTTCCTTGAACCACCACCACAACCAAAATACAGACCGTTCCACCACCCTCCCCCACCCCGCGTTCCCTCATATTACACACCCCCACTCCCAACCCCGCCCCTGGCCCCCCACCGCTGCTGATCTGGTCTCCATCCCAAGTTTTGTCTTTTTGAGGGTGTCCTATAAGCAGAAGCATGAATTCTGTGACCTTTGTAAGATGACTTCCCATTGAGATTTATCCACGTGGGTTGCACGTGTCAGGAGTTTGTGCCTCTGGTGCGTGCGCGTGCCCCTGGGTGTGGTAGGCCATCACCCAGAGAAAGACAGCTGGGTGGTTTCCAGACTTGGGCAAGTGGGGGTACAGTTGCTAAAAACACTTGTTTTGGGGTGACCATAGTTTTTGTCTCTCCAGGGTAGATAGTATGCAGTAATTTCAGTTAATGTTCCCAATGTCTCTGCTCCCTCATGACGTGTTATTTATTATTCCTGGAGTTCTGGATGCTGGCAGCTTGACGTCTCCCTCACCGGTAGAGTAGACTTTAACAGTTTTTCTGCAGTCCTGCATAATTCAGTGAGTTCACGCAGTGCGGAGAGATAGACTTTTGCTTTCCTGAGTTTGGCCAGAGCGCTCTTAGAAGGGGAGAAGTCGCTGCCGCCCTTGCATCCAGAGTGTCTGCTTTCGGTGCATCAAGAGGGCCCGCCAGGGATCGCGGTCTCGCCGGCCGCCCTTATAGCCACTGTTTGCCTGTCCATTTGCTTCAGGGTTTCGTTCCCGAGTCGATGTTTGACCGGCTCCTCACCGGCCCCGTGGTGCGGGGGGAAGGAGCCAGCAGGCGAGGACGGAGGCCCAAGAGCGAGATCGCCAGGGCGGCCGCGGCGGCCGCGGCGGCCTCCACGTCGGGAATCAACCCTCTGCTCGTGAACAGCCTGTTTGCTGGGATGGACCTCACGAGCCTGCAGAACCTGCAGAACCTGCAGTCTCTCCAGCTGGCGGGCCTCATGGGCTTCCCCCCGGGACTGGCCACGGCAGCCGCGGCCGGAGGCGATGGGAAGAACCCCGCGGCCGTGCTACCGCTGATGCTGCCGGGCATGGCCGGCCTGCCCAACGTGTTCGGCCTGGGCGGGCTGCTCAACAGCCCCCTGCCCGCCGCGGCCGGCAGCGCCACGCCAGCGCCGGGCCAGGGGGAGCCGGAGGACGGCGCCCCCCCGGCCGAGGAGAAGGGCACCGAGAACGAGGACGAGAACAAAGACTCCGAGAGAAGCACAGATGCTGTTTCGGCTACTGACTCCGCGAATGGATCTGTTGGTGCTGCTACTGCCCCGGCCGGACTGCCCTCCAACCCGCTCGCCTTCAACCCTTTCCTCCTGTCCACCATGGCGCCAGGCCTCTTCTACCCATCCATGTTTCTACCTCCAGGACTGGGGGGATTGACACTGCCTGGGTTCCCCGCGTTAGCAGGACTCCAGAACGCCGTGGGCTCTGGCGAGGAAAAGGCCCCCGACAAGGCCGAGGGGGCCGCCTTCCAGGAGGAGGAGAACCCAGAAGGCAGCGACACGGAGGAGAACCTGGACAAGACTGCGGAGTCCTCCGTCTTCGAAGACGAAATAGCACAGGGCGAAGAGCTGGACTCGCTTGATGGGGGGGACGAGCTAGAAAACCATGAAAATGATGAATAACCAGTTCCAGTTCAAGTGTTTAAAACTTTTGACAAGTGGTAGTCCTACTGTTTACACTCACAGTTAATGTTCATACCTAGTTTTATAAGCTGTTCTGTAACATAGTGTAGCAAAAAAAAAGAAAAAAGAAAAAAAAGTCCAAGTCATGTTATACAGGTGTGTCAAAAGGTATCTTGGTCATTAAGTATTGTGCAGTGCATTATTTATTATCCCTAGGAGAGATGAAATTTGAGAGGTGATCATGTCTTTTTAAGGAAACTTACATAATGCTCTGCTTTTTTTTTTTTCCCCTTTTCCTTTTGGTACCATTGGTATTATAATAAAGAGCGATTTGTAACTGAGTGGCACTAATGGAAGGAAGTGCTGCTCAAAGGAAGTATGAAGTTATATATTTAATTTTTTAATTTTTTTTTTTTTTTTTTTTTTTTTTTTTGCTGTGAAGGTCAAGATGAAATTTACCATACATATCGTACTTGCTCATTGGTTTCCCTTTTGACTGTATGGGGGTTCCCACACTTGCGCATCCACACACATCCATACACTCTGACAATCTCCACGTTAGTGTGAACGTCTCTGTCCCGAGGCGCAGCAATAATAAGGCAGCTGTTGAATGTGAAGGGTCCCTTTGGAAATTAACCTACTGGGAGGGTTCTTGCCAGACAGAACTACAGTTCCATTGTCTCGTGGTCTTGTAATGCACTGGTATAAACAAAATAAATAGATGAATAAATAAAGAGTGAGAGAAGAGAGAATCAGGTACCTTTTTTAAATTAAAGGACTTTGTTACTTTAGCCACAAAGCTAAAACAGCATTACCTCAGCTCTAAACTAGCCTTGAAGTTTACAGACATGACTTTGTAAATGTATTGTTTTTCTTTGTTGTGATGTCCTTTTATTTTTTCTTTGAAAACTGCTATCATGTAAGATAAAATGTAAATTGCTGCCAACTGTAGTAATGATGCTTTTAATAAAAGTGACCCATGATATGCAGAGATGTAATTAGAGAATGTAGTGTGTAGGGGAACTGGTGTTCACTCTATTTTTTTGTATTCGCAATAGATGCAAATACAGCACTCTGGCCTTTGTACAGTTTCTTGATATATCCTCTTATGCTAGATTAGCTGTTAGTAATACGCTAAACTGTCTTCAGACGAGACAGGAAGAAAAACCTTAAATTACCTTCACATAATTCCACTCCAGATATCTCTGCAGAACCACACACAAAAACCTCCTATTACTCCCTCAAAAGGGCATCTGAGACTGAGAATACTTTAAAATGTGTGCAGCGTCTGATAATGTGGTACACTAAAGAACAAAAGGGCAAAAGAAAAATGAGGCTTTAATAGGCAGAATATCTAGGTCATTTATCCTTGGTTAATGGGTAGAAAAACACAATGCCGGAGTGTCAGCAAGGGACACAAAGGCACTCTTGGTGTCCTGCGGACCGGTGCTTGATGCCAGAAACTGTGTGGAAAACCCATGTGGAATGAAAAGGGGCCCACTTAAGCCACCGCGTGCGCACGCGCGCAGTCTGGGGAGCTGCTGATGTGTGCACCCCTTCATGACCTCTGATATTTGAGGTTAAATATAATTTGAGAGCTACTGTTTTCACCTTTTATGTCACCTGACTGAACACAAAGCCGTTATTTCCGTGTAGCTGGAAACGGAGAGGAAGGGATGTGGATGGAGTTGTGTGTGTGCCGCCCCCGTCCACGCCCTGTACACACACACACACACGTAGTCCATCTCTCACTGGATGTGTGGATGTGTTACAAGATGTTGTCTGAATTCCTTGTAGACGCTAGCGTTCAGTTAATTTATATCCCAAGATGGAAAATCTACCCATACGACTCTGGAAAGGGAACAACTTGAAGCCTCCATGTTAGAGACCCTCGGGTTGCTTTTCTCCTCCATTGTTACTGTTCTCTCTTGAAAGTTAACAAATGGGTCATTTGCACCAGAGGGAAAAGTGCCTTTAAGAGTCTGTTCTTTTGAAATGGAAGTCTTTGAACATGGGGGTGGGGGGGAGGCTCCGATCCACACGAAGTATAGGGAGTTTGTTTTAAATATTTAAACTTTTTTTTTTTAAGCCTTCAAATAAGACATTAGGTAGGGACAGTATGTTTAATAAAATGAGTCCGAGAAGGGCCTTTTTCTAAGATACTTTATAGTACTGGAAGTTTTCCTATGACCTTGTGTAAATAGAACACGCGATGGGACTCTCTGTTAGAGAAGAAAATGCCAAGAGCAAAGGCATTGGTTGCTTGTGGCCAGAAGGAGCCCTGAGTTGAGAGATGGGTCACCAGCTGGCTCTGAGTTATCTGGGATTTATTTGTTAACAGGGCTTCAAAGTCATTCACATTTCCATGTTGGAAAATGCACTTTTTTTTTTTCCTTCTAATGGTATCAATTCTTGATGTTAGATTCTTGAATTCACCTAAGTAAGAAATACTCTAAGTCTGTTCGTTAATAATTGGTGTTCATTGTGTGCTCAGTGGCACAAAGTACTGAGGTGTTCCATGCTTTCCTCGGCGTCGCTGCCCCATCTCCCTTCTCTAGGAGGAAGTGCTTTTCTTCGGGGGGAAAACCGAGCCTTACAGAGGTTGAGGATTCAGCCAGCAGTAAATAGAGGAGCTGGGTCGGAACTCAGGCTGACATCAGAACTGACTTACGGTCTCCAAAAAATACGGCTCTCTTGGGTCTCTGAAAGAAAATTAGTACAAAATGATGATGCGAAGTGTTTGGGGCTTCCCTATTCTTATACTCACTCCTCACCCATCCACAGGGGATCTTAAGTTTCAGACTGGGATTTAAGGGAGAGCCCGTGTCAAGTAGAACAGTGTGAACGCTGGCTATGGATACTTGAGTCCCAGTTACCTCATTTAAATTTCGGTTTATCTTGAACCATGAATATTTCCACTTTATAAAGAAATCAAGTCTTTGGAAAAGATAAGCTTACTCAGGCTTCCAAGTTAGTAAATTGCTGTTCTTTGAACCCAGGTTGATCCAACTCCAAAGCCCCAACTCCACTGAACCTCAGGGCCAGTCTACCTTTCGTCAACAAACATTTGTGGGGTGCTCGGTGAGGTTGGTTTCAGTGCCAAGAATATCACAACAAAAACAAAAACAGACTAGTCCCCTGCTGTCATGGAGCTTACATTCGAGTAGAAAGAGACAGGTGATAAGCACATTACACATAAAACTTTTATAGATCAAGGAAGACTATTAAATAACCTAATGGGGCGGTCAGGGAGGCACACGGTAGACAGGGCAGCTCTGCTTCCTGCCTGAGTGACAAGAAATGAGCCAGATGAAGATCTGGTTAGAGGATGTTCCAGACAAGGGGGAGAGACCAGTGCAAAGACCCTGAGTTTCAGAGTGTGCTTGGAAGAAGGGGCTTCTGGGGCAGCCTCTCTACCTAGAAGAAGCAGGAGACAGGGACCAGGATGACCCTGGTGGGGGACTTGGATTTCCTGTTAGGTGCTGTAGAAAGTGCTTGGGAGGTTTTGTGCAGGAAAGCGGTATGATCAAATCTATCTTTTTAAATAATCCACAGTGCCCACAATGAGGGGGAAATATGGCTTGTAAAGAGGAGCCGGGAATTCTAGTTGGTGGGAGACTGTTGTAGCAGCCTGGGATCAAGGAAGTGGGTGCTAATAGAGGTAGAAAGCTGTGGGCAGATTTGGGATATATTTCAGAGAGCTAGAGCCTCCAGTTTAAATTATGTGAATAATTTGAATTAACTTCGGGATTACTCCTGAAATATATCCAAAGGTGAAACCAATGTTTCCTATGCTTTTTTTTTTTTTTTTTAAGTGTTACAAGAAAAGATACTGGGAACAGAAAAATTTCCTTCCATGTTCTGTTACGAAATTCTCTCTTCAGTGAAAATTGTTAATTATCTTTGGGAAGAGTTCTTAGACATTATTTCTAACAGGTAGGTAGGGGTGGTCAGAACGTATGTGCATTGTTGAAGCGAGGTGTGCGTGCAGTGAACATCACTGCATCTAGAGTCATCAATAAATTTAAATTAGGAAGTGAAACAATGTAAATGACTTCTACTAACAAGCACTTAAAAGTTAGAATATATCTTATTCATTCAACTGGGGCTCTCTAATGAGCAATTTTATGTATTTTTCTTAGCATATATAAGATTTACCGCAGTTTTATAGAAATTTTATAGGAAAGTAAACTACATTTGGCAAAATAGATGAATAAATTACCTCGTGGAATAGTTAATGTAAGACTCCTTCGGTGAAAAGGATTTCATCACTGAATTTTTTGTTGGGAGAGTCATCCAATTGGAGATCTTTTTGGTGGCGGTTAGGATAATGATTTACAAAGTAGTCTGGACTATTGAAGTCATTTGTATGTTTAAAGGTTTCTCCTTAACTCTCCTCTTGCTCCCATTCTTATTTTTGAGTCTCTAAACCAAAACTAAAACAACTCCTTGTGTATATGTATTGGCAATGTAGCTCTAATCTTCCAATGGGTCTGTTGACCAATCTTCTTTTGGATCTACTAATGTAGAGTTGAATTTTAATTTCCATCTCCTTAATGAATTAATGTTTACCATGTAATTTAAATGAAGTCGAAGACTAGGGTAATGACAATTAAAACTTCAAACATAGTCTTCTTTCATCGGCCATCTTTATCTTCAGAAGCATTTACTCGTATAATTTCTTTAGCTCCTAAGCTGGTTGAAATTTCATCAGCTGAGCAAACATGGCAGAACCTACCTCCATATGCTTACAGGTGGCTCCCCACCAGGTTCCTTCCCATGAAACTTTCTTGAAGTCTTTCTGGGCTTCAGGTTAAACGTTGTAGGGGATTTTGACTTAGAGCCAGAGAACAGCATAATAGGTTTCTAATGTATAATAAAGACAAACCCGAAGTCAGAACAATGTTTAGGGATCACTTTGAGCTCTCCTTTAGATGGCTCCCCCCATTGTCCATTGCCCCTGCATGCATTTCGATCTGAAAGCTCGATTTTGAAGTTAGAAATGAGAGACCTGATTCTCTTGTGACATGATCCAGGTCCAGTGGTGGCTTCACACCCTTTGCAGCCCCAAACCACTACATCATTATCAGCTGCAGTTCAAGAGACCTCAGCTTGGATGTTGGCCGGGTAACTGCAACCTTCAGCAGGCTATAAATGTCATAGCTAGGAGAGGACCTGTCCCGTTTTAGAACAGAAAGTTCATCCTGTCCCACATGTTTCACCATGTTTCCCTAGGAGTCGGGAAGCTCTTCACATTTTAGAATTCAGCATTTTCCTTTGCTAAAGGGCACCTGTGAGCTAACCCACACCACACCCCGGTGAGGTAGGTCAATGTTCTTCTCACCTCTCCTGTTTAGCTGGTGAGGTGGGCTCGCTCCCAAGGCCACGTGGACAGACAAGCATGGTGGAAGGAACTAGAATCGAGGCTTCTCCAGTTTAAGCCATATGGAGTGGTGGACTGTCTTAAGTAAACACCTGCCATTCATGTAAGCTTAGGTCTACAATCTTAACCCCAAACAACTGATATTATGATCTGAAGAACAAACTGGAAGGTTCCAGAATCTCATGTTGCAAGACAAAAGTACTAGTAAAGGATGACTGAAAGATGTTTAAAAGAAAAAAAATGTTTAATCATGAGCAGGCTTCACATCCATGTTGATTTTAGGGTATAACCTGTGCAACTGATTGACAGTCGACGTATTTTTGCACCATTATTGAAGCCTATTCTCTAGGATCTTTGGATAGCGACCTTGTATCTGTTCTTAAAAGGCCAGCCCACCAGAGCCTGGAACTTCAGGTCCCCAAGAGGTTGGGAAATGGCCCTGGCAGAACGGGAGTGCTCCCTCAGCCTCCCCCAACCCCCCAGGCTTCCCCTGGGCTGTTGGAGCACTCAAAGCAGATTTGCATATCTGTAGCTGCTGAGCTAATGTTCTCTCCCTAGCTGGGGGCCCTGTGAGGCAACTCCAGGATCCTTTCCATCTTATTGTAAGAGCTCCTGGAAAATGAGGCAGCCATTGTGTCTGACTGCAGAGCCATTGTTCTTCCCCAGACGAAGCTGGCCTGTTTCTCAGCTCCTAGCTTTCTGCTCCTTCAGCCATGGCTAGCTTCTGAGGAGCAGCTGGGCTGCCTCAGAATAGCCTGCAGGGTTATGTAAAGACCATCTAAAAATCTCCCTTTCTCCTTTACTCTCCAAAATGTAAAGCTGCACACAAACCCCCAACCCCCACTTCTGTGGAGTCCATTTTGTACAGAACCTGCTTATTCTGGGAGAGAAAACAGAGTAATACAGCAATGGTGACCCCATGACAAGGTGCTTGGCTCTGCCCCTCAGGCCCCAGCTCACTTTTTTTTTTTTTTTTTAATATTTACAGATAATTTTTTTAAAAGATTTATTTATTAGAGGGCACCAGGGTGGCTCAGTCAGTTAAGCCTCTGCCTTCAGTTAAGGTCATGATCCCAGGGTCTCTAGATCCAGCCCCCAGTCCGGCTGCCTGCTCAGCAGGAAGTCTGCTTCTCCCTCTGTCCCTCCCCGGCTCCTGCGCATCTGCTCGCTCTCTCTCTCTCTCTCTCTCTCTCCTACGCACGCTCTCAAATAAACAAGATTTTTTAAAAAGTTTATTTGTTTGACAGAGATCACAAGTAGGCAGAGAGGCAGGGGGTGGGGGGGCAGGCTTCCCGCTGAATAGATAGCCCCGACGTGGGGCTCCATCCGAGGACCCTGAGATGATGATCTGAGCGGAAGGCTGAGGCTTAACCCACTGACCCGCTCAGGCACCCCTAAACAAGATTTTTTAACAACTTAAAAAAATAGATTTATTAGAGAATCCTGACCTGAGATGGGGGAAGGGCAGAGGGGGAGGGAGAGAGAAACTCAAGCAGACCCTGCCTTGAGTGCAGAGCCCTACTGGACCCAAGGGCGCACCGATGTTTAACCACCTGCGCCACGGGGTGCCCCGCTCCCTCCAGCCCCCTCCGGAGAAAATGTCATCGGCCATCAGAACACGTGGAAGTGGGAGGGAGACTACCATGAAAGCCGAAAATGTCCCTTTCCATTTCAAATGAAAAGCTGTCTATTGACTGGTGAGGTACAAGCATGGGTCGTTGGCTGCCACGCACCCCCTCTTGTTGGGGACAGTTCCGCAGTACACCCAATGCCGTTTATGATGTCAGGGAAACAAAAGCCTTTTGTAGTTGTGTGAGTCTTTCATGCGGTTTGGGAGCAGGCCAGATGCACAAAACAACGCTGACCCACGAGAGGTGGGAAGGAACTAGGACACCGAGGTGTAAAGTGCACACACGTAGAAAGGCCACTCTGCCGGTCCTGGGTGGTTTCTTGGTGGGTGTGGAGCTCAGACGACCAAATGGCTAAAATCTCCCCTCCAGCTGAGTTTCAAACATTTCATGTTTCAAACAGCTCTGTACTTTTGTGTGTCCAAAGCCTCATCAGAGCAGCTGCCGATTCTATTCTGTCGCAGGCCACGGCGGGGAGGCGTGGAGGAGCAGGGACCACGCTCCAGACACTCGCAGGAAGAGCCCACGTGCAAGGGGAATGGGGCACATTTATTCCCATGGCGGATACAGATCGTGGGGCCTCTCCCTGCCCTCGCAGAGACACGGAGACAGCCCCCCAGAACTTGAACGGCCAGCCAGACTTGAGTTTGCCTAGCCATTAGAGCTACAAATGATCCCAGCCACTTGATCATCCCATATGGCTAAATGGGTCGAATGACCAGGAAGATCCCCAGCCCATACATCCTGGGAGAGGGCAGGCGACAAGACGTGTCCTCAGCTCTAGGAAATTTTTTTTTTTAAGATTTTATTTATTTACTTGACAGAGAGAGATCACAGTAGACAGAGAGGCAGGCAGAGAGAGAGAGGGAAGCAGGCTCCCTGCTGAGCAGAGAGCCTGATGCGGGACTCGATCTCAGGACCCTGGGATCATGACCTGAGCCGAAGGCAGCGGCTTAACCCACTGAGCCACCCAGGTGCCCCATCTCCAGGTAATTTTATTTCACCTGACAACCTCCACCCAGAGCACGAGCAGCTTAAACTAATCTTCTTTTACTTGAAGGCGAGCCATCTAGGCTTCTGAATTATTGCTAGGGGAAAACAAACAAACCACAAAATTTAGAAACTTAGATTAAACGACTTGTATATCAGCCTCTCCTGCAGGAATGTGGTCCTGACCCCTGCCACCTCTCTAGAAAGTACCACCACCTGCAATCGAAAAACGGCTTCCGTGGGGGTCCAGGATAGCATTCTGGCTGCCGGTGTCCACAAACCGATTTCCTTCAAGGCGTGGAGACACTCCTGCCCGATGGATTCAAGGCAGCGAGTCTGTGCTTTCTCCATGAAGCCTCCTCTCTCTCAAGGACAAATGTCAGGGAGTCTTTTTTGTTGTATTAAGGGCACTTTTTTAAAGCTCGCTAGAGAAAGGGAATAATAGGCATCATTCTTGTCCTTAAGCAGCAATCAATTGGCAAATATTTAATGTGCAGCTGGAGGGTGTGTCGGGGGACGGGGATGAGGGACAAAGAATGCAGTCAGGGTCCTTGCTCTCAAGAGCCCTTGCATGTAGCTGACTGACGTAGTTTACAGAAATAACACATAGCTGGCTGCAGTTTACAGACTTCAAAGCATGCATGCATTATCTCAACTGATACAACTTTGAAATCGCAAGTTCCTCGTGACTTCAGAGATGAAAGATACCAAATCTCAGCGATGTCAAGGTTAGCAAGTGGCTGAGTTGGGTCTTACAAGCAGGTCTTTGGACTCTAAAGTCAGAGGTCTTCCTACCACACTGTGACACCAAACAGGGCACCCCCTCCCAGGCAGGCTGGCCTTCCTGCTCCCAGCGAGAGCCTCTCTGAGCTCATTTGTAATCTGGAATAATAATACTAACACCAGTCAGGATCATGCCTTCCCTGTAGTGTGCAGAGTGGATATGCAAGGTCCTTAGTGCCGCCGCTGAACTGACACTCAGGTAAATGTTGACCTTACGCCCATCGCCATCTAATGAGCTCCAAAAGTGGCTTCAGAGAGTGCAGTCGAGAAGCACTGACGAGGGGCGCCTGGGGGGCTCAGTTGGTTAGACACCTGCCTTCAGCGCGGGTCATGATCTCAGGGTCCTGGGAACAAGCCCTGTGTCGGGCTCCCTGCTTCTCCCTCTCCCTGCCACTCTCCCTGCTTGTGCTCTCTCTCTCTCTGTCAAATAAATAAAATCTTAAAAAAAAGAAAAAAGTGCCGATGAAGTGGCTGGGGTGATCTGGTCGGTAGGGCACATCTGCAGAAATGAGGCTGATGGCGGCCGGCGGAGAGCAGCGCAGGGCCTGGAAGAGGGAGTCAGGCTGGGTATGACTCTCGCAAGACTCTGGATCTCAAACCCTGGAGATGCGCATGACTACCCCAGGACCATGTGCATATTCATATTCGATTACAAATTTTTTTCCCCAAAACTTCATACAACATAGTCTTACTCCCTCTCATATACTCGAATCCTTTCTGTTGTGTTTTATTTCAGCAAAAAAAAAATGGTCATGACTGTCTAAAGTGATATTATGATTCCGTAGGAGGTGAGGACCTGCTCTTGAAAAATCATGCTTTAAACAAGAATTCTTTTTTTTTTTTAATATTTAATTTATTTATTTGACACAGAGAGAGAGCACAAGCAGGGGGACCGGGAGAGGGAGAAGCTGGCTCCTCGCCGAGCAGGGAGCCCGATGAGGGACTTGATCCCAGGAATCATGACATGAGCCAAAGACAATCACTCAACTGACTGAGCCACCTAAGCGCCCCTAAACAAGAATCCTTACCCTGGGTCCCTGGATGGGCTCTGTGGCGGGGAGGTGAAGGCAGCCTCGGATCTCCCGAAGTTGATGCACAATGGTATATGTGCATTTTTCTGGGAAGAGTCTCCTTCGGTTTCACATGGTCCTCAAAGCACCTAGGACTCCCTCTTTTTTTGTTCGTTTAGAGAGAGCAGGAGCCAGGAAGGGCAAAGGGAGGGGGAGAGAGAGACTCTCCAGCCGACTCCCCTTGGAGCACAGGAGCCCAGGCTAGGGCTCAAGCTCAGGACCCTGAGTTCAGGACCTGAGCTGAAATCAAGAGTTGCCTGCTTCACTGGCTGAGCCGCCAAGACGCCCCTGTGACTCCCTCTTTGAGAGGGTCGTGTGAGTGAGGCGAAAATTCGATTTGAATAGGATGTAGAGGATCCCCCCACATGCTGCCTGGATGGGCCCCCCTCTCTCCATTCTGTAAGGGCCCATAGTCATGGCGGCCTCCCACTGGCCACGGGGATGGTAACAGCAACCACCAAGTGGGCCTGCTCTGAAGACTGAGTGAGATCATGGGCATCGTACTGAGCGCGCTGACCCAGAGTAAACACTTCTACAATGTCGACTATTGTGCACATGGTCCCCGCTCAGTGACAGGCCCATAGAGAAGGTTGTCCCCATTGCATCAGCCTGGTTCTTGTGTGAGTTGTGTGTTTGTTTGAGTGAAATGAATTCTTTCCCTCTGTCATTAGCACGGAGGCCAACAGAAACCCAGGACCCTCTGGGGTGCCAGGCGGGTTCCGTCAAGACAACATGTGACTCTCAATCTAGGGGTCGTGAGTTCAAGCTCCACTCTGGGCCGAGAGCTTACTTAAAAAAAAAAGAAGGCATCCACGGCCACCTTAAACTAGCGTTAGGCCTCTCCCCTCCATCCTCACACAAAGTTAGAAGGCATAAATGGGTTCTTGCCCTGCCGTCTGGCTTCTGGAAGCTGGCCCTAGCACCTGAATGTCATCCTTGCCAAGCTACCCCAGGTTCCTGGACAGCCTTGGCTGTGGTACACTCACGACACCCACTCCTGTCCCCATCTGCCATTTGGGGTAAAAGTCAAACCCAAACAAAACCAAAGGTCCCGGAGACGTGCCCTCAGTTTTCCATCCTTATGAGAAACAAGCTGAGGTCCAAGGAAAAAGGCCTCTTTACATAAGTTGCTTGCCTTTGGGGAAGTCTGAATTTCTGCCTTCTTATTTCAATCTACCACCTCAGTTGCCCCCATGCTGCTCAGTCCCGAATTCTAGGGCCCCACGCGGCAGCAACCCCGTGGGTGGATGTGGCAGATTTAGGCTCCATGGGACTCCGCTCAGCGATGGGCTCAGGTCCCGGGCTCCAAGGAGTGGATGACATGCAAGCAAACGGGTCCTCTGCCAGGAACCAGCTCTTGTTTTCCAAAGATTAGTTTCAAAGGACACGAAGACAAAGGCTTTGCTGATTTCAACAGCTCACAGCTGGTAAAGAATGAAGATTTATACCCCTGTAAGTACTGAGCCCGTTTGTTTTTAATTGGGTGTTTTTTATAACACTGCGTGTTATGGCTGAATTGTGTCCTGCCTCTCTTCGTATATTGAAGCCCTAACCCTCAGTAGGTCAGGATGTGACTATATTTAAAAATAGAGTCTTTAGGGGCACCTGGTGGCTCAGTCAGTTAAACGTCTGCCTTTGGCGTAGGTCATGATCCCAGGGTCCTGGGATCGAGTCCTGCATGGGGCTCCCTGCTTGGCGGGGAACCTGTTTCTCCCTCTGCCTGCTGCTCCCCCTGCTTGTGCTCTCTCTGACAAATAAATAAATAAAACCTTGAAAAAATAGGGTCTTTAGAAAAGTAATTAAGGTAAAATGAGGTCATATGAGTGACTCTCATCTGATGTGACAGGCATACTTATAAGATTAGGGGAGGTTAGGGGTCCTTATAAGGGGAGATTAGGAGACAGATACAGAGGGAAGACCGTGTGAAGACACAGGGAGAAGACAGCCTTCTGTGAGCCAAGGAGAGAGGTCTCAGAGGGACCAGCCTGATGACAGCTTGGTCTTGGACTTCTCCCCTTTAGACTGTGGGGGAATAAATTGCTTGAAGCCACCCAGTCCTTAGGACTTTCTTACAAAAGCAGTAGTGAACGAATATCCCATGTTTTTTATGAATTCATCTAGTAACAGTTTATAAGTTGGGCCACCCACGTCAGGAAAGGAAAAAGTAAAAAACCATCTTGTAGCAGTAAAACAGTGTATAATGTTGTGGTTAGAAACATGGATTTGGGCCGGAGTGAAACTGGCTGAATCCTGCTAAGCTGTGTGCCCCAGGCAAGCTGTGCCACCTCTCTGGGCATGTTTTTCTAGATGTAAAGGAGGGATGGATCATGATGGTGAGGACAGTGCCCACTCCATAAGCCTGCAGTGAGAATTCAACAGGATAACGTGCGTGAAGCACTTAGCACAGCACCCACATCTAGGAAGCACCATGCAAGTGCTATTATGAACCCGAGACATGGCTCCAAATCCTGAACCTCATGGACCTTTCCAGATGCGTGACCTTGGGGAAGTCACCACCTCCCTGGGTTTGCTCCATCTGCACAGTGAAGATGTCTGTGATGTGTGAGGACTTTTTCAGCTCTAAGATTTTATTATTCTATTAAATGTTGATACGAACCATTCTGTAGAGAAAAGTGGAACATCTTGATAAGTTGTGAGAAGCACAATGCTTTCTGGGGTTTCTGTGCTCCATGCTTCATGGTTGGCAAACCCAAGTAAATGGGGATGCCCTGAAGGAATGACCCTCCACCCTCCAAATGATTTCCTTAAAACACACACACACACACACACACACACACACACACACACTGTACCCTTGGATTCCATAGGCATTAACCCCCAAAGGGGGAAGAAAGCAAACTTCTATTTTTAAGCCGTGCAAAGTGACTGCCGTAAATCTGTTCAGGTATCATCGTGTTTGACTTTAAGAAAATGGCTGAGCTATGGGCAAGGTAATTCAAGAAGATATAAATGGCTGCATTATAATAAGCAGACACCTATTTTAAGCATGATCTATGTTTTTGAGAAAATTCATTACAATGAGTCTTACAATACCAACCTCTTCAATGAATTTTTCATGTCTGCATACCAAGATATATATAAAACGATCGTAATCATATACCTTTGGGGCAATGCTGAGCGCCAGCTGTTTCGGGGATGATTTATAGGTTGCCACACTCAAGGTTAATAATCAGGAGAAACAGGTTACAGTATGCAATGTATTTATGTCAGGTTAGAAGTTCAGTTAGTAGAGATAGCGTGGTATAAGGAGGCACACACTTTTAATTATTTTCAAAGCGTCCCCCCCCCAACATTTCTCTGCAATAAACTAAACATAAATGATATTTTATGCAGGGGAACTCTCTGCCAGGCATAGCTCCTGGTTCCTGTTGGCTTTATGTAAAGGGGAAACACAGCTAGGAGTTATTAGCTGTGAGTACGAAAACGCAGCTTGACCATACTTAGACATCTGTGCAATGGGCCTGCATAGTGAGCATGATGGCGTTTTATAAACTTGGAGGTAATTATGCCCTTATTCGGATGGCAGCATTTCCCTGCTGGCAGGATTTCTAGAAGCTTCTCAGAGCTGTGGCATATACAAGCCTCAAGTGGACCTCCAAAAAGCGCTAAGATGTAACGCATCCCCCTTTGAAGGCAAAGGATACAAATTATTGTATCCATTTCATAAAAGTCTCAGTGATGCTCCCTTTCTGGATTGAGGTAAGAATTTCCCTTGTCCTAAGTAACTTCTCTTAAAATAATCAATGAAGAGAAAATAACTATTTTTTGAGCAGAGGGTGGGGTGTATTGTGTACCTTGCTCATCTTTATTGGTCTATATAAGTCTCCCTTTTTTTAAATTTTCTTTCTTTCTTCATTCTGTTTCACCGGGTTCTGATTTCTCGGCCAGTAATGTGTGTATACATATAGGTGTGTTTATTTTTGCTTAACATATTTCCAAAATGAGTGCCATTTTGTGTGCATCTTTAATTACATACATGGCATTTGTTATGTATCTTGTTCTACCTTCTTAACTTTTGTGGGTTTATCTTATTTTTTCTTTTGAGTTTGTTTGTTTTTTGTTTTGGGTTTTTTTTTGTTTGTTTATCTTATTTTTAAGAGTCTTATTGTGGTCTCGTTGGCATGCATTATACTGAACATGTGTCAGTGTGGACACCTGTGGTCTGTACTCTGTTCTGCTCAAGACAGTGAACGTATTCATCACCCCCAAAGGTTTCCTCTGGCTTCTCTTAACTCCAGCTCTCGCCCTTTGCCATCCTGTCACCTCCAGGCGACAGGAGATCTGCTTTCTATCACTAGAGATTAGTTTGCATTTTCTAGAATCTTGTGTAAATGGAATCAGATGGAGTGTACTCTGGTGTCTTCTTTCACCTAGCAAACTGTTTTTGATATTCATTCATGTTGTGTGTATCGGTGACTTTTTGTTCATTTTTCTTTCCTTTTTTGTGGGAGAGTAATATTCCATTGTATGGATGTACCAGGTTATTTCCCTGGTCACCTGCTGGTGGGCATTTGGGTTATTTCCAGTTCCTGGCTCTTAGAAATAAAGCTGCTGCAAACAGCCACGTACTACTTTTTAAAAAGACGTGTGTGTGTGTGTGTGTGTGTGTGTGTGTGTGTGTTTGATAAATGCATAAGAATGGATTGTCTGCATTATATGGAAAGAGTATGTTTTACTTTTTCAAAGCTGCCAGACTGACTAATGGTTGCATTATTTTACATTCTTGTCAGAAGTGTCCGAATGCTCGTTCCTCCATAAATCACCAACACTTGGTGTAGACAGTCCTTTTAATTTTAGACATTCTAATAGTGGTATCTCCTTATGGCTTTAATTTGCATGTACCTAATACCTAACGGGGCCAAGAATCCTTTTTATATGCTTATTCACCATCTGGATATCTTTTTTGGTGAGGTGTCCATTCAAATTTTCTGCCCATTTGTGGAGGAGGGTGTTGTTTTCTTGTACTGAGTTTGAGGGTTTTTTTTTTAAGATTTATTTATTTATTTGACAGAGATCACAAGTAGGCCGAGAGGCAGGCAGAGAGAGGAGGAAGCAGGCTCCACACTGAGCAAACAGCCCGATGCGGGGCTCGATTCCAGGACCCTGGGATCATGACCTGAGCTGAAGGCAGAGACTTTAACCCACTGAGCCACCCAGGTGCCCCGAGTTTGAGTTACTTTTATAATCTGGATACAAGTGCCTTGTCAGATATAAAGTTCACAAATATTTTCTCCTAGTCTTTGGCCCTTATCCCCACTCTCTTAATAGAGTCTTTTGAAGAGCAGAAGTTTTTAGTTTTGATGAAGTTCAATTTATCAATTTGTTTTTTTATGGCTCATACTTTTGGCATTGTTTGTCGACCCTGTACTGTTCCATTGATCTCTATGTCTGTCTTCATGCCAGAGCCAGACAGTCTTGATTACTGTGGCTTGATAACAAATCTTGAAGTCAAGTGATATAGTCCTCCAACTTTATCCTTCTTTTTCTTTCTTTATTTTTTTTAAGATTTTATTTATTTATTTGAACAGAGACAGATAGTGAGAGAGGGAACACAAGCAGGGGGAGTGGGAGAGGGAGAGGCAGACTTCCCGCAGAACAGGGAGCCTGTGGCGGGGCTCGATCCCAGGACCCTGGGATCATGACCTGAGCCGAAGTCAGACACTTAAAAACACTGAGCCACCCAGGGACCCCATCCTCCTTTTTCTAAGTTGTTATAGTTTTTCTAGTTCCTTTGTATTTCCATATAAATTTTAGAATCAACTTGTCAATTTCTACAAAATTCCCTACTGGGAATTCTATTGGGACTGCCTTTGAATCTATATGCCAATTTGAGCAGAATGACATCTTACCAATATTGAGTTTTCCAATCCATTGAACATTATTTTTTTTTTTAAATTTCAACAAAATTATTTATTTTAGAGACACAGAGAGAGAGAGAGAGAGAGAGAGATTGAGCATGCACAAGCAGGGCAAGGGTCAGAGGGAGAGAATATCCAAGCAGACTCCCACTGAGCACAGAGCCCAACTCAGGCCTCAATCTCAGGAGCCACGAGATTAAGACCCGAGGAAAAACCAAGAGTTTGATGCTTAACCACCCAAGCCACCCAGGTGCACCGAACATGATTTTTCTTTTTAAACTTTTTTCTCTTTAACATTGAAATTTTAATTAATTTATGTTGCTACATATTTACTAGATTGTTTCAAACTCTGGCATCATTTCAGCGTGTATTAGTTTCTTATTACTGCTATAATAAGTTCTCCACACTTAATGGTTTCCAACAACACAAATGTGTTCTCTTAGAATCTGAAGTCAGTTTCACTGCGCTAAAATCAAGGTGTTAGCCAGACTGGTTCCTTCGGGAAGCTCTGAGGGGAGAATCTATTTCCCTCCTTTTTCAGTTTCTGGTGGCTGCTTGTATTCTTTGGCTGTGGGCCCTGCCCATTTCCAAAGCCTGTCACTCTGATTTTGGTTTTCTCATCCCATCCCCCTCTCACTCTGACTCCCCTGCCTTCCTCTCATAGAGACTACTGGGATCCCATTGGACCCACCCAGATAATTCAGGAGAATCTCCCCATTTCAAAATCCTTAACTTTATCACATTTGCAAAGTCTCTTTTGCCAGCCTAAGTAACAGTCCCAGGTTCCAGGGATTAGGACACAGGGACAGATTTGAGCTGTCCAAATGAACATGCATCCACCACATTCTAGGTCCACACTTTCCCAGTGAGGGACACCGGGTTGGTCCCTACCCCCCTCCCCACCCCCAGACCCCAACTACTACAAGGAATATTGTAAAGAACATCCTCATTTGTGTCTTCTTATGGACTTGTACACACATTTCCTTTAGATTTGTCCCAGGAATGAGACTTCGGGGACACTGAGGCATGTATACACTTACTATGACTAAGCAGTGACCAGTTGCTCTCGAGAAAGCCTGTACTAGTCCACCCTCCACCATCCACAAATGAATGTCCCTCTGTCTCCAGTCTTCACCAACATTTGCTATTGTCCTTCTAGTTGTCGCCTGGTGTAAATTTCTGCCCTGTGGTTTTATTTGCATATCTCTAATTACCAATGAGTTTTAGGCTCTCTTCATGTTTATTAGCCTTTTTGGTTTCATTTTGTAAATGAAACCTGTTCAGATCCTTTTCTTATTTTTCTATTGGGGTTGTCTTTTTCTGGTTAATTTGATTTTATTCAGAAAGTCTGCCCCCAAGCCTATAGCAGAAAGGTCTTACCCTAGGTTTTCTTGACTTTGTAGTTTTACCTTTCACATTTAGGTGTTTATCCATCTGGATGCCATCTTTGTAAGTGCAATACTGAAATGCAAAGTTAGTTTTCTCCAAAGTGAACCAGTATTCACAATACTAGGTGCTAAAAATTCCATCCTTTCCCCATTGGTTTGTAGGACCATCACTATCAAATATTAAGTTCCTGTGTATGTGTGTATATAATACTCCATTAACTTCTTTGTTCTCATACCAATATCAAACTTTTCTTTTATTCCTGTGGCTTCATGGTATATTTTATCCTCCAGTACAGAAAATCCTTTCTCTAGTATTTTCAAATGGATTTAGATGCTTTATTTTTCCATATGGATGTTAATGTAAGTTTAAGTTCCTCAAAAATTCTATGTCCAATCATGATTATGAGTTCATCCATTTGTGGCTTAATTTAGAAACACTGACACATTTAAACTAATAAGTTGTCCATCTAAGAGCATGAACTGTCTCCCCATTTTTTAGATCATGGACTATGTTCTTCATCAAATTCAGATTTCTCCATAAGAGACTTCAGGATTCTTGGTTCACTTGTAGACAAATTCCTAGGGTTTTTTGCTATTACTAACAAAATACTTCATTTTATTTAATTTTAAAATAATTTTTAAAAATTTATTTGACAGAGAGAGATCACAAGTAGGGAGAGAGGCAGGCAGAGAGAGAGAGAGGAGGAAGCAGGCTCCCCACTGAGCAGGGAGTCCAATGTGGGGCTCCATCCCAGGACCCTGAGATCATGACCTGAGCTGAAGGCAGAGGCTTAACCCACTGAGCCAACCAGGCACTCTCATTTTATTTTCCATTAAAATTTCTAGTTGGTTATTTATAAAAAAAAAAAAAAAAAAGAACCAACAACACAAAAAAACTGCTCATTAATAGGTTGATCACACAAATGATCTTGCTAAACTCTTGATAATTGTTTCTTATTCTACACCCCCCACCCCACGTAGGTGATCATCTGAAACAATGCCGGTTTATTGCTTTAGAAGACATTTTCCCCCAGAATCCTACGAAAGGTTCATTGTCTAAATTAGGGAGTCCCTCATTCAAGACTCCTCTGTTTTTTTTATGAGTCTAACATTTGCCATGTGCTTGATGATACCCTCTTCACTGCCACGTCAGTATATCTAAGAGGCCGACAAGAAGAGTTTCAATTTGCCAAGATGTAATTACTTAAAATTATTTAAAAAATACACTCCTGGGTTGCCTGGGTGGCTCAGTGGGTTAAAGCCTCTGCCTTCAGCTCAGGTCATGATCTCAGGGTCCTAGGATCGAGCCCCGCATCGGGCTCTCTGCTCAGTGGGGAGCCTGCTTCCTCCTCTCTCTCTGCCTGCCTCTCTGCCTACTTGTGATCTCTGTGTGTCAAATAAATAAATAAAATCTTAAAAAAAAAAATACACTCCTTGCTGGGCCTTTCCCTTTAGAATCTTTCATTTCATCAACACTTTGAAGCTTAGTCAGGGAACATAATGAGAGGAAAACAAATTCACAGAACTCTCAGAATTAAGGACAAAACATTTACAGTAATGATATCATGTCCCCGGTAATTATTCCTCTTTCAACGTTCTGGAGATTACTAAATCTTTTCCTTTCTCCTCAAGTTATTTGTTTACTATCGTCAGTAAAGTACTCAAATCTAGCCTACTCTGTTAAGATTGGGTCATTTTTTCCAAGTCAGTTTCACATCCTATATTTTATATTTTAAATATTTTTTTAAAAGGTTTTATTTACTTATTTGACAGAGAGAGAGAGAGAACAGAAGAGCACAAGCAGGGGAAGGGCAGAGATAGAGGGAGAAGCAGGCTCCCCGCTGAGCAGGGAGCCTGATGCAGGGCTCCATCCCGGGACCGTGGGGTCACGACCTGAGCCGAAGGCAGATGCTTAACCGACTGAGCCACGCAGGCGCTCCTTACATCCTATTTTTTAAAGGGAACAAATGCCTTCGAACACCTTTTGAGCTCCACACGCCTGGGAAGAGTGTGGTGTCACAGTTTGTACTTGTGTGGGTGTCTCCCAGTTGTTCTAAGTGTTGGCTATGTCTTAACTCATTTGAAAGTTCTGATCTTTTTCGCTGAAATGTATGAGGGGAACTGTCATTAAGTCTCACGCTGGGAAAAATAGGGATCTGAATAAATTTCTGTTTCATCCAATACCTCTCAACTACTCCGTTACAGGATGTGCTCGAGACACAAGCGTGCAGGAGGAGCACAGCCTGTGGTGTCTCTCTCTGCAGCCTGAGCATGTTGAACCTGCAAAAAACTGCAGGAAACCAAGTCTAACCCACTTAAGTCACAGGCGAGGACACTGACCATCCTCCGGCCACACGAGCGAGGAAGGTATTAACACCTCAGGTGCACTGACTCTCACCTCGTACCCCTTCCACCCACACACAGAGGTCCCTCCTCCCACCTTGTCACAGGTAAAATTCAGTGGAAGTCATCATCAAATAAAGGGGTGGAAACGTCCTAAATAACTAACACTGTATAATTTTAGATATTCTTCCTTAAGACTCATATCAATTAAAAAAAGCATAGATAATGAGAGCTACATTTTATGTGGGTCCTCTCATTTAATTCCCATAAAAGCCCTGATATGGGTGTTATTGTTGTCATATCTATTTTATAGATAAGGAGAGTGATCAGAAATGTCAGGTAACCCACCTAAGATGACCCAGCGAGAAAGTGGGCGGAGCCAGGACTTGAATTAAGAACTCTCTCCTATGAAAGTCTATGTCCTTAATCATTACCCCGCAGGTGGCTAATTCCTTACTTCCATTTTGCAGCTATGCACCTGAGGTGCAGCCCAGTGTGGCGGAGTTCTTAGTTACGATTTAGAGCAACCAGTTTTGGCTCACCAAAGAATACTGACGGAGATCCAGGACTCCAGATTCCAAGAACATTGCAGTCCTGTGACGCACGCGGGGGGACTTCCTGGGTCCCACCCACACTCCTCTCTGTCCCATTGTAGAGCAGAAACTCCATTTCCTCTTTATGAGTAGATCAATTACTTCAGAACCCATAACACCCCATCACCACACACACACACACACACACACACACACACACTTACTTGGGTTTTTTGCCTCCTCACCCAATGGCGGGAGAGTCATGAAATGTGCAGGTGTGAGTCTCAGCTTCAAATACAATGGGACCATTACTACCTCACCTGAAGGAAGCATTCTTTCCTTGCTTATGAAGACCTGTAGATAAAGGCCAGTGCTGTGGGATCAGGGAGCAAAATGGTTGTTGCGATCATGAGGTCGTACAGTCCTTATGCCCACCCTACTCACACAGGACCACCACCACATATTCAACACATCCCGTGTGCCCCAAACCATGAGGCTGAATGGCATGAACTCAGCATTTTTGTAGGCCAAAAATGGTGGTACATTGACAGCGTCACTTGGTGAAGTTTAAGAGCAAGATATTTTTTTCTGCTTTCCCTGTTGCCAGAACTAGTCTTCCCTGGGTTATTCTGCAGATCTATAAAGGCATCTGCTTCTGAGACAGGGGCTGCCTTCTTTCAGTCAGAAGTGCGTGCTCTGGGAAGAAGTAACTTCATGCGGGTGGGAGAAACCATGATGACTAATGAGCCCGTGGGGGTCATGTAAGAGGCGGCATCGGAGGAAGGAAAGCAAATGTAATCCAAATCCGCAAGAAGTGTTTGTTCCGGCGAGGATGAATTGCTACCTCTTCAATTACGGAAAGAATCCAGTGTGATTCACCAGCTACAAGGAGGCTGGCTGCTCCCGCGGGTACGGTACTGTGCTGACACTTAGGGAAAATCACTGGTGCAGAAAAGTTGGACACTCGGCCAGCTGAGGACATGCCCATGTTTTGAGCCCATGCTTAGCTTCCCTTCCCCCTTCCCCCTCTGCCCGCCGGGGCCACTAGCTTCATGAACCTACTGAGTGAACACTCGGTTGCTGGGGATAGTGGTTGACTGATACCCAGAAAATAAATCATCACGTCCACCTTACTAACGAAAGCCTCCTCCACCACAAGGAGCTTTGGGTGCATAATTTATTTAGCACTCTCCACGCCTATTCTTAGAGGCCAGCCCCTATTCTTTCCCTAATCTGGTCACCAACCCATAAATCTTACACTTCCCTATTTCCTTACCAGAGAGCCCACTGATGAGCCACTACCAGTAGAGGCTGACCTCAGCTCCTCTCTCCTTTGAGGTAAAATAGAGGAGGAGAAACAGCCAAGGTTATATTGATTGGGAAGACTTCTTAACTGGCTTTCAAGGCCCCCTCGGAGCTGGATGGGACTCTCCAACAGCCTATTTCCGGGCTGGCATTAGTATATTATGCAAAACCATATACGCACAGCTCAATTTTTCTCCACTTGCTGTCAGCTGATCTGGAGAACTGTCCACGAAGCCCAGGTGTGGATTAGGGAAGGGTCATAATATAATAGGAAGATGCCGAGCGGGAGTGTGAGCCATCTGCTTGGATGATTTTCTTATGCCTTCAGGATCTGTTCAGCCTGTGAGATGGGGCTTCTGGGAATGGCTAAATTATGGCCAGGAGGATGAGAGAAAACCCATGTGATGATGGGAAGTCTGCTTTACCTGGTGTTCTGTGCTGTTTCAACACCCATCAGAGGCCAGCGGCAATACCTCTTTCTCAAAAGAGAAATCATTCTTGCCAAGAAGTGGTGGCTTTGTTTCTAAAAGCCGGTGGCCCCTGCTGTGATTTTACAAGGAGCCCTGCAGAGAGACTCCGGACAGCATTGTCATCTGCGACAGACACTTTGGAACTGCCCGGTCAGCTGTCTGAAGGCTCAGGGCGAAGGGCTTGGCGGCTGCTGGCCAGCTAGGTGGGGAAGAGCCGGCCCCTTCTTCTGGCGAGTAGACTTTCAAGTCACCTGTGTGTGGGCGCGTGGCATTGCCAAATGTCCCATATGTCACATACTCTCAAGAAGCTGCAAAGCACTGTGCTTCTTTCTTAAGAAACAAGGTGTAACAATTCATTCTTTGCTTTTGAGAAGATATCCCTGCATGACCTTATGGACCTCCCAGAGACTTTGCTGATGTGGTCTCTATTTTCGTGGGATGCATCAGCTACCTTTGGCTTACCTATATCTTATCAAGACATCCTTGGCCCCTGCTATTTACTGCTCTCCGAGTTTTGTTATGATGACATGATCGATGGGCGCCTGGGTGGCTCAGTTGGTTGGGCGTCTGCCTTCTCCCTCCTCCCCCTGCTCACGGTCTCTCTTGCTCTCTCTAATAAGTAAAACCTTGAAGAAAAAGAAAAAGAAAAGCTTGTATGCTGTTATCAATGCAGATAGGTGTGATATCTTTTGGGAAAAATAGATGACCAGTGCCCGTTTGGCACAGCCCTGAAGAGGTACAAAGAGACTGCTGCCCAACCAGGCAAAAAAATGAACTTCTGCTCTTCTCGATTTGTGGAAGTGGAGGAAAAAAGTACACACTTTTTAAAGTCGGTGCCAGCATTGAAAGTACCAGGAGCTGTGTTGATCTATTTCAGGACAGAGACCTCATCTGGAAGAGCAGTGGCAATTAGAACCACCACAGTATTCACCGTAAGATAATCCACTGTCATTCGTTCTCCAAAACCCATCTATCCTCTGTATCACCCTGAGGTCTGTTGCCTATAACCAGTTCTGGTTTCAATTTCTTTATCAATGAACATCTTTAGTCAGAAGCAACAAATAGGGACTCTAGCTGATTTACTATACAACCCCTGATGTCCCGGTGAAAAAACTTATCTCTGCAGTTTTCCCAGGAATAAAGCACAGTTTTTGATTTATTCTCTGTTAGGGACCGTCAGGGTGCATCGGGGACTCCTGTCAGATTCTCTGACTCTGGGAGCCTTTATTTCACTTCTAAGGTAGAGCCAAAGCGAGGATACCACTAACTGTTGAGGTGACACCCTTAGCGATGCGGGAAGGGTTAAAGATGCCACCAAATCTCCTGTGACTTTGGTCAAAACTGTTTCTTACCTTCCTCCCTGAAAGCTGCCTCTCTGACTAGAAGGCTTCAGGGGTGTTCTCAAGAAGTAGGTGGCTCAGTGGGTTAAAGCCTCTGCCTTCGGCTCAGGTCATGGTCTCAGGGTCTTGGGATCGAGCCCTGCATCGAGCTTTCTGCTCAGCGGGTAGCCTGCTTCCCTCTCTCTCTCTGCCTGCCTCTCTGCCTACTTGTGATCTCCCAAATAAATTAAATAAATGAATAAATAAATAAAATCTTAAAAAAAAAAAAAGAAGTAGGTGTGCTCTAAGACTACCAGCAGCCTGGCCTATAGACAATGGCAACCTTGGTGTCACACAAGAACATTGACCCCTTGGGACACCTGGTTGGCTCAGTCGGTTGGGCATCTCCCTTCTGCTCAGGTCATGATCCTGGAGTCCAAGGATGGAGTCCCACATTTGGCTCCCTGCTTCTCCCTCTGCCCCTCACCCTACTTGTGCCCTCTCTCACTCTATCTCTCTAAAATAAATAAAATCTTTAAAAACAAAACAAAACATTGGTCTCTTACTTCATCCACACATTTGTCCATGTTTTGACGAAGGGGGTGTTTTCCTGGGGCCCTCTTTGGAGACGAGGTAAGGTTTGAGAGAATGTGTTTAACTTTATCACTTATGATAAATCTTCTCTCAACACTCTTCTCTCCCCAAACTCCAAGTCTTTGGATTCTTTCAACTACATTGTATCAATGATTTTTTTGGCATTTCAGTCTCATGCAGCAGGGACTATCAATGATGACAGACTTCAGTCAACTAAACAAATAAACAACTGAAACTCTTCCCAGCTGCCCGAGCTAACTCAGAGAATCCAGACTCTCTGGAACAGAGACCTATAATCAAATTCAGTTCAGTCTACAAATATGTACTTCTCTCCTTGGTATGGCTCATCAGAATACATCCCCATATCTATTTGCCAAATTTGTGCTGAAACAAATTACTTATTTTGGTATGTAAGTCTTTTCTGCTCAGGTTTGGTATTAGACTTGACCTTCCAGAACATTCTGGGACTTTATGTAGTTGAGAAGTTAATTAGAAGTCTAAGAGTGTTGTGACTGAGGGCACAAAGACATTTTTTGGTCGGATGGAGTGACTGAGGTTCTTCCACAAGGTACCAGAGAACAGAAGATGGACCATCATGGCCTTTGTGGCGGGTTCAGGGGAGCCATGGGATCTTAGTTCCCAGAGTCTGTTGGATCCTCCCCAGAGTTGTGTTCTGACTCCTAGGCTTTTACTCTCTCCTAATCGATGCTCTAAATTTTGTACAAAGATGTAGTGAGGCTGTGAATTCAACTGGCAATGGAGTTCATCGGCCTGCAGGATCCAACTTTGAGTTTGGCTTTTGGCTTCTTCAACACATATGGCTGCAAGAAACGAGAGTTTATTTTAACAGTCATACAAGTCTCACATTTTCTGACTATGCTTTGGGCCGAGAATTTACATATTTGAGCTTTTTAAAATTGCCCATCCCCCGTAGAGACACCAACCCCACCCCACTCTTGGGTCTTGAATTCCCATTGTTTGGCAGCAGTCACATGGTCCCCCAAAGCCTGCTATGAATGGGGGTTTTATTCAGAGGACCACAGGTCATGATGAATGAGCCATTTTGCCACCATGACATAGGATCTGACGTAATTACACCCTTACCTGCACTTTCTCTCCCTTGTTATCTTCCCCAGCCAGGCCTGGGAACCAATCCCAGATTTCCCCCATTACCTCAAAGTCTGTTTCCTCTAACCACCTCCAACTCCAGTTTCTCCACCTGTGAGCATTCTTAGTTGTAAGCATGGTGGGGTAGATTTAAACAGAAAAGAAACTCGTTTAAAAAGATATTAGGAATCTCAGAGGATTTCTAGGAGGGTGAGAGAAAAAGGAATAGCACCTCCAGATTCCATCATGGAATCTGTCCAGTGAAGACCCCGGATTCTTGTCTCCCAGTTTGGCTCCCACCCCGATGCTGTTGGCTGAGTCAAGGGGCGCGAGAACCAGCATTGTTGATTTTTTTCTCTCAGAAGCTTGACTTGCTACAGTCGTCCCTGTGCCAGAGAGCACTTCTGTCCCTCCTGATAGGACACACTGTGAAGGACACCTTAGATATTTTACCCCTGATTTAGCTTTCCCAGTAATTCATGACCTCAGTCTAATCATGAGGAAACACCAGGCAAAGCCAAATCAAGGAGCATTTCAGGAAATTACTGACAAACACTCTTCAAAAGTGTCAAGCTTATGGGACACTTGAATGGCTCAGTCAGTTAAGCGTCCAACTCCTGATTTTGGCTCAGGTCGTGATCTCAGGGTCACAAGATCGAGCCCTGCGTCCAGCTCTGAGCTCAGCATGGAGTCTGCTTGGGATTCTCTCTCTCCCTTTTCCTCTACCGCTCCCATCCCTCATTCTCTCTCTGAAATAAAGAAGTAAAATCTTAAAAAAAAAAAAAAAAAAAGTCAAGTTCATGAGGGATAAGGAGGGACTGAGGAACTGTCACTGACAGGAGGAGACAAGGAGGTGTGACAAGCAAGTGCCATGTGGCATGCTGGACTGAGTCTGGAACAGATGAAGGAATTAGTGTGAAAACTGGTGAGACCCAAACAAAGTCTGCCATTTAGCATATAGAATTATAACGTTAATTTCTTCGTCTTGATCATTGCGTGATGGTTACATAAGATGTTAGCGCAGGGGAAGCTATATGAGGAGACCACAGGACCTCTATCTGATTTTGGCAACTCATCTGAACATAAAAAATGATCTCAAAGTAAAAAGTTAAAACCCAAAACAAGCAGTATTATGCCCTATAAGCAAAGGCACATTTGAATGGAGGGAAATGCTCTATTTTTGTCTCTCCAACTGCTGCTTCCCTGAGTTGTTACATCAGGGACACTAGATACCAGCGGTCTGGTCTTCGGGGAGAGGAGGAAGTTGGCAGGGGTGGGAGGGGGGAGAGAAGTGAGTAAGAGTGGGTGGGGAAACCCCATGACAAGCCCGTGGGGGAGGAGTTTTTAAGCGGGCCTTTGGGATGTCTTACATTCTGCCCCCAAATGACTATTTGCTTATGGGCCTGGCTTTGGAGGTCATGACCAATCAGTCTGGGATAAGGAGGAAAAATTCCCCAGGGGATAGTACTTGGGCAGTCTTGGGAACGTGAGCTGCACTCTTACTTAGAAATTATTTTCTATCTGGGGTGCCTGGCAGGCTCGGTTGGTAGAGCCTGTGACTCTTGATCTTGGGGTTGTGAATTTGAGCCCCATGTTGGGTGTAGGTAGGGCTTACATAAAAAAATTTTTTTAAATAATAAAACAAAACAATTTTCCTTCTCATCACAGCACTGTCCAACGTAGAGTTCTTGTGATGATGGAAACGTTCTATATCTATGCTGTCCTACGTTGTTGCCACAAGCCACCTGTGGCCGTGCAGCCCTAAAAATGTGGCTGGTATAATGGAAGAATAAGGTTTAATGTAAACAGCCACAAGGGACTAATATCTGCCCTACTTGTCAATGCAACCCTAGTAACTAGCTTAAGCTTGTTTTCTGTTGATGGTGATATGGCTCAACACAGGCAAAGAGTTACAATTTTAAAGATGTGTATGTATGTATGCAATCGACTACCCAAACCGCAAAGACATGTTGAAACAAGGAAGAGTTTTACAACTGGTAAATTGGTAAATTGGTAAATCATGGAATTTCATAGCTGGAAGAGATCAGGAGAGACCTTAAAACTTGTTTGTTCCAACCTCCTTGTCTTACTGCCAAGAAAGCAGGGAATGCATGATTTTCCCAGGATCAAGGGCAAGATAAGAGCAAAGGGAGGACGGGAACATCGTCTCTCCAGCGCCATGCCTGTGTGTGGCCTCACTCACCTAGAACTAAAGATTGCACCTGCCGACACATTCACGGGCACCTGCGTGCATACTGATGAGTTCTGGATGTGCCCGCTTCACCCTCCCTAGCCACCAGCCCCCACAGTTGAGCAGCACCAAAATATCCCAAATGCGATATTTGGGAAACAAGTCCTTTTTAACAAAAAGTGCCAAACCTCTGTCTTTTCAGCCATATGGTCTCTCTTTCAGACCCAAGGGAGAAGAAGAACTAAATAATCAATTCTCCAGAGGATACAGAATCAAGGACACCAGACAGCCTTCTCATAAATTGCCTCTCCATTACAATTTGAGTATATTCACAACGGAGAACTCTAAATAAGATGGGGGAGAGGCTAATTCATTTGATAAACATGGCTTTAAATCTTTTCCTGTACCTGAGCCATGAAATTAATTATAGTAGTGATGAAACCGGGGTTGGGGGGGGGGGCAGGGGTGGAGAGGGGGAGGGGGAGAAACTCTGTTTTAAACTGTAATGAATATTACCAGAGCTGCTTTCTTAACCAGTTTCCTTTCCAAAGATGAGGAGATGATTTCATGAATTTAAATCTCCTAATTGGGTAATGCAGCGGAAAATATAGGTGATCTCACATCACCAAAGGATGCCCCATTGTTCTTCTAAAACAAGCCACACAGTTGAAGTCCCCTGGAGGCAGAAGGGGTCAGAAAACCCACCTTCAGGGAAGAATGAAATTGTAAAGACAAGTGAGCACTTCTCGCAAGTTCTGTGTGACAGGGCCCATTACGGAGTGTTACTCCAGATGTTTTCTTTCTGGTGTGGGTCTGGGGGTCCTCGCAAAGGCCTGTTTCTCACTTCTTTCCCGGAAGGGGAAAACCGAAGCTTCCGTCTGATTGTCAAGGGAGACCGTTCCAGAAGTTCCTCATCTTGGGCTACCTCATTTGAATAAGAGCCTACTTTGGTGAAGATTCCAGTTCACTTATTGACATTGAATGTTTGATTCTTCTTTGGCTCCAGGTCTTTCCTCAGCGGGGCCTTGGGGCCTATGGTGACTGACAAATCTAGTGTGTGAATTAATTTCTGCTGACTATAAACACAAACAAGATCCAAGTGACATCCCAAGCATCCTGTACAGTCTCGGGCTGCCCAGAAGAGAATGGTGCTTTGTCAATAATCTACACACACATCAGTTAAGCACAGGCACTGCATAAATAATTAAGGGTGGGACAGAAGACTCCACAGCAGCAACTAATATTTACTGAACGTTTTCTATCTGCCAGACACTTTCCATCCACCATGTCGGACAATCCCCTGAGACCCACAGTATTATTGTCACCTTCACAGATGAGGAGACCGAGGCAGAATAGTTGCTCTCGGTCATAAAACCACCAGGTGACCATCCATATTTGAATCCAGATTTTTCTGACTCAGGTACTGAGGTACTCAGGTACCTCATTATGTATGAGGTACATAACCGGGATATTCTGCCGTCTTTGGGAAGGTAGGATGTCTTCCGAGAGAGACCCAGAACTAATAGTTAATAGGGTCCCATGCCTTCTGGCAGATTACTTCTGATCTGTCAAGAATGTTCCCTGGCTCCATTCACTGACCCACTCCCTCATTGCCCCAGGGGGCAGGTGTGGCTCCTGAAAGTTGTTTGGGATACTGGCTTTTGGGGACTTGGGCTCCTTCTTCCTTGCTCCTTCCTTCCTTCCACCATGCCCCACCCCTACTTTGAGGTCTTGGTTTTTCTAGGACCTCCTGCACTCTCTCAAACCATATCAAGTTTCTCTCCTGTCTGGGTTCCGTGAGTAAAATCGGGGCTAACTGAGTCAGATTTCCTCCCTTAAGGCGAATGGTAGACCCTGTGAGGACACAGTACCTCTACTTCCTGTGTGTCTTGATGGTGGGCATTTCTGCTACACTGTTCTCCCCTGGGCAGGACTCCCCACAAAAGCGCTCACTCTGTCAGATCAGAGGTGGGCAGGGAGGAAATGAGATTTGTGCTGATCTTATCATTAACTATTACAGTTTCCTTGGGAAAGCCAAACTTTGGCTTTGCTAGGTTGACGTGGTGTGAAGTATTCAAGGACTATATTATAATTACAACCACAAATTTGCTTCCTGAAAATAACCTCTTTTATCTTTCCTAATCTGCTGGGGAAAAGATAGCCCAAATGTCAAAGTATTTTCCAGATAGCGTGACCTGGCAGTTGATAAGTGGGTGCTGATCCACGTTGTAGTGATTGATAGTGATCGCTTAGCCAGAATTGATGGAAATACTACAGTATATATGTCATACATGTATTTGCCTCCGTGAGTTTGACAATAAGTCAACACACACAGCCCCCCCCCCAAAGATTTGGGGGCAGCAGAATAGCAATGTAATAGTTCAGACAGTGTTGTCTGCTGAACCACTCATGAACCACGAGCTACACCCCTACAGGGCTGAGACATGGGTCAGAAATCTGTCATTCTCAGGACGCCTGGGTGGCTCAGTTGGTTAAGCATCTGCCTTTGGCCAAGGTCTTGATCCCAGGGTCCTGGGTCGGGGTCCCACATGGGGCTCCTTGCTCGGAAGGTTGGCAGGGCTGCTTCTCCCTCTGCCTGCTGCTTCTCCTGCTTGTGCTCTCTCTCTCTTTCTCTGGCAAATAAATAAATAAAATCTTAAAAAAAAAAAAAGAAATCTGTCATTGTCTCTGTGGATTTCAATGCCATGTGCCTTTGTGGTAGGATCTTTGTCATTTGGGCCTTTAAAAAGATGAGTTCTCTACAAGTGCCCACATGTAAATGCATTGGCCCAGTTGGTACTTTGTTGAAGAAGCTGTGATGTGTCCAGAAACGAGGAAAATCTGGAGGTATTGGACTTTCCAATGTGACAATTTTCTAAGGGATCTTCAAGGGTACTTTTGAAAGTGTGTGACTTTGCCCCGAGAGTCGGAGCTGGGACTCTGCTGGATGATAATGAGTGTATCCTGTCCTAATAATGGTAACTGTCCCTTGCAAAGAAGCAATTGTATTCCAAGCTTCTTTCTTGCGGCGAGTATTGTGTTAGGTTTATATAGTAGATACTAGAAATAATGAGGGCTGATCTTTCCAAGCTGTACCCAATTATGCCATTGTCCTCTGAAGCAAGTGCCCTATGATACGCGCTCCGCAGGCACCCTATTATGATGCCTTCTACTGTATCACTGAGGCCTAGACGCGGGCCTCACTTTCATGAGTCAGGCTCTCCCCCCAGCCCTTGGCTCTTGCTTTTCTCGGGCCTGACTTCCCTTTGGGGCTGACTTTCTCCATAGAGTGGGCTCCTGGAGATGTGAGCTTCGCAACTGCAGCACGGAGAACTTCTCTTTGCCAAGAGTGACAGTTAACAACAGTTCTGGAAGCCCAGTCCTGGGGCTCTGGGCTTAGATATGCTGCGATGTTCTGATTGGCCAGCCCAGGGCCGGCGTGGAGGCGGAGCCAGGTTCAGGCCACGCCCCACACAAGCAAAGCACTGAATGCTGGGAGCGGAGGTGTTTCAGGACAGTTCTGCTCTGCGGCCCCTGGATGCTCATAGACAAACACAACCCAGGCAGCTTCTCAGACCCTCTTAGTCCCCCTTTCTCCTGTCACCGCAGGCTATGCCCTCTCTCCTCCGTCTTCCCTCCCCCTCCAGACTATTAATTCAAGGTTTTCCTGCCTCCCAAACTTCCATGCCCCCTTGCCTTCAGTTTGCTTTCTTCTCTGGGCCTCGCCCCTTCTCTGCTGCACTGCTGTTTCTTTTTCATCCCTCACGAGGCGGTACCCTCAGAGGTATGTGACTGGGCGTGTTGGCGTCCGTGTTGAGCAATGTGACCTCATCAGGCCACCACATAGCCACTTAACCAGACCTACAGACGGTTTCCTTCCGGTTGGACCCCTTCCCCTGGGATGATCGGCCCAGGTAACAGAACCACGTGCTCGGGTATAAGGCAAGGGGTTTCGAGAAGGTACAGTTTTGGCTTTTTTGCTCAGAGAACACAACAATCAGAGCTTCTTGGCCGGAAGAATGTATATAGTGTTTTTCCTAAAGGACCAGCCTCTGTTATTTCTCGTATATGCTATAGACATCTAAACCCACACTTGCTAAAAGAAAGATCTTTATTGGGGCGCCTGGGTGGCTCAGTGGGTTAAGCCTCTGCCTTCGGCTCAGGTCATGATCTCAGGGTCCTGGGATCCCGCATGGGGCTCTCTGCTCAGCAGGGAGCCTGCTTCCCTCTCTCTGCCTGCCTCTCTGCCTACTTGTGGTCTCTCTCTCTCTGTCAAATAAATTTTAAAAATCTTAAAAAAAAAAGAGAAAGATCTCTATGGAATAGGGACAATTTTTATTTTTTTTTTAAGATTTCATTTATTTATTTGAAAGAGAGCAAGCAAACACATGAGGGAGAGGGAGAAGCAGACCCCCAGCTGAGCAGGGAGCCCTGTTCGGGGCTCGATCCCAGGACCCTGGGATCATGACCTGAGCCCAAGGCAGCCACTTAAGGACTGAGCCACCAGGCACTCTGATAATTTTGTTTTGTTTTGTTTTTAAAGGTTTTTATTTATTTGCTAGAGAGAGAGCAAACAAGAGCAAGAGCATGAGCATGAGCGGAGGAGAGGGACCAAGGAAGAAGAAAAAACAGACTCTGCCTAGCAGGGAGCCAGATGCAGGGCTTGATCCCAGCAACCCAGGACCAGGACCCCAACTGAAGGCAGATGCTCAACCCATTGAGCCACCCAGGAGCCCTAGCACATTTTTTTTTTAACTCCAAGTGGGACCATGGTGGGGTGACAGATGGAAAGTCTAGAAACCTATATTCTCAATAACGCAAGGAAAAGGGGTTTGATAAGAAAAGGTGAAAGGGGTTGAGAAAGGCTGAGCGGTGACCACAAGAAGTTTTTTTAAAAACTAAAGGTTAAAGAAGATATTGCTCAGCTATTCCACAGGTACTGGGAATCTAGAGCATGCAGACTGGTTTCAGTAGTGACAAGAAACAATCTTATTAAACCACAGATTGCAGTACTGAGAGAAGCTTCTAAAGGCTTCTAAGAGCCTGTTCTTAGATGAGGTGATGAAGTAAATGCCTGACTACTGGCAGGTAGTCAGGGGATTACAATTCAGAGTTTTAGAATTTGAAATCTAAAATATAATAAAAACGGGAAGCCCAACACTAGTTTTTATTTCATTTTAACAAAGGAATCTCCAAAAACAAAAAAACAAAAAAACCCCACAAAGGAATCTTCATTTTATCTACCATTCTGTCTCCCTTCCCACTGCCCAGTGATTACTTGTAGGTCAGAAGGACAGTGCAAAATTTAAGGAGGCCCTCCTCTCAGGTGACACCCCTGCACCAGCCTGCTAGCCAGACAGGGAGTGCCTCCTTAAATTTTGTGCCCTGGTCTCCCGCCTGTCTCACCTGAGGCCAGGTTCTCTTCCAGGAAGTAGGGTGGTTTCTTTTTCCTAAAAGCAAACATTGGGCTGTTTCAATAAGAGCAATCACTTGATCCTGCTCTTTCTGATCTGGGTTAGAAGACCTCAACTAAAAATGAAGAATTTTGTTTGCAAGTGTGAGACAGAGAAGGTAAACATACAGATTTTTCTAAATGTAAAGCAAAACAAAAAAACGAACAAAAAACCCACAACAACTTCGTTTAGTGTTAGCTTACTTTTTTTTTTTTTTTAAGTCCCTGTGGACTATCAAAACACATCCTCTCCTGGCTGGATTCATCCCCTGGGCTGCCAGGTGGCCACTTCAGCCCTGAGCATTTTCATATCGGCAATCTGTTTCCCAGTCCAGACGCTTCTCCTAGACAGCTCATGTTCACCTGTCTTATTAATAATTGGCTGCAGCCTTTTCAATTTTCCCCTCTAATAGGCTCGCAGAGTTATGTTACTTATCACTTTATGAACTCAATTCTTCTAGATTTTTACATTACTCCTCTAATGCCTTCAGGTAAATTGCGGATCACCTGAGTAACTCGATGCTGATGAGGAAAGCTTTGAGGCAAACACAACGTGATTGGGGCCCGGGATGTTCTCTGAAAACCTGGCTTAATTGTCTCCAGGCTGCTTGGCATGACCACTTTATGTGTGGCTTTCCTCCACAGTGAAAAATATCCTGAGAACAAGTATTCTCCCGGGAACACAGAGGGATCCCTCCTTTCTCACTGTCCCAGTGGCACCGTGTTTGTTCATTCTTCCACTTCCTAGGAGGCCTTACTTTCTGAGGATAGCTGAGGATAGTCAGCCTGGAATTCCCTTTAATTCCTGTGAAAAATACTCTGGGTTTCTCGCCCCATGGGAAATAGTTATAGTCATTCAGGAAGAGCCTTCTTCAAACATTTATTTCTGGAGGGAAGAGCCCTAGAAACCCTGATGTTGGTGTCTATTTTTTCTTTTTCTTTCTCTCCCTTTTTCTTTCTTTCTTTCCTTCTTTCTTTCAGAGAGTTAGGGCACACAGGTGTATGTGAGTGGGAAGGGGGCAGAGCACAAGAGAGAGAGAGAGAATCCCAAGCAGGCTCCATGCTCAGCACGGAGCCTGACTTGGGGGCTCCTGCCCGTGGCCCTGAGCTCCCTGAAGTCATCACCTGAGCTGAAATCAAGAGTCAGACACTTAACCCACTGAACCACCCAGGTTCCCTGGGTGTCTATTTTCAGGACTATATTGAAAGTTAATAGCTTTTTGATTAATAGTTACGAATCATGTAAAAAAAAATCAGATGTTGGTGTTACCTCTCATGGGCTCACAAGGCTTTATTTCTGTTAGAGAGAAGTGAAGCTGGACATATCTTCGAGGGGACTAGTTGGCCAGATAGCCTGGTTTTCCAAGGGGCACTACCATGCTGAGTCCTCAGTCTGGCCCTGGGCTTCTCAGAGTAAGAAATGATTAGTTAGGGCAGCTGTAAATGTTTGGCTTGGAATTCTCTTGCTTAATCAAAACCTACAAGAAACTGGGGCGCCTGGGTGGCTCAGTCTGCCTTCGGCTCAGGTCATGATCCCAGGGTGCTGGGATTGATCATTTGATTGTGCTCCTCATTGGGCTCCCTGCTCAGTGGAGAACTTGTTTCTCCCTCTCCCTCTGCCTGCTGCTCCCCTAGCTTGTGCTCTCCCTCTCTCAGTCTCTCTCTCTCTCAAATAAATAAAAATAAAAAAAAAAACAACTCCCCAAACCTACAAGAAACTGACATGTTAACCATATGTCCAGTTAAATCATATTTAATGCAAAATGTTTATCAACCAAGTGGTCAAGAATCCATACAACACTGAAGGCTGTTGACTTCTGTTCATTAAAACCTCCATCTTCCATCTCTACTTTAAGGAGGTGTATCCCAGAGCGCATAATAATGTTACTCACTGTTGTTCTTTGGAGTTTCCATTTTCCTCCCCTTTCCCCAACAACACGGGGAGAGAGTGTGATTTCTGGATCAACTCTCTTTTTAGAAGTCCCCAAGCTGGGGCGCCTGGGTGGCTCAGATGGTTGAGTATCTGCTTCGGCTCAGGTCATGATCCCAGGGTCCTGGGATGGAGCCTTGCATCGGTGGGGAGCCTACTTCTCCCTCTCCCTCTACTACTTCCCCTGCTTGTGCTCTCTCTCTCTCTCTCTCTGTCAAATAAATAAATAAAATCATTAAAAAAAAAAAAAAAAAGAAGTCTTCAAGCTGATCATTTCAGCTGTGTTAGAGTCCTCCATGAGATTGGGTCACTTTATTCACTCACTATGGTCTGCCCAAATTCCCATTTGGTGACCTGGGTATGTAGGTTTACCGTTCTATGGGATTGGGGTTCTTAAATTTCTGTGAGCTGTGCATAAACTGTCTCTTAGAGTTATCATTTCTATAGACAGCTGGTCTCATTGGTACATTAGGTCATGCCTTCCTGAAGGGGACCCGATGCCTCCCCGCAGAGATCATTTTTACAACAACCATACACAGGAGTAGGAATGACGGATGCACCTAAAACCAGAATAAACTGAAGGTTCACTTTTCTTACTCCGTCGAACTTCAACCTCATTTAAGTAGAACAGCAACTAAATGTTACAAAGAAGTCTCAAGATTTGAAAACTCTACCCCCCAAACCTCCATCCCTCCACCCCCACTTCAATTTATGAAAGACTAAGTGAACCAGTGGAAATACAATTGTGTACTAAAAAACATAAAAAACGCCTATAATCTCTTTTGCATCTGTTTTCACCATCAAGTTGGGATGTTACAAAGTTCTCAAAATCTCCACTGGGTCTACATGTTTATATTCAAAAAGCCATCTGATAGGTAGGTAGATGCTGTCTCATTTACGCTCTGACATAGCCAGGATGCGTATCAATGCCAGTCTGTGTGGGTAGCTTTTATTGTTAAAACCCTCACAACAGGCGGGGGTGATTGATTACAAGACTGAGGCTACGTGTGTTTTTCTGTGGCCCACCTTCTCATCCCCTCCCCTGGTAAGTACAAGTAAACTTTCTTCCACCCGCGTGAAGACTCAGAGTAAAAAAAGGAGCATTGGTTAGTCAGAATGTTCTCCTCACTGGAAAACCACCATTGGAGGGGCCAGGAAATGACAGTTTTCAGCCCCCTGTGGTCATGAATTATAGATCATACACAGTGTCATGTGAAACCAAGCAAACTCATATATTTCAGGAAAATCTTCCCCTTCCCCTGGGGTTGTTGTGTTTTGTTTTGTGTGAATCGAATTCCTGGATTTTCTTACAGATCATCTATGGTTCCTGCCGGAAGGAAATAGAAAACTTCAATTCTCTGAAGGGAAGCTACTCCATCTGCTCCCTACAGCCTTTACTGGAAACCCTGTTGCATTTCCTCGGTAGGACTCCGGGTTTATCTAAGCTGTGAAAGCAACACAAAGATAAGACCAATGACGTTTTTCTTGTTACGAAAAAGTGGTCTGCTTACTGTCTGGAAACAGTGAATCCTTGATTTGGAAGGGACTCCGGCAATTTAAGGTTGAAGACAGGGCCTCTTCACTTATTTGAATTTCACCCTTCCCTTGGGGGAGGGCTGCTTATGAGTTAATCCGAGGGTTACAAGTACTAGAAGAATAGGTCACTGGGTTTGTGGTTACATTTGGCTCCTACAGTTGTGCAATAAAACCACATTCTGCTGGTTTCCTTAGGTAAGAGCAGAAATGCCTGGATGGAATGTCCACCAGCATTTGTACTCTTTGAAGAAACATAGTTTAAAATGCTCAAATACTTTGAAACCTTTAAAAAAAATCAGAAATAGTATTCTGAAGTCACAGAATACTTTTAATGTTTAACCCGTGTGGCTAGAATAAATGTGCAAATGATGTATTAATCTCTGGTGTATTTGGAAACATTGCCCTTCTGTAAATTTAAATTGTTCACCAGATAAGTTCATTTGCTAAAAAAAAAATAAAAATAAAAATTAAAAAAAGATTGATTGATTGATTTGAGAGAGAGAAAGCATGCATGGGCAAAGTGGGGAGAGGGTTAAAGGGAGAGGGAGAGTCTCCAGGATCCCAGGACCCAGAGATCAGAACCTGAGCCCAAACCAAGAGTTGTCACTCAACCGACTGCACCACCCAGGCACCCCAGGAGAAGTTCATTTTTAGTAGAATTCGATTTGATTTTAACATTTTTTCATGATCATGTGTGTTTGTCAGTTGGTCCTTGGATTCAGTCAATGCTGGCGATCTGAAATAGTTATTGCCCCAATTCTAGATCCAGCTGTATGGCTTTTAGGGAAGTTAACACCCTGACACCTTAGTTTCTTCATTTATAAAGTGAGGATAATAACATCTACCCATCTACCTCTCTGAGTGCTTCTTTATTTATTACTTTAACAAATACTGTTGGGGTGCTTGGGTGGCTCAGTGGGTTAAGCCTCTGCCTTTGGCTCAGGTCATGATCTCAGGATCCTGGGATCAAGGCCCGCATCGGGCTCTCTGCTCAGTGAGGAGCCTGCTTCCCCCTGTCTCTCTGCTTGCCTCTCTGCCTACTTGTGATCTTTCTCTCCCTATCAAATAAAAAAGTAAAATCTTTTAAAAAAGAACAAAAAAAAACAAATATTGTTGTTGTGTCAGGAACGCTAGGCATCGAGACCATACTGGAGAGAAATGCTGAATGTGTGACCCTGTCCTCCTGGCTCTTATGACTCAAGGAGGGAAATGAACAAGTAAGCAAACAGAAAATAAGTAATTTTCTGTGATTTTAAGTGCTATGCAGTCAGGAAAATAGATTTGCAAGGGTGATTTAATTGGTTTGAAGGAAGGTCTCCATGATATGGAGACATTTAAATTGAAGAATGAAAAAATATTAGCCAGGCAAAGGCTGGATATTCCAGGCAGAGGGAGAAATATGTGCAAAGGCCCTGAGGTGGGAATGTCTTTGATCTTGACTAGAAGGGCCTGACTTCTGGCTGGAAGACAGTGATGTGGGTTACTGGAATAAATAGGCAATAGATAGGTCCTGGTGTTGGCTTGTCCGCCAAAGGAAAGCAGTTGGAGTTTTCCTGAGCACTTTGGGAAGCCACTGGAAGACTTTAACCAGGGGCAGGATTTGACCTTTATTATTTACTCTTTTTAAGTAGACTCCACACCCAACATGGGGCCTGAACTCATGACCCTGAGATCCAAAGTTGCATGCTCTACTGACTGAGCCAGCCAGGCATCTCTTTTCTTTTTTAAATTAAAAACAAACAAACAAACAACCTTTTTTTTTTTAACCTTGTTTACATTTAATTTTTTTTTTTAAGATTTATTTATTTATTTGAGAGAGAGAGAGAGAGCACAAGCAGGGGGAGTGGCAGAGGGAGAGAGAGAGAAGCTGATTTTTTGCTGAGCAGGAACCCTGACTGATCTGTGGCTTGGCTCCATCCAAACTCCAGACAATGGGGGGAGGTGTGTGTGCTTGGGCTCAACTTGGGACTCGACCCTGGAATTAGTTTAACTGACTGAACCACCCAGGTGCCCCTGACCTTGTTGACATTTTAAAAAGAGCTCTCTGGGGTGGCTCAGATGGTTAAGCATCTGCCTTCACCTCAGGTCATAATTCAGGGTCCTGGAATAGAGCTCCGCATTGGGCTCCCTGCTCAGCAGGAAGCATGCTTCTCCCTCTCCCACTCCCTCTGCTTGTGTTCCTCTCTTGCTGTGTCTCTCTCTGTCATATAAATAAATAAAATATTTTTTAAAAAATAAATAAATAAAAAGACCTCTCTGGGGGCACCTGGGTGGCTTAGTCATTGAAGCATCTGCCCTCACCTCAGGTCATGATCCCAGAGTCCTGGGATCAGGCTCCTTGTTGGGCTCTCTGCCTAGCTGGGAGCCTGCTTCTTCCACTCCCTCCACCTGACGTTCTGCCTGCTTGTGCGTGCTGTCTCTCTCTCTCTCTCTGTCAACTAAATAAATAAACTCTGGAAAAAAAAAGCTCTTTGGCTGTAGTGTGGAAAGGAGACTGGGGTAGAAGGAATGGAAGCCAGAACTTTCTTTGTAAGGATTAAATGAGCTAACGAACGTTTAGCATTTGGTGCAATATTTGACACATAATAATAGCCTAGTTCATGTTAGTGATTGTTATTAATAATTATTGTCAATATTAATAATAATAATGCTTCAGTTTGGCATCATCATCTGATGACATAAATTCAACATGTATACCTGAAATTAAATATCCACATTGATTTCAGTGACTGCAGTGTCCAAAAAAAAAAAAATTAGGTCAGCAGTTGGGAGGTGAGTTTATTGGCCTAGCTGGGACTCAATCGTAAAGCCAATTTTGATACCTCAGCTGTTTAGCTTATTATTGTCCATATAGTTAGTTGCGTGTGTTGAGTGCAAACTTTTTTAATGAGGAAATTTAAGAAACATTTTTCATTAGCTAAATTACGCATCTATAACAAGGTACTTAAAAAAAAATACCTTGTTTTCCGGAAACCATAACATTTACTTTTGTGAGATTTACTTCTGACCTCGATGACGACATAGGTAGAGAACATTAGGTGTGTTTGGGAAACCAGCATTTCTGTACTAAATCTCAAGCTTTGTGAAAATTTCTCTCGGCCACAAGTAACCAGAGTGTATGTATTCCATTTTCCTTGCTCTCTGTCCGTCTGTTAGCTCCTATAGGCAGTAGGGGAGAGTCACAAAATGCTGAGTAACTTTGTGCCCTCTCCTGGACCCTCTCTGAGCCTCAGTTTACTCATCTGTCAAATGGCTTTAATAGTCATGACCTCCTTTTAAGGCTGTGAAGCTTGAGGGACAGAATTCACTAATGTGTTTCCATAGTGTCTGACACATGAAAGAGCTCAACCATTGTTAACTGTTGACCACATTATTATTATTATTATTATTATTATTTGAAGACCAAAGTCCCTGCTCACCTTTATTGGACCCATTTAATTCCAGATAAAAAGGATGAGTTCTGGAGTCCAGGGAGAATTGCTTTGGTTATCAGAAAATGTTAGTGTGATGACCTTTGACATTTTATCTCTGACCCGAATTTGACCCTGGAGCCCAGACCAGACCTGGAGGAGAAAGAAGCCTGATGCTCTGGCTCCAGCAGTCCTCCCCAGACTTCCCATCAGAGCGGCTCTGGGAGTGTGGCCCTCCAAACACCAGCAGTTTGATAAGCCAGGGGGTCTGGGGTTTCGGTTCCCTCTGTCCTCTGCTTTTCTAACTAGCAGTAATTATCTTTGTAATGCTCTAATGCTAAATAATGACATTGCTAATGTGCGCAGCGTTTTCGCACACAGGTGCCAGCTGTTAGTTACCTCACTGACCACCGAGGCTGGGTGCACAAGGGGTGGGGGAGGCGGGGGGGGGGGCCTCACCAGGGCCAGGCCCTGCCCACCCTGCCCACACAAAGGCAGCCCCAGCCTCCTACAGACCCACCCTGCCCTTCTGCCGAGGCCAGAAGGGCCTCCCTCAAGCTCTCTGGCCCTCCTCCTGTCCCTTCCTCCGACTTCCAGGCCCCTTCCCTTCCCTGCCCTCCCTCCCGCCCGGTGGTTTCTTCCTGCAGAAGAAATCCAGGAAACCACCACTCACATATCCTCTGCCCACATTTTTCTCCAGGGCCTGACTCACACATAGTTCAGCTTCATTTGGAGTTCCCTTGTCTCTGCCCCATGAGAAACCCCAGCTCTCCCATTCATTTCTGGGAGTGCGGGTTTGCCAGAAGTGGGGGCTTGTTTTTGAGTCTCATAATTGACCTTTCATCATTAAATAAGGGGGGGGGGGGCATACCGAAGACAAATTACCAAAGAACAAATGTGAGGCTGTTGGCTTTGGCTTTACACACACACACACACACACACACACACATTTGTCAATAGGCAGCCTTCAGCAGACAACATCTGCAGGATGAGTCGGTGGTTTTCGGTGACTTTAATCTGGTAATTCATTGTTTCTGTGGTGCGGGTTACAGCTAAAAGGGCCAAACAGCAGGCCAGTTTGGCCCACAAACATATTTAAATATGAACCCAGGGGTTTGCCCACCTTACGAGGAGCGGTTGACTCGCTGCCAAAAAAAACAAAACAAAAACAAAACAATAGGTGGGGTTGCTGAGGGTGGGGGAACAGGAGTTGCAGTTTCTAAACCGGGCGGAGGCTCCTTTAATCTGCACGGCACGAATAATACCAGGGGGTCACAACACATCTGCTTGGGAGGAAAGACAAAGGGCAAGGTGGGGCCTGAGGGACCCGAGCTGGGCGCAGGGTCCGAGGCTCTGCGCGCCCGCAGCAGCCCACGCCGCGGCATTTAACCTTGACTTCTCTCTCCTCGCATCTGGCGCGGGAGGAAAGCCGGTCCAGATGGGCGTCCTGAGTGTGACGACTCCCCTCCCGCCCCCAAGCTCTCGCGCAGATGTTGCACGATACTCTGCAGGCCCCAGCCGCGCCGTCTGCGAAGGCGCACCCTGCAAGGTCCACGCGCGCCCCTGGTGCCCCACGCCTTGGCCCCGCTCTCACCGCGGAGCCGGGCGCTGGTTGCTCCCTCGGGAGCGGGGGAGGGGGGGGAGGGATGGCGAGCACAATCTCGAGCCTGTGCTTGGCGGGCGGTGGAGGCCCCGTCCCCGCAGCTGGCGCGTCCCACATCGCGGAGCTCTGAGCTGTCCCCCGGGGCCCCCGATCAGGCCTCCCCTTGGGGGTGGGGTAGCGCTGGGACCCGGCCCGCGGGGGAGTCCAGGCCCCGGCGACCCGCGCTAGCCGACCACAGTGTTACCTGGGCCGGGCAAGTCCAGGGAGACAGATCGCGCCGTGACAGGCCAGAGATGGCTCGAGGGATCCATAATTTATGATATTGTTCTTACCAGTCCGATTTGGGATTTCATAAGCGTTGCCCGTTTCCCTCCCATGTGTTGCTCCCGCCCGTCCTTTTGGAGAAGAGCTCGTCTTTCCCATCCCAAGACGGTGGCACTTGCCCTATTGAATTAATATGATAAGAAAAAAAAAGAAAAAAGGTGGGTTTCTACTTGAGGGATTGCTGGGGCGGGCGGGGGCGGGGGGGGAGGAACACAGGTAAGAGGGCGGGGCTGAGACCTTGGTTAGTTCGCTGGTGCACCTTCCACTAACTTTGCTCTGACTCTTAGGAAAAAATAACCTTATTTCCAGACAGTTGGGGTGGGGGCTTTGTGGTGAGAGGTAGTGAGAACAGATCTTCCCCTGCTACTAAGACCAATCATTTCCCTCATGTATAAATAAACGTCTTCCTCCTAAGTGGTATTTGGTTTTTGTTTTTGTTTTTGTTTTTAGCACAACGGGCCTGCAAAAATTATGACTTGGGTGACAGGAAAGGAAGGGGTTAATGCTCCTCCTTTGCTGGCCTGAGGCTCCCAGGCTCCTAACTTAGACCAAATTGAGGGACTCTCAGCAAAGATGCTCCTGTCCGCATATTCCTTACATTGCTATACCGCCTGGGGAGAGGGTTATGGGTTTGATTAAGTTTTAGTGCAATTTACAAGTACCTGATAGACACAACCAAGGACCCCAGATTAAGTTGGAGAAAGTTTTCTTTCTTGTTACCTTCTCCTTTTCTGTTTTTTGTTTTTGTTGTGTGTGTGTGTGTGTTTGTGTGTGTGTGTGTGTGTGTGTGTGTTTTAACAAATTTATTCTAGGCCCCTTCTTTTTCTCTTCTGCACTCAGAGTTGCTAAATGGAATTCAGAGCAGAGAGCAGCTGTTGCAATTCCTTGCTGAGGTTGGAGCCGGTAAAGACTTGACCAAGCAAAGGTTAGAGCTGGTCAGATGGGTTCTGATTCCTGCAAATGCCCAGAGGCCCGAAGGGGAGGGCGGCTTCCATTCCACCTGGGCCAAGGAGGGAACAGGCCTGGGAAGATGTGGGAGTTCCAGAACCAGCAGCCCCTACAGATGGCTGGGTCATTTTGTGGTTTGCAAATGATCAAGTCAGGTTGGAGCCACAGTCTCTGTGGTTACAGGCAACTGTGATTAGTCACACAGTTAGCGACCCAGTTATGGCACACCCTCTTTGAAAAGGACATTATTCAACATCTTGCTAGCTTGATTGCAGGAAGGTTCCGTGGAGACAAGGAAGGTGAATACTGCAGGGAATGGGACATCGAACACCCAGGCTATGTGTTCACATCTGCCAGGAGTTGGGTTTCCCGAAAAGCAGCAAATCTGGGGTGGGGCTTTGAGGCTAGGATTTCACTGAACTTTGACAGGAGATTGCTTTTTCAAGTTCAGGTACGGCCTCTTTTTTTTCCTGAAAGACTCTGGGAAGGACAGAAAAGAGAGTTACCTCGTGAGCTTTGACTTGGTTTGTGTACTCACGGCTATCTGTAAAATGAAAGTGGGGAGGCAGGAAGGGGAAAAAGAACCCTACACATGAAGGCTTGTGTGGCTTTTTATTTTTTAAAAATAGCATTTCTTTTTACCACAATGTCATAGGAACTTGTAAACATGAGTCCCCAGCAAGAGTAAACAAATTTGCTTCTTTTATCTGAAAAACAAGTAGAGTAAGTCTTTCTCTCTCTCTTTTTTTTTTTATAAAGAGAAAATGCAAAACAAAAATGCCCCCTCCTCTTAAAGGCTTCCTTGCTGGTGTTTGTCCAGGAACAAATAGTCTTTTATTCAAACGGTCTCCAAAAGTTCATAAGCAAAAAAAGTGTCCAACGTCTGGTTCCCTACGATACGGTCTCTGGGTACATAGTGAAGCTTTTCTGTCCTGAATTTGTGATCTGCTATCAGAGTCCTTTAATTTCTGTGAACAGAAGGCTCTTTGGGAGAAGAAAGCTTGGGGGTGGGGAGTGACATTAGAATCAGTCTTTTCTTCCCCCCATTTGCTGTTTTCTTCCAGTCAGCAAGTAGTGCTTGAATTCTTCTGATCTTTCCCAGCATCTTATTGAGGTGAGGACCAGGGAAGGGTTAAGCCAGGCCACAGGCAGGTTTCCCTGCTGGCCTATTTTACTGGGGTGGAGCAGCTGGCCAGACACCACCTAGGAACTGTTCATAAAAAGGAGACGCCCTACTCCTGTTGCCCTTTATCTCCTTTGGAGATTTTCCTTTTACAGCTCCCGTTTCATACAATCTTCAGTGATGACGGTCTTTTTAAAGTCGCAGGTTCCCTGAAACCATTGGGGGTTGACACGTATTCCCCACATTCCCAGTGTAGTATCTGGCAGGATGAAAGGAAAGGCAAACCATTAGGGAGAAAACAGACAATCGTTTTGGGGGATGTGCAGAAATAATTATTTGTAACCAAATTTTAATTGCTTATCAAATCATTTTAAATATTTGGTCACTTCCATTTTTTTTCCCAAGATTTATTTATTTCAGAGAGAGAGAGAGAGAGAGAGCAGTGAGGAGGGGCAGAGGGAGAGAGGCTCAAGCAGTCTCCCAGCTGAGTGCGGAGCCCGGCATGGGGCTCGATCCCATGGCCCTGAGATCATGACCTGAGCCAAAACCAAGGGTCAGATGCTGACTGCACCATCCAGGCGTCCCTCAAATGGGTTCCATTTGGCACACATTTATTGAGAAGCCCTCAGTGAAAGCCCAGGTCCTTTCCTAGGTGTGCAAGACACAGGAGGAAGCAAGACATTCCAAAGCCATGCTCTCAGAGAGCTTGTATTCGAGTGGGGGTGGGTGGGTAGAGCTAATAACTTTAAAATAACTTTTAAGAATAAGGATAAGTGGTTTAAAAAGAATAAAACAGGACAGAGAAAGCCTCTCTGAGGAGGGGACGTGTGAGTCGAGATCTGGGAACAAAAGGAAGACACCATGATACCACTTGGGAGAAAGAGTGCAGGCAGAAACACTCATGAAGGCCTGAGGCTGGGATGGGTTGCCTATGCTGTGGGGATAGAAAGAAGCCCCGAATCGTAGGGCTGAAGAGAAATAGAGTGGACAGGCGGCCCGGAGTCCCTTCCCCCTCAGATTCTTCCGTGCTTGCCAGAGTTGGCAATCCGAACAACTCCAGGGGGCGCTGTCCTCGCTTAGGGCCTGCCTGTAGCCAGCATCTGCCCTGACTCACTTCCACATCCAAACCCCAAAACAGCTGAGAGGTCCGCTGCTGTCCCCTTTATCTGCAAGGCTTCTTTGCCTTGACTTGAAAGCCAGCAATATTGATTGACTAAAAACCAAATCTGAGAAGACTCAGATAGTGTGGGGTGCAAACTGGTGTCTGAGGTGGGGGAGGGGAAGGAGTAGCTGTGTGCATCTTGTGGAGTTGGCCAACTGGTGACAACAGGCTTGGGTGACGTAGCTCTGAGGTGGGAGATCCTGGGATGCATTACAAGACCAACATCTCCCCCAGGGGGAGTTTGTGCCCTCAGATGCTGTCCCCTAAGACCTGGAGGGCCTTCCTTTTTCCCACGGGTCTGACATTCAGGCTCCCCAGATCTGCTTCAAGTTTAAGGAGGCTTAGGACGTCCCTTGTTGGGTCCCTCTGGTGTGTTCCAGCATCCAGGGCAAGTGCTGGGAGATTGGCTCCTTTGCTTCCCCGTCCCTCCTTGCTGGTGTTTCCCCCTCCGTCCTTGGGAGGCAGCTTCCCCTCCCCCCCACCCCAGTGGTGTATGGATGTTGATTGGTCTGCCCTATATTCTACTCCTCTCAGGGCCACTATCTCCTTCTGGGCCCTTGGAGAGCACCCAGAATGGCGACCCCAGGGCTGGGATTCCAGTCAGGGGTTGGAGAAAGCTCTGGAGGAGCTTCCCTTGCTCTTGACCAGGCAGAAGCAGCCACTGAAGAGAAGCAGGCCTGTGAGTCTCAGGGCCCCGGGGTTCCTTCCCTCATCAGTCTGCCTCCCCAGCCTTGAGTCACTGAGTCAGAGGAGGAGTATTTAGGCTTTGGTCTTTTTCAACCTCCAGCTGTTCTTATCCAGAGCACTTTGGTTTTGTCTTGTCAAGCTACAGAAAATCGGCCTATCCGCCATTCTGTTTTTCTTTTCATCTTCCAAGATTCGCTATGGGTTCCAAGACAATGGGTTTGAATCCTAGCTCTGCCTCTTACTGGTCCTATGGCCTTGATAAGTTGTACCATTTCTCAGAGCCTCAGGTAGCTGAATAAGCCCCCATCTCATGGAGTTGCTCTAAGAATTAAATGGGATCACTGATGAAGGGTTCCTTGAACCCCGCCTAGCCCATGATAAGGGCTCCAGTGATACGATCAGTATTGAACATTGCAAACCGACACCTCACTGTCTCCTTTCTTGTAACCTCACACTGTGTTCTGAATGGCCTCACATCTTGGCTTTCTTTGTCTCCTTGAGGTTCTTCTCCCCGTATCCCCTGATCTTCTCCATTGAATGGGGGAGCTCTTGTTGGCCCCGTATTTGGTTCATGTTTTAGAATCTGCTTCATCCATCCTGGAACCGTCGCCCCCACATAGGTCACCTCCAAATTATCATCATCTTCTGCAGCTGACGTCTTGTGACTTTCACTTCCTCTTAGATTCCATCACAAACCCAGTCTGTCTGAAAACCAAATTACCATCTTCCTTCAAAATCAGAAACCCTCTCCCAGCTTGCAAATGTATGACTCCATTCTCTGAGCCATGTTGGTTCCATCCTTTCCTGATACCCTTCCTCCCAGCTTCTGCCTCCGTCTTCTGACTCTCTGTGTCCAAAGCATCTTCATTCACATGTCCCTCTTGTAACTATTACCTTTCCAAGACCACCGTACCTACGTCTAGTTGCTGAACACTTTGTGCTTGGTGTGCTAGTCATTACTTGACCTGCCCCGCCAAGCTCCAAGTCCTCTCCTGTGAGGGGTCCTGCAGTGGGCTGCTTGGGCCCCACAGGCAGCCTGTGGGAGACAAAAAGAGGTGGGCCTGGTGTCTTATCTTGGACTCAGTGTACCAAAATCCAGTTTCTCCAACTGAGCAAGATGCTCCCGCATGTATGTAATGGAGATTTTTGGGCTTATGTCCACTTTACGTTTGATATTAGGGGGAGAGAATTCTAGAAAGGCCTCAGATTGATTTGCATGAAGACCCAACAGAGTTCTGGGTAAGGGCATGGAGAGTCAAAGTGTTATCAGATTAATTGGAGTATAAGCCAAAGGCCTCTTATAGAAAGGGAAGAGAAATGCCAGGTGTGCTAATAATAGTAACAGTAAATATTATTACTAACATTGTTCCGTGGCCCTGTTTCCCAGCTTCTGTTTCAGGGACTTGTACCAGATCCTAAGAGTGCAGGCTGTAACAAAATGAGTAGAAGAGGTGATTCACTAAAATGTCTATTGTCATGAGCACAAGAGCCCTACTTTGATGCCTTCATACATTCATTCCTCCACTGCTTCCCAAGCATGTGCTGTGCACTCCACCCTGGGTGTATGCCTGCCTGGAGTTCACGGTCAAGCAGGGGAGGCAGATAATAATACAAACAGGCAACGATCTTGCATGTTGCAATGTGCTATGGGTGGTCAGATGCAGAAAGTCCCAGAACCACATCTTAGGGATGCTTTGCCTTAAGCTTAGAGAATCAGAGGAGGCTTTGTGGAGGCCACAGAAACAAAGTGAAGACACAAGAAGAGGGTAAGAGTCAGTGGGGAGAGGAAGAGCTCCATGTGGAGGGGGAAAGGGTACACAAAAGTCCTTTGGACAGAGAAGCGTGACATTTTTGAAGAACGGAAAGAGTTTCACCTCTGGCGGAGCATGGCCAGGATGCTGAGGGATAGGACTGGAGAGGGTACAGTGCCTAGGGCATTGTAGACCGTGTGCATGACTTTTGATTTTACCCTAAAAGGCTAAGGAAAGCCAAAAGTCGTGTAAAGGGTTTCGATGCTGGTGTGTGTAGGTGTGTAAGGATCAGACATAGCACTGGAATGGAGTTGGAGAGAAACCAGACTCTGAGCGACCCGCTTAGGAGGCTTTTGCCCATCCCAGACAAGAGGGAGGTGTCGCCTGCACCAGCACAGGGCCGCAGAGGGCCAGAGAAATGGGTGGATTTGAGCAGTATTTGAGATGACTTGTAATGGTTGGATACAGGAGGCACCAGAGAGAGGAGGGTCAGAGATAGCCCCCAGATTTCTGACTTGAGCCACTGGGAAGGCGTTAGTGACCCCGCTGAGCTTGGGGATACCTGACGAAATGTGGAAAGGAAGGAGTTGGGTTCGCTTTGGTGCGGTTTAGGTTGGAGGTTCCTGAGAGACTTGCAAGTACAGATGAGTTTGCGGACACTGGTTGTCATTGGGAAAGCCAAGGGGAGACTCGAGAAAATAATTCAGATGAGGTGTGTGTTTATTTCTGCTATAACTTGAGATCTTTTAGGTAGAAGGAAAGAAATTCCCTCAAGTGAGCTTAACATGTGTTAGGGTTGAGAGAGCTTCATGGGGTGTGCTGCTCACAGGGTCGTTGTGAGGATGGGAGTCGCTCTTCTGGCCTACACAAGGCAATGTGGCCACTTGCCACTAGAACCTTCCCTTCCATCGCCTTCCCCTCTGAGTAGACCAGTCTTCTCTGTGCATCCATGGGGCCTCCAACCTCCATGTCTGCCCTCTGTTGGTCTGACTCCTGCTCTCACCTGCCAAAAGACTTCACAGCCTCATTGAAAACCTCACTGTGGACTTCACCACAATATAGACATCTCTTTATTCAAATTCTTGAGAAGAGAGGATCTACTCAGAAGTCAGTGGTATAGTGACTTTGCGTCAGGTGATCATCCTTGCCCCAATCAGTGACAGCAATGTGTGTGTCCGTGTTTGTGTGTGGATATGTGTGTGTGTCTACATGTGCGCGCGCTTATGCGTGTGCGTGCGTATGGGGGCATGCGCAGGTATGTATGTGTATGTGTGTGCATACATGTGTTTGTTGTGCGTGTGTGTATGTGTATGGGGGGTGATTCTGGGTGAGGAGAGTGGTCAGGATGGTTGTACTGTTGAGTACAGAACTTCTGATGAGACACAATGTTGAGACATCATTTATCTACCTGTCTAACCTATTCAATCTGCTTCTGTGTGTTCTGTGTTTCGGGAAGAAAGTGGACACGCAAAACTGTCTGAATGTCTCGCTTACTAGGAAGATCTTGGGCAGTTTGCGGGTACTGTCCTTGCAGAGCTTCGGTCCCCTAGTCTGTAAAGTCAGTCCTTACTTCCCCAGGAGGGGGAACTACATGAGATAACACCGTGAAATGCTCGCTCTCAGTTGACTGATTCTTTCCTCCTTTTACATCTCTGTAATTCTTGCGTAGGTCACTGTTTGTCCAGAAAACAGGAATTGTACTCATGCCACTTTTTAAAAAAATTTTTTAAAGATTTTTATTTATTCATTGGGGAGAGAGAGAGACTGCACGTGCACGTGCAAGAGTTGGGGGGCAGGGAGAGGGAGAAAGAGACTCCCCAGTGAGCAGGGAACCCAATGCTGGCTTCATCCCAGAACCCCAGGGACACAACCTGAGCTGAAGGCAGAAACTCAACCAACCAAGCCATCCAGGCAACCCATGTCACTTTTTTACAGTGATTTCTATGCATATTAACAAATGTTTTTATTTTTTTTTAAGATTTTATCTATTTATTTAGTTGACAGAGATCACAAGTAGGCAGAGAGGCAGGCAGAGAGAGAGAGAGAGGAGGAAGCAGGCTCCCTGCTTTTTTTGCTCATAATCATGCCATCTAAATAACAACACATAAACTATGATTTATTTCTGATCAAGCTCTTCCTCAGCTTTTTGTTTTTACATAAATAGGATCATAATTTACACACAATAAAATGCAGTGTTTTAAGATGTTTAAGCATAAGTTATTTGCAGAATGAAAACGATATACTTTAAAAGCATTTAATTTTTGTAAATCTAGAATAGCGATTGGCATCTTCCCCTAATTTCCTCTGTTTTGTCCTGACCATCTTGCAGATGGAGCAGTGTTCACTTAAAACTTTATTTAATTCTACAGAATTACCAATATATCCCGGGCACGAGTTATGTCCATTCAACTATACTTTGGTGTGTTAGATTTAATGCAGAGCTAATGAGGCCAAGCCACAGGTTTCATTCTTACACAGGCCAGTTAGTCTTACTAACTACTATAGCCACAGACTTCACCCCAATCTTGGTTTCCCACCTTGCACATGAATGGCAGGGGTCACCGGGAAGACGAGGGAGAACATGAAGAGTTCAATGCAAATCCATTACCATTACTAGACAGCCAACTCAAAGGTTCCATTTTTGAACCATTAGGTGAAATTGCATGGGGGAGGGGTGCTTAATAGGCACAATTAGAATATCCGCATTTAACAACTGTTGGATCCTAGAATGAAAGCTCTAGACCCATCTAGAACAAAACTACTCGAGTTCCAGTTCTTTTCAAGAATGGGTACGTGAAAGAAAAATCTCTTTACCTCAGATGAAACAGGGGTCAGCAGCTTCAAACAATGATGGAAACTGGAGAATTCCATCAGCAGGCTCTCTTCAAATTAATACCGCGCTGCTGGTTGGGGTTAGCAGATCAGAGGGAAGTGAAGCATAGCTGCTAGCAAGTGTGCTCAGATTTGAACGGGTCTCAGAGAAGATTCTGGAAAGCCCTCATGGAGGTTGGAGAGACACGGAAAATCCCCCTGAACCTGTTTACCTGAGGTTGTCTGAAAGCGGGCACACACCTTTCAAAAATTCTGCTTGAGAAAGTGCATCATCAATCCATGGGGGACACTTCTATAGGGACACTGAATATGTTGTCTCTGAAGGTCTGCGTTGAGTATTATCAGCCTTAGATCTACCGTGATGCATTTTCTGTGCACTGATGTGCCTTCCGTTCGAGATGACTTGCTCACGTACCCACCATTCCTTGCAAGTCCTCGGAGAAGACGTAAGCTATTGAGAAATACACGAGTGGGCTCTGATGGCTCTGATGGCTCTTCTGCCCTGGTGACAGGTTTGTGCCATATTGATATCACGCCTCACCCTTCGTGTTTCTATGTTAAGACAGGGACCTCAGTTTTTCTCTCTGGTGGCTTGTGCATCAACACCCACCCACCATTCCAGTTTAGCCTCACAAGAGAGGAGAATCTGTGCACCCCTGAAACTCTCAGGCTGCTTTTGGAGCATCTGGATTTTGTTCTCAGTCCTCTTGGCAAGACTGCGACGACGTTCAGGAGCTCATGTCAGAGGCTTAGCTGAGCTGCTGATAGGGTTCCTGCTCCTTACCACGTTGGTGGCATCAAATGTCCTTACTGATTTTTTTTCCTGATTGGTCTAACCTGGCACAGGATCAGCTTCAAAACTGGGACATCCTGTGGTCTGAAATACAAGGTCTGTTTTCAAGAAACCACTCTTAAACCATCATTTCTCCCGTGGAACCCAAGATATCTACAATTGTGGGCTGAGTTTCTTCTTGACTATCCCTCCCAGGACCCTTCTCATTCCTCCTGGTGCCCCTTTCCCTCCTGTACTTTCTCCCACTGCTTACAAACAAAAACCCGCCAAACAATACTCACTGAACTCTCAAATCCTTCCCTGGGCCCCTGAATCAGACAGAACTGAGTCATTCTGGCTGCTGATTGAGTGGAGGATGTTGGGGGGGGTGGGGAAGTGCCATTGTGTAAGTTAAGGAAAGGGTCAGAGAACCGAAAAGATTCAGCTGCATTAAAGAGCTTCTGTGCTGGATTTTCCTTTTAAGCCATCCAAAGGCATAAATTAAGGACCCTAAACTTGAAGGTGCGGCAAATGAACAGAATGCTAGTTTTTGTTTGTTTGCTCTATTTTTTAGTGAAATTCCTCTGTTTCCCAAGAATTCCAACATGAAGCTTTCCGTATTTTTCATGTCAGCTCTATTCCCTGCCACCTTTGTTTCCCAGCCTGCGTGCCTGCCTTCCCTTAACAGCTGGACACATCACCATTCCATTTTTCTATTGGTTGTGACTGAAGTAGCTTGAGGTCAATTATTTCCCCAGCAATTGACAAAGAATCTTGACGAAGAGGAAAGTGACATTGTCCCTTAAACAACACTGCTCCCTCCTCCCCCTGCCCTCCCAGTTGAGAGGAGGGCAGACTTTCCTTTTGCAAGCAGCCCAGCGGGGCAGTGGCTGTGGGGTCTGTGGAAGTGCGTGGGTAACATATGGTAAGTGGAGAAAATATTTATATTCATGGGGAAAGAGCAGGAGAAGATCCAAAGAAGGTCGTTCCACAGAGATTTCAAGCAGGAGACCGGCAGACTTGATATTCTGTTTTTGGCCTGGATACAACTGAGAATTTAAAGAGTTTTGTTTTGTTTTGTGGCATTCCCGCCACCTGTGGTCCTCTGAACAATCTAATTGTTGGCAATTTCCAAAAGGGAATATCCCTCCCCCTAAGCTCCAGGAAAGTATCACACTTCCCAGGGCCCTGCCTGGCTCCCGCCGCTGCCTTTCCTCCCTTTGCCTCTGTCCCCCAAGACCAGAATTCAAAGCCACTCTCTCTGGGCGCTGGTGCTTTGGGCCTGTCGGCGTTTTTTTCCTTGTTTTGACCGGAGACCCGGTAACCCAGCGCACTGGCCAAGTGGGCATTTGGGGCAACTGCTTCTCCAGGGTAGGATATAAATAATGAATCGGTGCTAGATTACTTTATGACGAGCCATATGAAACCTCTAGGGCCTTCTCCGGGGCTTTCCGGCTGGCATTTTGCGTCACAGCTTCCTAAGAAAGGTAAAGGGTCCCCTTCCAGTCCCCAGTGGAAAAACTCGCGCCGTCCCGCAGGGCCGCAGCTCAGCGCGCGCGGGAGGGAGCATCTGCGGGCTGAGCGCGGGTCGCCCTGCGCCGCAGGCAGACGCGTCCACGAGCACCCCGGGGTCGACAGAAGCACGGACAGAGGGACCCACGTGCGCTTCTTCCCGCGCCCCAGAGGCGCCGCTGCGCGCTTTGCCTCCGGCGTCCGCTTTCCTGGGCCTCCCTGAGACCGCCGGGGTGGGGGAGTGTGCGGGGCCCCACGTGGAGAGTAGCGGAGGGCGAGGCGAGGGTCATTTGCCATGGAGCCGTCGAAAGTTTCTTTCTTTCTGCCGGGGGTGCAGGAAGAGGAGAAACTGGGTACTTTAGAGATCTCCCCCACCCCCCAAACGGCGGAGCTCCAAGACGCCCTTCTAATTCTTGTTTGGATGGGGGCTACTTACTTTCCCTTCCTCCTCCCCTCACCCCAAATTCCAGTTCCCTAGGGGTGGGTAGTGAGATGGGGTACAGGTGCGTCTGGGCCCGCGCTTGGGAGGGGTCCCCGAGGGTCCCCTCGTGAGGCAGCACATAAACGAGCTGCCGCTGCACGGAGGCCACGCTTAATGGATTCTTGCAGATAAAAGAGCCTGGCTACCTTTCTTTCCTATAATGGCCCCTGAGGCTAAGGTCTTAAAGAGGAAACAAAGGGATTGTTTTACAGCACTGACGGGGAGGGGCGAGGTGGGGGTGGGTGGGAGTGGGGCGCGCGGGGCGGGGGGGGGGCACTGGCTTCTTAACCCTTCCTCTCCCGCAGCCGCCCAGACCTCCCGACCCTCGTACTCGCACCCACGAGTTCGAACGGCGAGGGGGAGGCGACGCTTCTGGACGTCCCCCCGCCCCCGGTGACCTGGCCTCATGCCCTTCCCGGGCTGCTTTCTAAAGAGCCTCTCTGAAAGGGAGGACGGAAAAGGTCGAGGGGACCCGCGTCTTGCGAGCTTCAGTTTTGGGTCAGACACCCTCAGGGGGTACGGACGTTTCTCGAGAGCCGGCTCGTCGGGTGGCCGTGCGGTCGGGTTGGGACCCTCGGGGGGCCGGCCGGCGCGGAGCGCATGGTGTGGAATCTCGGGGAAGGCCTCTCCGAAGTGCGCCCTGCACCTGCCGCGGGGGCCGCTCCCGAGGCCGCCGGGCTGACACCGTCGTTCGGGTGTGAGTGGTGTGCACGCCGCTTGGGCGCCTTTCACGGGAAGTTCACGTTTGCGGGCGGCGGGCGGGAGAGAGGGAGAGAGTCGCAGTCGCATCTGCTTCCTGGCTTTTTGTTCTGGCTCCAGGAAAAGATCAAAACAATGGTTAAATAGCAATTGAAGACAAGTGATGTAAGAAATAAACAACTCGACAAAAAAAAATACCCTCAGGGATTTAAAAAAAACCCTTTATTATGGAAATCGCACAAACACCGTTGGAGAGAAAACGGTTTAATGCAGTGAGTCTCAAATTTAAGCTGGCATCCGAATCGCAGAGCGGAATCCTGGAGGGGGGGGATGTTAAAACACAGGTGGCCACGCCTCACCCCCAGAGTTTTTATTTAGTAGATCTGGGGTCTCCAGCTCCAGCCTGAGAATTGGCAACGGGCGAGAGGCCCCAGGTGATGCTGCCGCGTCAAGAAAGGTCACTATGAGGCCCGCTGATAGAAATTTCCTTACCTCGCCAGCCCAGCTTCAAGCCTTGGGACATTTCGTTTCCCCTGCTTTTTTTTTTTTTTTTCTTTCTGTCCCTTCCCCCAACTTTTGGTTTGCCTGAGACTTTTAAGGAAAATCCCAGACATGTCATTTCACCCGTATGGATGATTTTTAATTCAGTAGTTACTTAAGCCAAGGGAACTGAATGCTGTGAGAGGTGCTGGAAAAGCCTTTATATGTTTCCAAGAAGGTGTTCACTCGCCCTTGGTTTTGAGAGAACCTTTCAAGAGTTCATCACCAGCGAAACTTGTCAGGTTCCCTTAACCTTGCTTGGCTTTTCCAGCACGTTGGCCTGATTTGGGGGAGCCAAGTCCCCAACTCTCAGCTTCCAGGTCATTATCCTGTCTTGTCCTGTAGTCCATGGCCATCCTTTATCCTCTAGTGTTTTCCTAATGAGGCACCTTCCCCTAGGACTGAGCTTCGAACCTGAATGGAGGGTGGTGCTAGTCTTCACTCAACCCTCTTTTAGGCCCCTGCAGGAGAAGCCCCCCTCCCTCCCTTTGGACCCCCCCAACTTTTTCATCCCAAACCCCCTGCAGTCCCATCCCCAAAAGTTCACTCTCTTATAGTTTGCTTGTTCTTTTTTCTCTTTTCCTGACCCTCCAGGAGGCTGTATGAATTTTTCCTTTCTCCATCTGCTGCTGAAGAAAGCCCTGGGGACGGAGTAGGCTCCCCCACCCCAGAGCTCTGTTCCTATTTTCACTGGGCCTCATCTTCCTATGTTTTTCTTCTTTTGTCCGCCTGGAATCAGCTGTCACTCTTCTGTTCTCTCCTGGGCCCTTCAACTAGCTTTTGCTTTTCTAGCCTTCCAGAAAGAAAATGCAAACAGCATGTGTTTACTCCCCTCTGGGTCCTTACTGCCTCTGATTTTGCCTGGCCATCCAGCTCCCATGTTGCTGGCAGATGTAAGCACTTTTCCCACTGGTACCAGGGTATAGGGTGCTGGGGCAGGGTTTGGGATCGGCAGGTTTGAGTCCCAGCGCTGGTTTTGTCTTTTGATAGCTTGTGTTGCTGGATTCAACCCTGGGACTCCAGGTGCCTTCTTCTGAAAGGACAAAACCAAACCAAACCAAACTACATGCCTTCATCTGCAGAATGGGGGTCTGAATAGTTCACGGGCTCGGGAGCAGTGAGTGGGATGCCGTCTGTGGCAGGAGTGCCTGCAGAGACAGAGCCTCTGGCCTTGGTCTTGTCAATGTCTTTGAGATTTGCTGTCCTTAAAATCTACTGTGAACAAGTGTGAAGGTGGAGCCCTTCTGATGGCTTTGGCAACTGTTGTCCTTGTTACCTGTCACCTTGGGTCAGCCCTGGCCTGGAGGTGGGCCTCAGGAAGCTTGGCTAGTCCCTCCCTAAAGGCCAGTCCCTGCAAAAAAAAAAAAAATGATGTCACAGGGGAGCTTGGAGGAAGCACCCAGGGGCGGGGCTAGGCATGTGTCACTCTCTCCTTTACATTTTTGTGGCCTCCCGTGACCATGCGAAGGAAGTGATAATGCAGAGGCTGATCTTTAATGAGAGAAGGGGACAGTGGTCATGAGAGAGTTCCCCATGAGAAAAAGGAGGAATTGTCTGGCTGAGGCGAGAGCTGAAAGGAGGTTGTGGCACTCACTGAAGTCCCCTGAGCCTTTTACCAGTTGTCCCAGGCGCTGTGTTCCTGGCTGTTTGATGGAACAGGAATCCACAGGGGTGTCCAGGCCCCACTCTGTTCTGCACGTGGTAGGTGCTTCTCAGGATGTCTTTGTGTTGAGTGCTCCTTCGTACTTCCCGCCCCTGTGCGATCATCCTGGGGGCTGGGCTGCCCTTTGGTCTAGGGATGGCCATGTCCCTTTTAGTCACCATTCTCTCTTGAGAGCCTTGTAGGGAATGTGGAACGAGTGCATTATCTACCTTTTCAACTCTTGGTGTTTCCTAGTTATACTGGCTCAAAACTGAGAGGCGCGGTGCCCTGCTCCCCTGAAATGGAGCAGCCCTACTCTCTATTCTCTTTGTTGTTTAAAGCTGGATTGGTCACAACATAAAGGGGTCTCTACTTAGCTGCCACACCCTATGCCCTCACCCTCATGGCTGGGTCTGGACCTAGGAAGCTGGGGCTCTAAATCCCAAAGCAAACAATAGTACTGCTGGGAAGCCAACCTCCCCATGTCACCGTCACCGGGCCGGGCCTGCTTCAGCGGCTGCTGGCAAGTCCCGGGAGGGTTTATCAGGTTCAAGCTGTAGAAATGAGCCATCAAAGGCCTGGTCCCCAGACGTTGCTTCATGCCTACAACCGCTCTGAAGAAACCCCGGGCACGTGCAGTGTGTGAGGGGACGTTTCTCATCTCCTTTTTAGAAAGTGGGTAGACCGTTAAGCAGAACTTCTCAGAAAGAATTCAAGAGGCAGGCGGGCTTGGAGGGAGATACTCCAGCCAACCCCTGGTCCTGGGCTCTCTCTCAAAGCAACGATGTGAGGGTAGCTGGCTGGCAGGAAGGGAGAAGCGGCTGAGGGAGAGGATGCGGCTGAGGGAGAGGATGTGGTTACTTTGCAAAACCCTGTTCTGTTACAGGATAAAAAAAAAAAATGTTGCAAAACATACTCATGTTACAATTTAATAAACTCGTGGCCATTAAAACAGCACACGCAGTGTGTGTGTGTGTGTGTGTGTGTGTGTAGGTGGGTAGATGTTTCCTGGGTATTACTGTATGGAGGGCCCGGTCCTCAGTGGCCCTTTAGTGTGATCAGTACACTTTACCAAGAAAGAGAACCGTGTCTCATTGCATTATGTTGTTAGGGCGGCTATAGTGAAGGAGCACAGAATGGGGACTTAAACAGCAGACATTTACTTCCTCACAGTTCTGGAAGCCAGCCTTCTGAGACTTGGGTTCTTCCTGAGACCCCTTTTTTCGGTTTGCAGCTGGTCTTTCCCCTGCGTGTCCTAATCCCTTTTTCTTATGAAGATACCAGTCATCTTAGATCCCCACCTAATGACCTCACTGTAACTCAGTTACCTCAACCCTACCTCAACCTAACCCTACCTCAAATACAGTCACTTTCTGCGTTTTGGGAGCTAAGTCTTCAGCATATGAATTGGATGGGGGCACAATTTAGCCATAACACCCACCAAAGAGTCATTGTGGCATCCAACGGGGTTTGGAGTCTAAAAAGTATAAGAGTTTAACGCTGGAAAACACCACCACCACCACCAACAACAACAACAATCAAATGAATTAATAAGATTTTTTTTTCCTCTGAAAAAACAGCTGAAACGTGTGTGACTTTCAGAACCAGTTACGCCGCAAGATTTAAAACACTGAAATATCAAACCAAGCTGCTTATGTTAGGAGAAGGGATCTGCGATGACTAGATTTGTTTCCATTTCATGAATTTTATAGCTGTTATATTGCCTTTATTGTTAAAAATTACAAATGCAAAATGAATAGAGACATCGCGCGTATCTTTCCCTTAGAAGTGGACTATTCTGTTCTCTCTTCACCTGGGAGGAAGGGAACTGAGACATGGAAAATGGAGGGAGGGGCCACCTCCACAACTTGACAACCCCCACCCCTGTCCCCAGACCCCAGATCCCAGGGTGCCCCACTGGGCAGAGAAAGCTTTGCCTGCACTGATGGAGCTGTGTTGGTTCTTAGATTTACACAGACTGACGGAAATGGACTGGAGGTCTTTGTGTGCTCATCCTCTGGTCCTGAGTCGGGACTTTTGCTACATTTTCAGAGAATACTTTCCTTTGTTTGTTTTTCTGATAAATCTTGAAACCAGTGCAGACTCTTCCGCAACCCCCACGATACCCAGATGAGACATGCACAGCCTCATCTCCCTTCTCATCTCCACCCACAGCACCCACACAAACAAAAGCGGAGACGGGCTGAGTACTCGAATCCTTCCTGATTCTTCGGAACAGAGTACTTTATTCCTTTCTCTGTAAAAACAGCATGAACGCATCCCATCCGGGCGCTGCTTGTTTCAACAGGAGGCAGGCGGGGCTCCCACTAGTCTGGGAGCTGGTGCCTCAGCCTCATGGCGTGGGGAACAGGAGACAGAGCCCCTCAGAGCCACATGGGAAGCCCTTCCTGAAAGGCAGGAACCACACGTCAGCACACATTTATCACTAGCGGCAAAACACCCTATAATCCAGACACTTGGCCTGACATGAGCAAACATTCTGGGTACTTGAGCGTCTCCTGAAGGCCAGGCAGTGACTTCCTAGGTTGACTGTCTCCCCCTTGCCATGAAAATGAGGACGCATGGATGTTTGGATGTTTATTTACAGGTGTGAGGAAGGATATGGTATTGTTTGCTACGTGAAGGGGCCAGTGTGTTTTGTTTTTCAAGGAATTCCCCAGAGTCCTCAGAGAGATGGGTTATTTCTCAATGACATGGAATCCCTCCACCCATTCCTTGCTGTCATGACCAAGCTTGCCATCTGCTCTGATATACTCTGGGACTGTGCCCAGGATTGTCTAGCAGAACTCACATCCGCTGCCTTTCCCATCTTTCCTCTTCCCAGAACCCACAACTCCCCCCCCCCCCCCCCCCCCCCCCCCCCCCTCACCTTGTCCTGCATGACGTACTCTGGGAACATGATTCTTCATTTCCATCCCGCCGCGGGTCTCCAAAGGTTTCCTGTTCTTGATTGGGGGTAGCGTGATTAATGAATCCTGAATATTTTCTTGGGTGATTTAAAAATTGCGATAAAGTATATAGTACATAAAACTTGCCATCTTAACCGTTTTTAAAGTGTACGGTTCGGAGGAATTCAGGTCATTCACAGCGTTGGGCAACCATCACCTCCATCCATCTCCAGAATTTTCCCATCATCCTGACCAGAAGGTCGCTTCCTGTGAACCGAAGTCCGCATTCTCTCCTCCCTCCAGCCCCTGGTAAATCTCTATTCTACTTTCTGTGTTTATGAATGTGACTACTCCAGGTACCTCCTAAAGGTCGAATCCTCTCTTATTTGTCCCTTTGTAGCTGGCTTATTTCATTTAACATGATGTCTTCAAGATTTTTCTACCTCGTGGCATAGGTCAGGATCTCATTCCTTTTTAAGGAGGAAGGCTATTCCATTTTATGTATGTACCACATTTGGATTATCCGTTCCTCTGTTGATGGACCTTTGATTTGTTTCCGCCTTTTTGGCTGTTGGGAATGACACTGCTGTGACCCTCAGTGTACAAACGTTTGTTCGAGTTCCTGCTTTCAGTTCTTCGGGGTATATCCTTAGGGTGGAATTTCTGGATCATATGGTTGTTCTGTGTTTAACTTTGAGGAACCACCAGCCCTCAGATCACTTTTGAATGCGTCACCATAGAGCTTGCTCTCTGAGTGCCACTGTCTACTTATTTGTAAAAGCAGAACCATTACCTCTTAGGGACAGGACTTCAGAGGCCAGCTGGTCTACCCACTTCCTTTGGTGGATGGGACCGAATCGCACATGGGTAAGTGCTTCCTGGAGCCAACCAGGCAGAGGTGCATTCCAGCTCTGAGAGTTGCTAGATCTGTAATCTTGGCTGGCTAAGCAATAGTTTCTAATAGAGGATAAGGCCTACTTTTGGGGGCTGTTGTGAGAAATAAATAAGACAATGTGGTAGAATGCTTGGCCCAGATCCCATTACAGGTAGGTCTTCAAAAAGCTGTGGCCTCTGTTGTTGCTGGGACCATATTTACAAAACTCTGAGGCCCAGAGAAGGTAACCATAGTCTAGTAGCTTCTTCCCATGGCTGATCCTAAATTTTTCTTGTACGCGGCTCTCTTTATTATGATATAGTTCTAGCTGAAATCCTCCTGTGAGCCTTGTTCATCTCCTCTGGAATGGTCGTGGATGTAGTTGGTTGATGATTCTGATCCTGCCAAAATATTTCAGGAAGCAGTGAGACTTTGCCTTATCCTATTGGCAAGACATTGCCTTATCCCATGGTTAGTAGATAGCCAGTTAGTAGATAGCCAGTGACTTGAGCAAGTCACTGAATCTGGCGAATCCTTGTGTTTTGCCAAGTATGGTGTAGAACATCGCACCAAATGTACAGGGCTGTGGTTAGACTTATGGAAGGACGTAAGTGAAGTCCCAGCACGGAGGCACTCCCCAAAGGGCCGTCTCCATAATTCATCAAAACAAAGAGACTGACTGTCAGACAGGCAGCTTAACCAGTACCCAAAATGAAGGTGCATCCCCATTTCCCAGATGTTCACATGCGAGGGAAGTGTGCATCCTGGAATGGATGGAATACGGCGACTGCCTTTTGGGTGAGTGCCTTAGTAAAAGGCCATAAGAGAGAGAAACAGAAGCTTGGAAAAGCCTCACCTTTTTGGAAAAGGAAAGAAGGTACCAGAGCAGTTCCGTTTCTCCTATGACTCAGCTGTGACCCACACCTGGAACAGGTCTCTTACCAACTCATGTTCAGTGAATTCAAGGGGAAAAAAGTTGTTGGAAATACGAGCTCAACTCTGGCATACAGAATGGAAGAAGAAATGCTTTGGAGGAGAAAAAAAAAAAAAGCTCTTTTTCACTTATCACGTGAAATGGAACAGTGCCCTTGACTCATGCATGGCCTTGGGCTGACGGCTGGTGGTTTGAGTGGGGGGAAAGAGACACCTTTGGTCTCCCCAGGCTAACCAAGTCCAGCTACCTCTACCCTTCCGGGTGTCTTACACATGGACCCATTTGAAGGTGCCAACTGTAGGCAAGTGACTCACTTCTGAGTCTTTGAAACACCAACTTGTTAGGTCTTGATGGAACTTCAGAGTTGACCTTAATAGTGGCCTTGCCTCGAGATGCTCACGTTCATAGCTGATAGAAGAATCTAAGACTTCTGAAGCCCTCTCCAGTGGGCACTTGGGTTCCTAGAGTTTTACGAACAGGGAGGATCTTGTTTCGAGGTTAAAGAGGATCTCTGATGGTACAGCTTGCTTGGACCTGGGACCGACTGGATTAACAAGGGTGCTACTTCTTTTGGACTTAAACATTAATAGCTGCAGCCTATTAGAAGTTCTATGGTTAATAGTGTCTGCTTCTGATAATCTCTTCACTCCTCGAACTGGTCACTTGCCGCAACTAAACACCGAGCATTTGCTAATTTCCAGGCACAATTCTCATCCCTTTTCCAGTGAGAAAGGTCCTGTTACTGTTCTTATTTTATAGACATTGGTTAAACATGTAGTTCATCCAATGTTACACAGCAAGTCTGGACTCTGACTTTGGAGACTGAACTCTTAACCCAACATGTTAAGGTACTCCTTGATTGATTCGTTGTCACCTCCTCAGAACAAATGGAAGCCATCAGATGGGGACACACTCAATCTCCCTTCACTAAACTTACGACCCCCCCCATCTTCCTTCCTTGTGTCTATTGGTCTTGTGCGTCTCCTCAGCTTCTTACTCCATCTGTGCTCAGGGTCCCACACTTACCTGCCTTCTTAAGGACTATCCTTGGTGACCACACTCTCTCTCCTATATTTTCAACCTCTTGTCATTTACTGACTCCTTCCCTCCCTGAAGTAGATCCCCTGTTGACAAAGAAATGGAATGCCATCCATCACACTTTGTCACATACATACATACGTGCTCCATGTTTACGGAATGGGTGACGGAAGTGCCAACATTTATTGTCCTCCTTTCCTCATCTCTCCTCTGCAATCGGCAACCACTTGAATGTGGTCTTTCTTCCGTTCTGCTCAGTCCAGTGAACACAGCTTAGTCCGTATCTCCTTGAGCTATGTGATGGTGTTCCCCACCCCTTTCTTACAGATGTGCATCTTTGGGCTGCTCTGATGTATCTCCATGGGGTTGCTGTTTGGGACTACTTACTTTCTGTTCCTCCTCCTTTGGAAAAAGAACACCTTGTGTCCTTTTGGAAATCCCCCTCCCCTGCTTTTGTGGGGCTGTCCATGGCAGAGCTACTTTTCCTTAGCAACCTACCAGTTCTCCAGGCTGGCTTGGATACCCAGCTGGGAAGGAACGTGACTCTCCTGATCCTCCTTTCCACATGGAGGGATTTTCACAAGAGCAGCAGTTCCTGAAATGTGCTCCCTGGACCCAGGGGTATCAGAATCTCTTGCAAACATGGTAGAAATTCTGGTTCTCGGGGACGCCTGGGTGGCTCAGTCAGTTAAGCATCTGCCTTCGGCTTAGGTCATGGTCCTGGGATCAAGCCCTGCTCCGTGTGGAGTCTGCTTCTCCCTCTGCCCCCTACACCACTCATGTTCTTGTGCTCTCTCTCAAATAAATAAATAAAATCTTAAAAAAAAAAAAAGAAAAAAGAAATGCTGGTTCTCATTATCCATGCCCCCCCCCCATCTGTGTTTAACCAGTTCTCCAGGGGATTCTGACACATGTTAAGTTTGAGAATGAACATAACACCCCTGGTTTTGTCGTTTGCTTTAAGTTTACGGAAGTTTAATTTGCAAGCAGTAGTGTTCCCTCTTTTTTACACACACAGATCTAGGGATTTTAATAAATGTATACAGTTGTGTGATCACTACCACTGAGATGATATGAAACACTTCCGTCACCCCAAAATATTCCCTTATCCTCCTTGGTATTTAATCCCTCCCCTTCACCCCAACACCTGGCAACTACTGATCTTGTTTTCGTTTCTGTAGATTGGCCATTTCCAGAATATTGTATAAGTGGAATCATTTGGTATGTAGCCCTTCGAGATCACTTCTCTCACATAACCCAGTGCTTCTGAAATTCAGCCACATTGTTGTGTCAGTGGTGTGTTCTTTTTTATTGCCGAGTAGTTTCTTTTGTGTGGCTACTAGCATTTGTTCAGTCATCTACTAATTGATGGGACATTGGATGGTTTCCAATTCAGGGAAACTGAATAAAACTAGAAACGTTCATGTATAGACCTTTGTATGGGCATGTGTTTTCATTTCTCATGGATCCATACTTAGGGGTAGGTTCTGGGTCATATGGTGAAAGTACATTAAACTTCATAAGAAAGTCTTCTAACGTGGCTTTATTATTTTGTGCTCCCATTGGCCATGGATGAAACTTCCAGTGGTCCTGTGCACTCATCAGGACTTGGTCTTGTCAGATTTTTAAATTTTAGCTATTCTAATAGGTGTGTACCTGGGAGTTTCTTTTCTTTTCTTTTTCTTTTTCTTTTTCATTATTCTATAGGGGATGGTGGAGGAGGGGAAGGCGAGTAGAGAGGTGACTCATCGGATGGGTGAGTTTGGGAGAGGGCCTGTGTGACTCAGCTCCCTTTTCTCCTTCTGCCTGCAGAGAAAGTGCATTAATGCTGCCACATGGCAAGCTTAGCTGGGCGGGCTGTGTGTCTCAAGCCATGCTCTGCTGGGTAGCTTCCGGGGGTCCGGGGTTGGCTCTGACTGGGGGTCACTTTCATTCTTAGGTGCTATATGAGGTAGTCAAACACACAAACCATATCTTCACTCTGGCACCCTCTTCCCCCCCTCCCGACCTTAAATCTGACATGTGAGCCCTATTTGTCTGGCTCTTGTACCCATCTCTCAATCGCTTCTATATTTGGGGTAAAGGAGGGGAAACTCACCCACCTGTGTCCTGTAATTGCTTTGGTTTGGCAAGTGATGGAAGAGGAACTCTCCTGTGGAGATAATGTCAGGCTGGAGCTGTTGGCAGCTCTCATCGCCATCATGTCCACAGAGTGTGTGTGAGAATAAAGCCAACATAAGGGAAGCTGAGCGGGGGTTAGGGGGACAGAGAGAGAGAGGAGAGAGAGATTGATGGCACGCCTTCAGCCTCCCCAAGGGTTCCTAAAATATGTCCCGTGTTCTACCCCTCACAGTTTTGGTTGTGGTGAACTAATAAATCCCCACTTACGGTTGTGTTGGTTTGCATTGGGTTTCCGTTCCTCAGAACAGAGTCAGTTTGGCATAATTGGTGAGAACCCAGACTCTAGAGGTAGCCACTTGAGTTGGAATCCTTGCTCTTCCATTACTAGGTGTGTGACTATGTGACCTTGGCCAAGTTACTTATTCTCTTTTTGCCTCAGTTGCCTCATTTGTAATATAAGAATACTAACATAATACCGCATGGAGGGGTTAATACTTGTCATCCACTTAAAACAGTACCTGGCGCATGGAAAGTTCTTACTAAATGTTGGCTAATATTAATACAACCATATTCTTCATTTTCCTCCTACCTTGCTGGGCAGTCTTTTTCAGAATCCCTCAAAACTCTTTCTCATCTACTTATCAACGAAATGTTGGTGGATCCTCGGGTTTCTGTCCTCGTTGTCACTATATATTCCCCTGGCTTTGGCTCCTATCTGTATGTTAATAATTACCAAATGTGTAACTCCAGTCTTGAGGTCTGTTTTGTGGTCCAGATCCATATGGCCAGTTGCTTGTTTGCTATCTCTAATTAAATACTGTATTATTTTTCTATTGAGGCATAACGAATTACGTACTATACACTTAATGTCTTAAACCAATATACATTTATTATCTCATGGTTTTCATGGGCCAGGAGTCCAGCTTTGGCTTGGATGGGTCCTCTGCTCAGGGTCTCACCAGACTGAGACCAAAGGGTCAGTTAGGCTGTGCTCTCACCCAGGCTAGACTGGGGGAAGAATCCACTTCCAAGCTCACTCGGGTTGTGGGCAAAATTAACTTCCATGCAGCTATGTGACTGAGGTCCCATCTTTTTAAAGGCTGTTGGCTGGAGGCCAGCCCAAGATTCTAGAAGCTGCTGGGTGTACCTCACCGTGTGGGCCTTCCCAACATGGCTGCTCATGTCGTCAAGCCTACAGGAGAGTTTCTAGTCCACCTGGCTAAGAGATAGTTTTGTAGGACCTAATGTAATCACAGGAGTGACATCTACCCCTTTGCCGTATTCTCTTGGTTAGAAGGCAGCTGTAGGCCCTACCCACAAGAAGAGGGGAAACCCTGCAAGGGGAAGGGTTTGTACAAGGGCGGGAGCACCAGGAGGTTGGGACTAGAGTCTGAGTGCCACAGTGTCCATAGCATCATCTACATGCCCCAAGAGGTACACATGCCTTCCTGACCACCCACTCTTATTCCATCTTTACTGCAGGAGTAAATGCACCATCCCCCAACCAAAGGCCAAGCAGTCATCCTTGACTGCTCCTCTTAACCACCCCTGCAAACAACCACTCACCAAGCCCTATGGATTTGCCTCCTAAACCCCACTGATTCCTTCATTCTCTCCACCATGTTTACCACAACAGCCCCCTGCTTGCTACTATTCTTCCTTCCCCACAGGAGCCAGAGATAGTTCTAAAGTGCAATTCTGGTTAAATTATACCCCAGTGAAAATCCCCAGTAACTTTCCATTGACCTCAGGACATAGCCCCGACTCCTTAGTGGGGCCCATCAGACCCTTTGCCAACCGGCTTCTCTCCCCTCTCTAACTTGTCCCCCTTCTGGCTTGGGCCCTTCTGCCTGGAACACTCATTCCAGGCAGAATGTCCTACACATCAGTCAGTAGCTTCCATGTCAATTCCCTTGGGAGGCCTTTCCTGGCTGCTCAATTCATTAGTCCGCCCCTTCCCCTCACTTGCCACACTCATAGCCCTGGGCTTCCATGTTCTCGATGCTCCGCACACAGAATGGAGAATGTCCTCATTTTCCACTAAACTGTAAGCTCTGTGTGGCTGGGGATGTCCTCTGTGGCTAGCACCATGCTTTCCACCCTGGAAAACCCATAAATAATTGTCAAGTGAGTAACATGATAGATGGAGACTTGGATCGCAGCCTACCCTTAAGAATATTCCCACCCTTCCCTCCCAGCAACCTCTAGCTTTCACTCTTGATGGGCTCTGTTCCAGTTGGCAGACCATTTTAAATCGAAAGTCATATATTAATAGAGGCACCTTTGTTTCGGGTAATATTTCTTTCCTATTATGGCCGGTCCGGTCTCAAGACATTTCCTTGTTACTGATGTACTCCAGTGACATGAGTGCTGGAAGATCACCTATTTCCTTTTTATGTGATGTTCGTCCTTTTGCTGTGTAATTGGAATTTTGTAAAAATAGCTGACCAACTGCAGTACAGAGAGTTCCATAAACTCCCTGGGAACAGGCCCCTCCGTCCACCCTATGGCGGGGCCCACACCTGCTCCCGGGACATTCCAGGAGACGCCCTCGTCCACTGAGAACAGAAGGAGCATTTGCTCCCAGAGCCCACTTTGGAGGACAGCTGAGGTGGGACCCAATCCAGCCAGGTCGGCCTGTTCCTGGGCACCAGCTCTGTTTTCACACAAGTGCTTGAGCCTAACTGACAGGTGTGAAGCCCATCTCCGTTCACTCCTGCCTGGAGGGATGAGGCCAACTCACTTGGGAGCCCCATTAGCATTGGATGGGTGGGGGCAGGAAAAAGAGAGAGAGAGAGAATATGTGTGTGTGTGTGAGAGAGAGAAAGAGAGGCAGAAAGTGAGAAAAAGAGAAAGAAAAAATAGGGAAAGTGAGACGGAGACAGAGAGATGAAGAGGCAGAAATAGAAGGAGACAAAGAGAGAAGCAGAGAGCTGGGAATCAAGAGATGGACAGATAAGAGGACTTGGGCGTCTGCAGAGGGACACCATTGGTGGCCTTTAGTTGGGTTAAGTGTGCACAAATGGAAAACCGGGTAGTGTAGAATGTCAGTCCCATCTGGAGGACCATGTGTGAAAGAAGGGCAAAATGAGCATCTGTAGGGTCGTTAGGATCTTGCTAATGGGCTGGGAGTGAATGGGGGGTGGGCACATTAGAGCAGGAGTCCTGGGTTTCCATGGCAGGGGCTGCACCCATGGCCCTTGTCAACTCTATCCATGAGTGAGCCTGGGCAGATGGGAGGGGGCCCACCAAGTCCCGATACTGCCACAAAGATGTGAAGGCCTCTCTTTCCTGGAGAGAAATCATTCTCTTGAATTTTTAGGGGTGGCCCTAGCACCCAGAGATGTTGGAAGCCTTTTTGGCCCACCTATTGGCCCGCGGATCCCATGGACCGGGCATGGTGCCAAGTGTGCACAAAGCACACGCCTTTGCTCACACTCTTCGTATGCCGACGTGTATTAACAGTTTGTCTTCACAACAGCCTCACGGGGTGGATCCTCTTGCTTCTCCCACTGCACAGATGGGGGCAGGAGGCTCAGAGAGGTGAGCCGGCTGGCTCAGCACCCTGCTGAGTGGGTGGGGCTAGACTGCACCCCCAGGTGCAGAATCAGTGCTCTTCGGTGCTGTCTGACCCATCGCAATTCAGCTTGCAAACCAAATTCAGTTATTTTTTCAGAGGCCTTTCCAGAGAAGACAGAAGAGGCATCGTGGCAAGAACGGACTTCTGGCCCTGGCTTTGTCTTCTCTAAGCACTGTGAGTTCCAGGCAGCCTTGAGAAACTTCAGCTGGAGCCAGACCACACTGGTGCCCTCGGTTTTTCATCTGGCCCCCCGGGCTCCAGGTTCTTCCTCTGGAACTGAGCACAAAACCAGGGTTGTCCTCCAGGGGTCACGAGGATTAAACAGGCTTGGTCTGAAGGACGCCCTCAATAAATGTTACCTGTTATTATCTATCAAATGGTGGCCCTTTCTATTCGATAGGCTTATGGTGGGGATGAGGAGATAATGAATGTGAACTGCTTTGTAGAATTTTCTGCGCCGCGCGGAAGTTCGATAGTGTCGTCGCTAAACACTGAGTGTAAGGTACATGGGAGGGATGTGGATGAATAGCTTTAGCATATAGTCAGCAGATAAGGGTTCTACCTTGGGTGGGTGGGGTTGGTGCTAGAGAGGAGGGGCCAGGGAGCAGAGGTGTAAACAGGCATACCATGAAGGTACGTGGGCTGGTTCCAGACTCCCGCAATAAAGCAAATGTGGCAACAACGTGACTGTCACAGCAAAGCAAGTTAACTAAATGTTTTGGTTTCCCAGTGCCTATAAAAATCATGTTTACACTATACTTCAGTCTATTAGGTTTTCAAGAGCATTATGTCTAAAATAACAGGATTCGTCATTGTAAAGTATTGCTAAAAATGCTAACCATCATCTGAGCTCTCAGCGAGTTGCAATCACTGATCACAGATCGGCATCATATAATAATAATGGGAACGTTTGAAATATTGCAGGAATTAACAAAATATGACACAGAGACAGGAAGTGAGCAAATGCCGTGGGAAAGAGGATGCTGGTAGACGTGCTCGACCCAGGGTTGCCACAAACCTTCAGTGTGTGAAGAAATGCAATATTTATGAAGCACAATAAAGCAGAAATGTAATAAAATGAGGTATGCCTGGTAACCGGGGTGCAGACAGAATAAAGGAGCTCGCACAAAAGAATTCCAACACTGAATTCTGGGGTCCGGTAGGAAAAGGGATTGGAAAAGCCTTAATTAAAAGACTAAGTTTTTGAAGCGATGTGAAAATCCATGCATTCAAGGCATGTTGAGGCTCTACCTTTTGCCAGTCATTGTGTTGGATGCCGGGGATACAGCGATGTTAAGGATATGTCATAGCACTCAGGACATGGTCTTTGGGTTGAGATCTCCCCTGGGATTGCTTAGGAAGGGCATTTTAAAAGGAGAAAATAGGGTGAGCAAAGGCATAGAGATTAAAAGAAAAGAAAAGAAAAGGCTGTGTAAAGCATCCGGGAGTCATTTGTGGCTTGTATGAAGTTTGTAGAGTAATAGAAGATGAATCCAGAGAAAGATTTTGGGGCCATAGTTGGGCAGTTTTGGATAATAGTCTGTAATTAATTTGAGGGGCAAAGGGGAGCTATTGACAGTTGATAAAAGGACTGCAGCCGCATAAAGGTCACTCTCAACTACAAATTCGCATTAATGCAACTTACTGTAGCTGCTTTAGACATCATGTCCTAAATACAGATGATAGTCTATCCCAGAAAACACCTACTCAAAACATTTTCAGGGCATGAACATGTATAGTCAAAGTGTTGGAGAGGAACATTAAGCCAATGGCAATAAACCAGTAACACCTTGCACTTTTTACAGATTTAGCATAGCGCACGCGCGTGCGCACGTAGACTATATTTCAAAGTAAGTCAATTTTCCATTTTGGGGTATTTACAAGTGTCATTTTTTTCTTCCAGCTCCAAAATTTAGTGTGTCAATATATAAAATTCAAGAATAAATGTATATGGCAGGGTAATTGTTCAAGAATTAAAATATATGCCAACAGAACATTGGCAGGCTTTATTTCATGACATTTGGAGCTCCTTTCTTTGCACTGTTTCTTTGCAGTAAAAGAAGTAGATTGAAGATCACTGCAAATCAAAGTGATGCTTTCAGCTTTCGAAATGAACACCGGGTTGTCTTTTTCCACTTTTCTTACATTTGCATAGATCTGTCAACCAAATTCTGAATCCTTCTAAGGGTAATCTCTGATACAAAGTTAGGAACACCCGCGTACCACAAAATTGCTTTGCTCCTCTCTTCCTCACTTTCCACCCCCACTGCCCTTCCTGTCACCCTCTCTGGAGCACGTTTGTCTCTGCTCAGCAGGGAGCCTGCTTCCCTTCCTCCTCTCTGCCTCCCTCTCTGCCTACTTGTGATCTCTGTCTGTCAAATAAATAAATAAAGTCTTTAAAAAACAAAACAAAACAAAAACAAACCAATAGCTGCCAAAGAGAACTTGCAAGTCAACACTGACCCCTCCCTGCCACTGACCCCTCGGAGTTAGTTTCTGTGTTTAACTGTAATACTGCTGACAGCAGGAGAAATGTGTTTTCAGATGTTTCCCAGGGAAATTCCTGACTCATCTCCTGGTGGGATCTGAGTAGTCAGGTGTATTTTCTTCTGGGGTCGAAGATCTGTTGTTGCCTTGGGTGGGGTTAAAAGGCCCCCCCC